>JAEUCK010010689.1:600000-898828 GCA_017311455.1 Otocyon megalotis megalotis | reverse complement strand
AGGTGCCTCTAAGCCCGTGACCCGACTGTGGGGTGTGATGCAGCATCAGGGGCCGCGGGGCCCGGTGGCCGAGTGTCCCCCACGTAAACGTCACCCCGTCCAGCCTCCTGCACCCAGGGGCCGGCCCGACGTCCACGCTGACCACAGGAGGAGGCAAGGCCAAGAGACTCGAAGGAGTAAAAACGGGGGTGGGTGCAGCCAGAGCGCCGGTCACCCCGAGCCGGAGCCTGGTGGGGCAGCGGCTCCTTCACCGGCCCCCGCTGCGGGCCCCCTCCTTGGCCCCTCACTGCCCAAGCTTCCCGACGAGGCTGGAAACGGGCCCGTGAGCAGTCGGACGGCGGGCGGGGGTGGCGGGGAGGCAGGTGGTCTGGCTCCAGGGGGCCGCGCCCTGCGGTGCTGAGTGAGAAGCAAATGGTGAATATTTTCTTTTCTATATTAATGTGCACATTTCATGTGATTCCAATGATAATAAAAAAAAAAAAAAACAACCCTCCGTGGAGATTATTCTGACAAAGGGGTAAAACCACTGCTGTGTATTTGGGGGCGCGGGGGCCACACACGAACACCCTCACGTGCGCAAATGAAGGCCAGCGGGGAGACCGTTCCTCCAGACGCCGCAGTGCCCGGGGCGCTGCAAACACGGCAAAGGGGGTCCGGCCGCAGGGCCGCGGTCACGGGACACAGTCGCAGCCCCGGAGCCTCCCCGCTTACCGTGGGGCGGGGGAGCCATCGCAAAGCACGCGGGGAGCCGGACGGCCCGCAGGGGGACGGGACCGTGGGTCTTCTCGCCAAAGTCCTTCCAGGCTGACGTCCCGGCCTTTGCCAAGACGCCTCTTCCAAGCCCAGAGCGGCAGACGGGGGAGCCCTGGCAGGCGGGTGAGGACAGGGAAAGTCTCTTTTTCCCAAATAGGAGCAGAAGGAGGGCAGGGGGAGGCGGGGGCCCACGGTCACGGCCGGGCCTCTGCTCAGCACCTGCGTTCGCTCTGCGCGTCATCTCGGACGGTTCCGGCCCCGAGCTCGGGGCTCGGCCTGGCCCTGAGCCGGGGATGGACCCTCGCCTGGGTCGCAGCCCCGCCTCCATCACGGGGTGCGTTCCAGGGAGGGGCGGTTGGGATTTTACATTAGACTTTCCACACCACGTTCTCCCAACCTGAGAGGGAGGGAGGGAGGACGAGGGGAGACAGACAAATAAAATGTCAAATCTGCAAATGTGCAGCCTTTTAAATGATCCAAGCCCTCGCTCTACTTAGTATTCCCAACTAGGTGAGAGCCGAAAGTCAAAATCTACATTTAAATGAAGATCTCACAGCCCCTGACCCAAGGCTGCCAACTGTCCACTGGGGGCTCCTGCCCCCACCCCCCTGGGTGGCCCACGCTGGCCCGGCGTCCCCCCTGAACCTGGGAGGGAGGCCGGCAGGAGCGCAGGCTGGGCCCGTGCGGACGCCCAGGTGTGAGGGCCGGAGCCGTGCAGCTCATGGCGCCCAGCGGACAGCAGTGGAGTTTATCTCAAGTGCAGACAGCCAGGCCTTCTAGGGTGGGTGTCACAGCAAAGGCTCTTTTCCCAGGCCAGCATCCTGTGTGGCCCTGGAAAAAACTGGACCCTTGGACACAGCCCATCCCCCTAGAGCCCAGGTCAACCTGGCTGACCCAGGGGTCAGCCAGGGCCCGGCGGTACAACCCTAGGCCCCCACCCGGTCCTCCCAGGAAGGGTCCCTGTCACCTGCTGCGGTGCCTCAGCAGGAAGGGTGGCAGGTGGCAGCAGGTGAGCTGAGGCCCGCAGGTTCCGCGGCTTCTCTCACTGTCCCGGAGCACCGGCGGGGGAGTCTCTGACAGGGCGGGGTTAGTAGAACAGGAAGCGCCGCTGACCTCAAAGGCCTGAGCCACCCCAGGCCACACGCAGATCGGACCCCAAACCCCGGAGCACACAGACATCCAATCACCCCCAAAGCTTCCCCAAAAGGCCCCAGATGCTTCTAGAACAGCATGGATTGAAGTAGACTTCTGTAATCTAGTCCTGAGCCACTGGCCACGGCCGTGGGATCACCGGCCACGGGGCCACGGTGATAAGGGTTCAGTGTTGGCGGAGTCACTTCATCCTCCCATTTCACATATGAGGACGCTGAGCCTCCGCGAGGTCAGGCGTCCTCCCTAAACGTGCGTGCCCGGGACGATCGGCTGCTTCCATCCTGCCTGCGGCCTCGGCCTTGACCTTGACCTCAGCTCTCGAGCCTGAGCACCCACACGCAGAGTCCGCTGACATGCTGGTGGGCCCCGGGGACCCCACGGCGGGGGCCAGTTTCGGGTCAGGAGCCAGCACTTCCAGCCTCTCACGGAAAGTCTCCAGTTTCAGCAATGCTGAGCAATACTGGGTATTAGAGGCTCTTTCTCCCTCTTCTTTTTTTATTGTTTTAATCAGCAAAAGCCACACAATTTCTTTTCTTTTCTTTTCTTTTTAAGATTTTATTTATTTATTCATGAGAGACACAGAGAGAGAGAGGCAGAGACCCAGGCAGAGGGAGAAGCAGGCTCCCTGCAGGGAGCCCGCCCAATGTGGGACTCGATCCCAGGACTCCAGGGTCATGCCCTGAGCCCCAGGCAGACACCCCAACGCTGAGACACCCAAGCATCCCAGCCCCACATTTTCTTACGGCTTCCAACTCGTCTCTCTGTGCGCCTCCCACAAAGGGTCTCGTCTATGCAGCCCGCCTTCACAGCCGTCTTCCCTCCTTCATCCCCCTTTTCCAGCCGCAGGGGCGCCCACTGCACACCAGCTGGCGGCTGGGGAGGCACACACGGGACAGGGCGGGGGTCAAACCCCTGACCCAGAGGCAGAGGCGTTGGGCGTCCTTGCTGGGCCCACACTCGCACCAGATCTAGAGGCGCCGTCCTGGACAAGCTGGGAGTGCTGGCGCTGAACCTGCCCGCTGTCGGGTGGACCTGGCGATTTCTCCTCAGACTTGAGGCTCAGACGGAGCTCGCCCCGCAGACCCTCCTCTTTCCGGGGGCCGGGCGCGCCCACAGGCGTCCGTCTGCTGGTGCATATTCATCCCCCGGATGCTCCCCACCTGCACCCCACCCGCACCCGCAGGCCCGGAGCAAACCCCCGGTAATGATTTGTTTCCACAAGATGAAAAAGTCAGTAAGCGAGTTTTTCCCCGACTGGAAGCAGAGCTGTTTGTCATTTAAATAGGAAGCTCTGTGCCTGCAGCGGGGCTTGGTCTGATCTGCTCCCGGAGAACAAGTCCATTTGGCTAAATGTGCTCTGCAGGCACTTGCTTCTCCAGCTGCGGAGACGGATTAGGAGACAGTTCCCGCTTTTGCTCAAGAAATTCTCCAGAATGTGGCTGTTTGCTAACAAACAGGATTCGGGGTTCGGGTGCAGGGGGAGGTGTTACCCAAAATGCTGGCTTTACGCCTTACGAATGCAGCCCTCATGGTGTGGCTGATGCATGAGGGGTCCTCGCGCCCATCCCAGACCCTGGGGCCGCCCTGGGCGTCCTCGCATCCCCGAGCAGCAGCGGGACAGCCACACGTCCCTGCAGGTGGCTCCCAGGGCTCAGCACCCAGTGGGGCTGCCAGAAGGCTTGAGGGGTGACCAGGGAGTCCCAGCACCTAGTACGGTCCCGAGCTCACCACGCCCATGTGGCTCAGACCCTCCCCAAGGCGTCCACTCACTGGGCCTTTGGGTCACCGGGCGCTCAACCAGCACGCAGGAGGACGTCCGGGAGCCTGCACCCCCGAGGGTCTCCAGCCCCGTGAAACACCCGGTGGAGGTATTCCTGGAGCAAGCGAGCCAGACCCAATCAACCAGATGGAGAATAGGAGGGACAGGAGCCCCCAGGAAGCACCACTGACCCCTTGAAGCCACCTGTGCACCTGCAGGCAGCTCTGCAGGGTGGGGGACGAGGCTGCAGGCGCCCACCCGCTGCTGCCCGCCGGATGGACGGAAGTGTTCGGGTTCAGGGTGTGTGTTTTTTCAGCTTCTAGGCATTCATTGATGGCAACAGCTTGGAAGCACCACGCTCTGGCACCTGAGGTTCTAGAGGATGCTGGAACGGGGAAGGCAGCTTGTTCGTATCTGTGCACTTAAACAAGAAGCGCCTGTCTACCGAGGGGGGCGGACTCCCCAGAAGAAGTTCGAGAGGCCACGGCCAACAAAGGTGCATCTCCTAATGCGGCATCTTGATTCAGGGGCTTGGAGCCCCAAGGGGCTGGCCAGGTGGGCAAGACGGAGCCCCCTTCCCCCCAGGGCAGTGCTGCTTCTGCACAAGAACATGGAGAGGGAGCTCGGCCCGGGGTCTGCAGGCTCCTGCTGCAGGGGGAGCCCCCACGGAGGGCGACATAAGCCCAGGAGCCCCGGGGGCGGGGACAGGGAGGCCACACTGTCACCTGCCCAACGTGCTCCCCCCGGAATACAAGCCACCAGGCTAGGGAAGGCCCCAGCCACGTGCAGAGGCCTCAGAGGAGCTGGGGTCCCCAGTCCTGGCGACGGGACTTCACGACGCCCCAGCCCTCCTGCCTGCACAGACCGCTGCCCGCACGAGCCCTCAGCCGTGTCGCAGACCGCCCAGGGGGCTCCCACCACCTCACCTCATCGCGGGGGCCCGGGGGGCGGTGGGAGCTTGTCAGGGCGCCCCAGTCCCCCGGGGTAGGAGCATCTGCGAGCCCCTGCAGGCAGCCCTGGCAGGTACTGGTCACCCCCACCGTCCGGGCGCGCGCTCTCATCGTACCCCTTGTAGCCCTCGACAATCCAAACGTTGTTCTCAAATACACTAATTCATTAACTACAGCGATTGTTACGGCGGGAGGTTCCTATTCTACGTTTATAGAAACGCTGAGGGCAGCCCCGGTGGCACAGCGGTTTAGCACCGCCTTCAGCCCAGGGCGTGATCCTGGAGACCCTGGATCGAGTCCCACGTCAGGCTCTCTGCGTGGAGCCTGCTTCTCCCTCTGCCTGTGTCTCTGCCTCTCTCTCTCTCTCTCTCTCTCTCTCTGTGTGTGTCTCTATGAATAAATAAATAAAATCTTAAAAAAAAAGAAAGAAAGGCTGAGGCTCAGGGAAGCCAGGCGACCTGCCCCAAGTCACTTAATATTGAAAGAAACACAGAACCAGCTAAGGGAAGGCGGCCGCTGGCTCGGGGCTCGGGGCTGGCTTCCACCCTTCCTGGTGCTCACCACCCTTGTCCCAAAGCCTTAGCGCAGCCCTGGGGCCCCTACGGGATCTGACCCGAATCAACCTCCCTCTCCGTTTCCATTACAGCATCAAGCTCCTTTGGGGGAATCCGCAGGGCCCTGGGGAGAAAGACAGAACAAGAACCAGGCCTGGTAGCTTTGCCCACGGGGAGCACACAGCACAAGGTCATCTTCTTTCCTTTTTTGCTTCTCTTGCCAGGAAGCTCAGCGTGGCACCGGATGCAGCGTGATGTTAACAACAGTGCAGGACCCCGGACTCTGCTGTCTGAACATCATTTTCTCTATCACTGTTTTTTTTTTTTCCTTCCCTCTACATTGTATTTTTCCCTGACCTGCTTTTTTTTTTAGCATCTTTAGCCCATTAATGAGCTCGCAGGGCCCAGGACTGGGTCAGGCACAGAGTAGTCATTGAAGGAATGAATGAATGAATCGCTCCCCGTGTGACGGTGACCCCCGTGGAAGCCGTGTCAAGACAGGTGAGATTTGGTCATGGTTCGGAGGGGACAAAACGGGACGGGATGGGGACACAACGGGACAGCCACCGGCCCTGAGCAAAGAAGGCGCAGAAGGCAGGCTGCAGGGTCCGTGGTGGCCTCTGGGGCCTCGGGAAGGACAGGGTCGCCTGGGCCAGCCCGCCTCGCCCTCCCGTCCGGAGCTGCCCCACTGTCAGCCGTGGCCCCACAGAGTCCAGATGGTGCTGCTAGGGCCCGGGTCCGGTGGGGGGCAGGCGGGTCCTTACGCCGTGACCTCCACCTACCTGAACACCTGGAAACTCCCCCAACACCTCCCCGCGCACCCGCACTTTGTCTGAGCGGCCCCACCTCTCCTGGCCTGGAAGCATCAATGACTGACCGAGGTCCAGGTCGGCCGCCTGTCCTGGGATCGGCCGCGGGGCGGGAGGTCAGCGGTGGGAGTGCGGACTCTGAGGGCCGACCCACCGGGGACTCGAATGGCCGTGTGACCTTGGGCGAGGTATTAACCCCTTCGGACCTCCGTCCCCCGTGTCCACAGGGATCATACGTGTGTTGCAGATCTAAATGCGGGTCAGCCTCGTGCACTCAGAACGCCGCCGGCCTGTGGGAAACGCTCAACGTGGGCAGAACCGGACCCCAGCTGGTCATGGTAAGGGGAGCATCGAGCAGCCCCTGAGATGGACACAGGGGGCGCGCCCACCAGCCCGGGAAGGGGTCCCCGAGGTCTCCCGGAGCTTGGAGACAAGCTCCCCTGAGAGTCTGGTTCTGTTACTCCTGAAAAGCTGGGCCTGCATCAGTGTGTCTGCGGGGCTGGGGTTCCTTCCCGCACCCCCGCGTTCTCTCATTCATGCACCAGGAGCACCTCGTCCCCCTGGCTGGAGGACTCCGAGGAGCCAGGCACCGCGGGGGCTGGATGGGGGCCGAGACCCTCCAGCAGCTGTCACCCCAGGTCAGGCAGGAGGGGGACAGGCCTGGCTCCCGGCCCTGGCGGAGTCGGTCTGGGCGGTGGCCCCCGCGGCCTGGCATGGCCTCCTACCCTCCAGGGTGGCCCCGGGGGGTGGCAGCCTCTGTCCGGGGCTCGGCGAGGCTCCGTGCCCACACCACTAGGCACCGTGTGTCTGGAGCACACAGGCCGGCGGGCACCGTGGGGGCATCTGGCTGCTGGAGGCTCATCCATGCGGATCCTGAGACCCCGGGACCCCAGCAGGCGCCTTTTCCTGATGCCGTTGAAGCAGAGATTAGCAGGGGAGCCTGATTTCCCTGGAGGAGCATCAGCATGGGGAGCGGACCCGGAGCTCAGTAGCTGGTGTCGCTCATACTTCAAATGTGCAGGTCACCCTGAGCAGGGTGGAGGGGCAGGGCTCTGCGCCCCAAAGCTGAGATGGCGCCATGTGCAGGCGGGCGTCCTGCAGATCCCAGTGTCCAGAACCCACGATGCAGGAGCTGCGGTCCCATGGTCCCTCTGGGAGTTCCCCCGCACCCACAGCCCCTCACGGTGCCTTTGTTCTGACTCATGAACCAACTCATGTCCGCAGAGACTAAAGCCCAGGCTTTCTTCACATTTCCTTGGTTTTTGCCGCAGGTCAGATTTCTATTCCAGGGCCCTACCCGGGTCTGCGTGGACGCCTGGTGGTGACGGCTCCACACGCTTCGCCTGTGTCTGGTGACCTGAGCCGTCTTGGGCTGGCATTCTGTAGGGTGAACGGCTCCTGGAACCTTCCTGGTGCTCTCGCCACGACGGGATGGGGTTGATGCCCACGAGGAGGAGGAGCAGCGCAGAGGACCATCCGGGCCCGGGTCGGGGGAGGCACCTGCCATCCGAATGCGCGGCCCCTCCTACCTGCCCAAGCCCCTCTTGCTCAGGCTCCTTCTCCGGAAGCTATGTGGCCCCCTCCCCGTGCCCATCCCACTGTCCTCGTCGGACACGAGGTCACCCTGCGGACACGACACCTAACAGCCAGGAGTCATGCCCCCTCCGCGAGGGTAGAGTAGTTGCATCAAGTATTTGGTCGGTCTCTTCCACCCCGCGTGTTTATTTCTGCGATGATTTATTCCCGTGGATGTGGATGTGGAAACTTACTTTGGACTCCAGGTTATGATTTTAATATAATCTCATTTCTTTGTTTGGCTCAAAGTATTCCAACATTTGGCCTCCGGGAACAATCTCAGGGGCTCTCGTGTCCCCGCTGAAATCCCTTTCCTCCCTCTGTGTTGCATTTTGGCATCAACGCGTTCTCTTTTGTTTTCTTATTTTTGGTCAGTCCTTCCTCAAGTTGTGGAACTCAAGGTCACGGACAGGCTGACCTCAGAACCGGATCAGTCCTTTCTCCTGGAGACAGTTCCTCTTCCAACAGTAGAGCACGACCTGGGCCCACAGCGGGCTCACTCACCGCTGCTGGGCAGCACGACCGTCAGACCCTCCCCGTTGCTGGCAGGCCCGGGAGATGCTCGTTCACGCACCACCCCGTGCGCCCACGCGAGCACAGGCCGCTGTGAATATTTCCCCGTGCAGCCGCTGGAACTTAAATCCCATTGCACCTGACTGTGTGTCACCACCACCGCCGCCGCTCCTCCATCAGCACCTGAGTATTTCTAGCCTCTTCTCCGGCGTGTTGGGGATTCCCACTCCGGCGTGACAAGCCCGTTCCCACCACCGGCCACCCATTTGCTGAATTGCTGCAGCCCAGCGCCACGCCCCGTGCCGGGAGCCTCAGGCCGTTACCCACGGCCGCCCGGGGGTCAGCGGGGAGGACTTTCTCAGCCAGAGCTCCGTGCTCGCGTGCCATTCCGGCGGCTTCCGGACTCCACTCCCCTCGTCTCCTGTCGCTCAGCTCAGCACCTCGCCCCACACAAGGGGAGCTGCAGCGAGGGTGTTTGGTGAGCTGCTCTGCGAGAATGGGGGCGAGAGCTTCTCCTGTGGCCCCTACAGCGTGCCTGCCCAGGACCCCAGAGCCTCCCAGATGATGGCTCAGATTTGCACACATCACGCTCCACTCTTGGTGCTGTGACGTCGTATGGGCTTTGACAGACGCGTCATGTCATCTGTTCACAGGACCTTCATCCATCCCACACGCACGCACAGGATGCGTATCACCCACCAGGCGCACAGCTGTCAACACAGCCCGTCTCACAGCCTTGGAAGCACGAGGCTTCGTCTGCTTAACCCTCTTGTCTCCTCCTGGGACCCTGGCAACCACTGATCTTGCGGCCTCTATCATCGCGCCCGTTCCAGAAGGTCTGGACTCAGACGGCGTGTGGGTTTTTCAGACTGAGCTCCTTTATCAAGGGAGATGCCCTTATGTTTGAGCCACGCTTCCCGCGCCCCCAGTAGCCGGTGTGTTCTTAACTCCGGGATGACATCCCGTCGTCTGGACGTCCCGTGTTTGCCGAGCCACTCACCTGCCGCAGGACATTACGGACGCTGCCGGTTTGGGGTGACTGGGTTGCTATAAACATTCACGTGGCGGGTTTTAGGTGGACACAGGTGGACACCCCAGGTGAGCCGACCCTGAGATGTACGACTGCTGTGCTGTGAGCCCATGGCGACTTCCAGACCGCTCTCCAGAGCGGCTGCAGCCTCTCTGCGTCCCCGCCAGCCACGGATGACAGTGAGTCCCTGCGGCTCCTGTCCCGCCAGCCCTCGGCGCGGCCAGCCGTGTGCGTGTGCGTGCAGGTATACCTGCGTCCCGCCATCGTTTCAGTTTGCAGCCCCGTGACAGCCGTGATGCTGAACGTCCCTTCGGGTGCTCCCTTGCAACCCATCCATCTGCAACGCATCTATTCTGATGTCCTACTCCCTCTGTAATCGGGCTGTTTCCTTGTGGGGTCCCCTGCGTCTCCGCACACGGCTCCTTCTGGGACACGTGCTTTGCAGGTTTTCTCCCAGCCGCAGACCTGTCTTCTCCTCCCCTTGAGACAGGGCTTGGCAGAGCAGTTCATCCTCCTGACAAAGCCCGGCTGACTTTGTTTCTTCATGGGTTGTGCTTCTGCGGCTGCATCTAACGTCTTGTCATGAAACCCTAGGTCAGCTCTGTTTTCGTCAGTGCTTTCTATTTGGTAATTTTGCAATTTTTTAGAAAGACTTTATTTATTGATTCATGAGAGAGGCAGAGACATAGGCAGAGCGAGAAGCAGGCTCCATGCAGGGAGCCCGGTGCAGGACTCGATCCCAGGACCCTGGTGTCACAACCTGAGCCAAAGGTGGATGCTCCACCACTGAGCCACCCGGGCGACCCAGTCTTTTGCTTTCTTTTCTATGTAAACTTTATAATCACTTTGTTAATATCTGCAAAACAGACCCCTGTGATTTTTGTTAGGAAATTACTGAATCCACAGATCCGATTGGAAAGAGCTGACATTTTTTTTATTTATTTATTTTTAAATTTTTATTTATTTATGATAGTCACACAGAGAGAGAGAGAGAGAGAGGCAGAGACACAGGCAGAGGGAGAAGCAGGCTCCATGCACCGGGATCCCGAAGTGGGATTTGATCCCGGGTCTCCAGGATTGCGCCCTGGGCCAAAGGCAGGCACCAAACCGCTGCACCACCCAGGGATCCCTATTTTTTTTTTTAAATGTTGAGTCTCTCAATTCAGGAAACGAGAATATCTGTCCATTTATTTGGAATTTTGATGTATTTCACCAGAGTTTTACTATTTGCTGCATATCGATCCTGTTCCTATTTTATTAAGTTTATACCTAAGTGTATCATTTGGGGAGAGGGGCTGTTAACAAATATTTTACATTTGTTTAATATAGTTTTACAAATATCACATTTCAGCTGTTCATAGACGGTACCTAAGAAATCGACTGACCTGGGTATTGACCTAGTATCCTCACAGCCTGCTCTAATCCTGTATTAGTTTCAGAGGTTGGCATGTCTTCTCCTTGGGATTCTCTGCCGATACAATCATGTCATCTGTGAACAAAATTTCATTTCTTCTGAACCTGTCTACATGGTCTTGTCTCGTTGGCCTAGCTAAGGCTTCCAGTAACACGATTAATAGGACTGTTGAGAGAGCCCATCCTTGCCTTGCTCCTGATGTTCAGGGGGAAGCATCACGTTTCTCACCATTAACTATGAGCTGTAGGTATTTTGTGGGTGTTCTTTACCAAATCTAGAAGTTTCCCTCTATTCCTAGTTTTCTGATATAGATGGGTATTAGGTTTTGTCAAATACCGTTTCTGCATCTATTGATATGATCATATGGGGTTTTCTTTCTTCTCCTTTACCCTGGATGGATTACATTACCTGACTTTTTTGAACACTGAACAAATCTCGCGTACCTGAAACAAATCCCACTTGACCATGATGCATAATTCATGTTATGCATAGTTGGATTCAATTTGCGAATACCCTGCTGAAGATTTTTGCATGTATGGTCATGAGAGATATCGATCTAAAGTTTTCCTTTCTTGTCATGTCTTATCTGATTTGGGTATTAGGGTAATTTGGATGGGCCTTATAAAATGGTTTAAGGGGGACCCCTGGGTGGCTCAGCGGTTGAGCATCTGCCTTCGGCTCAGGGCATGATCCCCGGGTCCTGGGATCGAGTCCCGCATCGGGCTCCCTGCATGGAGCCTGCTTCTCCCTCTTCCTGTGTCTCTGCCTCTCTCTGTGTATCTCTCATGAATAAATAAATAAAAATCTTAAAAATAGATAAATAAATAAAAATCTTAAAAATAGATAAATAAATAAAATAAAAATAAATAAAATGGTTTAAGGAAGCATTCGCTCTGGAAGAGATGGTAAGGAATTGGTATAATTTATTCCTTAAATATTTGGCAGAACTCACCAGGGAATCCGTGTGGGCCTGGTGCTTTCTATTTCGGAAGGTCATTAATTATTTATCCAATTTTTTAATAGATACAGACCGTCCCAATGATCTGTTTTTCCCTGTATGTGTGTTTTGGTGGGTTTTTCTTTTTAAAGAAATTGTTCCATTCTATCGAACATATTAGATTTGTGGGTATAGAATAACTCAGTGTTCCTTTAGTTATCCTTTAAGCGGTGATGACCACTCTTCCATTTGGTATTAATAGTTTGTGTCCCCCCCGACCCCCACCCAAGCTTGGTTAGCCTGGCAAAAGCTTTATTGGTTTTATCATTGATCGCTTCAAGGAACCTGCTTTTGGCTCTCTTGATTTTTCTCAATTGTTGTCCTGTCTTCAATTCCATTCCTTTCTGCTCTAATTTTTATTATTCCTTCTCATCTGCTTCTTCTAGGCATAATTTGTCCTTCTTTTTTTCTGGTCCCTCTAAGATGGTAGCTTAGATTATTGATTTTAGATCACTCTCCTTTTCTCACATATTCATGCAATGCTCTAGGCACTGTTTTCACTGAATCCCACAAATTTTGGCAAGTTGTGCTTAGTTCAAAGTATATTTTAATTTCCTTTAAGACTTCCCTGACTTATGCGTTATTTAGAAAGGTACTGTTTAATCTCCAAATATTTTGGTCTGTGGCAGCTTTGATCCCTGGTTTTTTTAATGTCTATTTTAATTCCACTGTGGTCTGAGAACATAGTTTGTAAGATTCCTATCCTTTTAAATTTGTTGAGGTGTGTTTTATGGCCCAGGATGGGGTCTTCCTTGATGAATGTTCGTGGCAGCGTGAGAGGAATGCGTAATCACGCTGTTGCCGGGTGGAGCGTTCTGTAGACGCCAATTAGACCTGGTGGATTGATGGTGATGTTCACGTCAGCTCTCCGTCCTGACTGTCAGCAGGCTGGATCCATCAGTTACTGAGGATGGGTGTTGAAGCCTTCGACCGTCATGGTGGATGCGTCTGGTTCTCTTTGAAGTTCTATCAGCAGTTGCCTCTCATGCTGACATTCTTCTTTTAGGCATCCGGACCACAAGGGCTGCTCCGTCTTCTTAAAGAATTGACCCCTTTATCATTACATATTTCCCCTCTTCACCTCTGATAACATCCCTTGCCTGTAGTCCATTCTGTCTGGAATTAATGCAACTACTCTCTCTTTCTTTTGATTAGTATTAGCACAGCGTATCTTTCTCCAGCTCCTTACTTTAAATCCCATGTGTCTTCATCATTAGAGTGAGTTTCTTGTAGACAACCTATAGTTGCATCTTCCGGGATTTTTTTTTTCCCTCCCTGACAAGCTCTGTCTTTGGCAGAGATTTAGACCATTCACATTTAAAATGATGACCTACCGACACAGTTGAATGAATATCTACTGTGTTTCTGTTTTCTATTTGTTGTTCTGTTCCATTTTTTTCTTCCCCTCTTCTCCTTTTGAGCATTTTGTATATTGTTTTCTCTCCTGTCTTTGTATATCAATCATATCCCTTAGTATATCAATCCTATCAACTCTTTAGTGGTTTTCCTAGAGTTGACCTCTACATGTATAACTAATCCAGGTCAGTTTTTTTTATTTAATAAATTTATTTTTTATCGGTGTTCAATTTGCCAACATATAGAATAACACTCAGTGCTCATCCCATCAAGTGCCCCCCTCAGTGCCCATCACCCAGTATCCCCCCACCACCCACCTCCCTTTCTACCACCCCTAGTTCATTTCCCAGAGCTAGGAGTCTCTCATGTTCTGTCTCCCTTTCTAATATTTCCCACTCATTTTTTCTCCTTTCCCCTTTATTCCCTTTCACTATTTTTTATACAGTATGCTGCTTCTATAGTGCAGATGCCTTATAACAGAGTATCCTAATTCCTGACCGTTCTCACACTGCTTATAACACTGGCCCTCATAACACTGCTGTTGTTCTTTTTGCCTTATCTGTATGTTCTTCTTCTTTTTTTTTAACTTATGTTCCTTTTTAAAAAAAAAAAATGTTTAAGTAAACTCCACACCCAAAGTGGGGCTTGAACTCACGACTGTGAGGTCCACACTCCTCTGACTGAGCCTGCCAGGTGCCCTATCACTTATCCATATTTCCTAATCACTCAATATATCATGACAATTGTTTCTTTCAATGATGATCTTTTACATCAATTAAAACATGACAAAATGTAAGTTATTTTACCTTCACTTATTTCTTCTCCGATGCTCCGCCTTTCTGTAGATCTGACATTATCATCCTCCTTCTTCCTGCAGAACTTCTAACATTTGTTGCAGGGTTTCATGTTGGCAATGAATTCATGTCTTTCTGCGGAAGTCTTTTATTTTATTTTATTTTTCAAGGATAATTCAGTGGATGCAAAATTTTAGATCGTTGTTTGTTTTCTTTCAGTTATTTAAATATATTATTCCTTTCTCTTTGTTCTCATGGCTCCTGAAGAGATGGCCATTGTAATTCTTATGCCCATTCCTCTAAAGATAAGATACTTTCCCTTTTTGGCTTCTTTCAAGATTGTCTCTCTGTTTAAATATGATATGCTTCGTGCAGACTTTTGCTGTTTATCTTGTTTTCCAGACCTCTGGTTTGGTATCTGCTACTAATTTTGGAAATTTTCCAGCCATTATTACTTTAAATATTCTTTCTCCTCCTTTCTATTCTTCTTCTCCTTCTGTATTCCTATTGTGCAAATAATTTTTTTATTATCTTCCAGTTCTTGTATATCCTCTACCCTCTGCCCTGTCTTTATTTCATTCTTTTTTTTTTCTCTTTGCATTTCAGTTTGGGAATTTCTATTGACATGTCCTCACTCACTGTTCCTCCTCTCAGTTATATCCCGTCTACTTGTGAGTCCCAAGGCATTTGTCATTTCTGTGACAGGATGAAGGATGTCCTCCTTAGTGTGGGGAGGAAAGTTGGCCACCCCAAAATGTGTCCCTTAGCACGTGGATCGTTTTAAGCTGATTATTTTTAGGAGATAGAAAGCTCAGGAAGGAACATTGATCTTCCCCTTTACTGCCTGAAAGAATTTAGATAGAGGACCTGCCCTGGGAAGAGAGATTTCACCACAGATAACTACAGAATGTTATGAACGAGGTGTGGGAGACATGGAGCAACCCAGCAAAGTCTGATTGTTAAAATTTCTTTCTAGGTCCAACTGTTCTGAGTGGCCCAACAAACATTTGTTTACCAAACATTTACTCTTTTTCATCTTCCCATAAATTGCTTTCCTCCTCTTTGTGGCCCCAGACTCTCATCCCCTTCTCCTTAGCTCAGGATGACATACAGACCTCATTTTGCCAGACTGTCTTTGGAGTTGCATTTCTATGTCATTAATTTTTATTTTCTCCTGTTAATCTACCTCCTGTCCATTTAATTCTTAGAAGAATCTTGAAGGGTATAGAAAAAAATTTCCTCCCCAAAACTAGGATTTCCTTTAGATTCTGTCTCCTAATTTCTCTCTCTCTGCTACCTTACTCATCTGTTCTTCCATGTGACAGACTTTTTTTCCCCATTAGACCCCTTAACATTTTAATCATGGTTATTTGAAATTCTTTGTCATTTCAATATCTATGTCATATCTGAGTCTGTTTCTCATGCTTGCTTTGTGTCTTGAGATGTGTTTTTGTTGTTTTTTGTGGGTTTGTTTTTTTTGTTTGTTTGTTTTTGCCTTTAGCATGTCCTATAAATTTTTTTTTTTTTTGGTCAAAATCTGGACATGGTTTATTGGGTAAAAATGGAGATAAAAAGTCTTTGGTGTGTTTCATGTTAACCTGACTAGGAGTTGAGCTATATTTCATACTCCCTGTAGCTGTAGGCATCAGAGTCTTCAAATTCCTATAATGCCCTTGCTTTTGTCACCTCTGATGTCTCTGGGTTTTCCTAATAACTCTTTCTTCAAATCTGCACATTTTGCCTCTTTTGGCTGCAATCCACTGTTATTGTGGTGCAGTCCCATTGATGGGGTGGTAGAGGGGGGGAGTGGGGGGAATCTTTAGTCTTAGGACCAGCTCTCTGCCTGTCAGTGGTGCTGTGCCCTGAGCTGTGACCCTCACGAGGGCTTCTTTTTTTTTTTCTTAAGAGTTTTACTTATTTGTTCATGAGAGACACAGACAGAGGGAGAAGCAGGCTTCCTGCAGAGAGCCTGATGTGGAATTCGATCCCAGGACCCCGGGATCACAACCTGAGCTGAAGGCAGATGCTCAGCCACTGAGCCACCCAAGTGCCCCTTCATGGGGGCTTCTTAGCTTTTTTTTCCCCCCTTGGGTGATGCAGGAGGGCTGCAGGGGACTGGGATCTGCCGGCTGCCCTTCCCCCTCCAGCCTACGTGAAAGGAGGCTCTTTCTGTAAAGGTGTTTCCCTAGGGAGTAGGTCACTGTGCCCCAAATGCTCTGGGTGCATCTCAACAGGGTCACTTGCCTTCCCCAGCCAGAGCCACCAGGGGGGTTTCCTGAGCTCCTCATTAGGAGGACATATAGGGGCTCCTGTGGAGATCCAGGCAATTTCTCACCCCCTGCTTCCATGTTCAGCCTCTATCATTTGTCAAAATTAGCACTTAGGCCTTCCTTTCAGTTTGTGGCGCCAGTGGCTGCTGTTCCAAATAAACTGATCTCAGCCATGATTCTCCTTATTTCTGTCCCTACGGATTGTGGGTGATGATTTGTCCTGCTCCCCTCATTCTCTGATGGTTCAAGAAAAGTCATTGGTTTTCAGTGTGTTCAGCTTTTTTCTCATTGTAAAGACGAGAGTGGCAACTTTCAAGCTCCTTCCTTGTCACAGTTGAAACCGGATGTCCCTAAATAGACTTTTATTTTAGAATTTACAGAAAAGTTGCAAAAATAGTACACTGGGTTCCTATATACACCCACATCCAATTTCCCTATTGTTAGCACCCTCCATTCCTGTGGTACATTTGTCACAGCTAATGAACCAATATTGATACGTTATTATTAACTAAAGTTCATACTTTATCCAGATGCCATTAGATTGTCTAGAATTTCCTTTTTCTGCCCTAGGATCCCATCCAGGGATGCACCATTACATTTAGTCCGCTTCCACATCTCTGGGCTATGACAGGTCCTCAGCGTGTTCTTGTTTTAGATGACCTTGACGGTTGGAGGAGTACGGAGCAGGCATTTTGTAGACTGTCCCTCAACTTGGGTTGCTCTGACATTTTGCACATGGTTAGACTGTGGTTATGAGTGTCGGGTATGAAGACCACACCAAGAGGAGAGGGCCAGGCCATCATCTCACACCGGGGGGGCAGGAGCCAGGCCAGCATCTCCCAGACATTTTGGGCCCTTGGCCAGCGCAGCGCATGCAGTGCCCAAAGCCCGGGGCCGGTCCCCAGAGAAGGAAGGGCTGCAGGTGCCAGCCACAGCGGGGACAGCACCGCCTTGGACGGGAAAGGGCCTGTGGGCATCCAGGCAGAGCCTGACCTGCTAGCCACAGTCAGAGGACCCCTGTGCGGGGGTTAGGCAGGGAGTGTGAACGTGATGTCAGACAGTAGTGCCCGGAGGGTGGACCAGTTGATGGAAGAGGAAGCCCGGGAGAGCACGTGTGGCAACAAGAGGCCTGTGTGCTGTGGAGGAGGCACGCTGGCCCGTGTTCTGCAGGTCCGGAGCCAAGCCTGTGCTCACTGAGTACCCACTAGGCCCCGGCGCTGGGAGAAGCCACGAGGGCTCAGTCCTATTCTCTGTACCTTCACCCGGTCCCCACGGGACGACCAGGGCTCAATCTGCTCTCTGCACCTCCACAGGTCACTCCGGGACAACCAGACCTGGAGAGTTTGTTTCACTCAAGTTCAGAAACAGTAGCAAATGAGGAGGTTGAGATTCAAGGTCAGATCCAAAGAATTTAGGAGCGGCCCCCCTTAAACACTGGACATCTGTGTCTGTGTGTCTTTCCGTGAATCTGGCTTTCCCTCCAGGCCGCCTCCTCCTGGTGGACCTCAGGGACCCCACCGAACCCCGGGCAGCTCTCAGAGAACACGGTGCCACCCGGCCGCAGCGACAAGCCAGGGCCTGGTCAGGCGACTGCGCACGAACAAGACCCAGCGGGAGGCATCCGGCTGACCTGGGTGTCGTGGGTCCCGTGGTCTCCTCTGCCCCGCGGCTGCCCCACCCTCCCGCAGATCATGTCCCGGGGGCGACACCGGGGTCTTCCGACTCCACCGAGCACCTGCTTCCCGCTCCTGGACCACTTGCCTGATCGGGTCTCAGGTGGAGCAAGGTCGGGGCCGGCCACTTGGCACCTTCTTGCCCATCTGCTTCCGCTGGGCTTGTTCCAGCCAAAGCCGGTCTCTGGGAGGCAGGAATCTGTGAAGCAGTCGCCGGAGCATCCCGAAGTTTCCAGACAAGCCACGGGACGGTGTCCGCCTCTGCATGGCTACCGTGTCTTAATTCCATAGGAAGCATCAGTGCTAAAGTCAGGGGCCCTGTGTAGACCGCTTGTATTCACACGTGTGGTCTTCACCTGCCTCCAGAAGTGAATGAAGGAATGAGGGAATGAATGAACAAGTGAGCCCCAGCTGATTTAATGCTTGTCTCGCCGTCATCCCAGCAAATTGAGGGGGAAACTGAGCAGTTTTTCCGGGTGAAGTAAACACTAGGAGAGGCGGGAGCTTGCGTTGGGGTGCCCCCCCCGGAGAAGGCCCCAGGTCCCAGCATCCGCCTCCGTCCTCACGGTCCGGGAGCCCAGCCCGGCCACCAGGTCACCCCTGTCATTTCCAGAACAAACCAGGACGATGTTCTAAGGGGAGGCGGGTTAATGCAATGACTACTGCCATTTCAAGCTCCAGAAATCTGCTCACTTTACCCTCCGGGAAAAGCCGCATTCTACAAAAATCAGGCCACTTGCTTAAGAAAAGGAAAACTGAGTTGGAGATGCAGATCACTCATGTCAGCCTGAGTTTCCATCACGCTCCTCACGCTCCCGTGGTGGCAGGAGGTCGCTGGGATGTGACCTGCCACCCACGGCTCAGGGAGGGCCCCATCTCCAGACCTGCTCCAGCCACGGGCGGGGCCAGGACACAGCTGCAGCCCCCCCCAAGGCAGAGCCCGACGGGCCGCACCGCTGGACTTGCACACACGCTGGCCTCTCCTGCGGGGCCTCTGTCCCTCCATGTCCCAGTGCTGTTTTACTCTGCGCCGACCCTCACTCAGGCAGCCTTCCTCCATGAGGGACCACGCTGGCCGCCAGCAGCCCTGGCCTGCAGGCCGGCTGCCCCAGAATCTTTGCGGACAGGGAGCTTCTTTTTCTCAGTGGCTGCAGGGAGAGCCCCTGGGTGGGTCATGTGCCCACCCCCAAGCACACTCAGGAGGCCGGGGTCACTGGTCCGGTGCATTAGTCAGCTCAGGCTGCATAACAAATACCACAGATGGGTGTGGGCAGGTGGCTGAAGCAACAGGCATTCATCCTCCACAGTCCTGGAGGCTGGAAGTCTGAGATTAAGGAAGGTGTCGGCAAGGTCGGTTCTTCCTGAGGCCTCTCTCCTTGGCCTGCAGGTGGCCGTCCTCTCCTGTGTCCCCACGTGGTCATCCTTTGGTACGTCTGAGTCCTCACCTCTGCTTACCAGGACCCCAGCCAGATCGGGCCAGGGCCCACCCTAATGACCTCATGTTACCTTCATCACCTCTGTAGGAGCCCCGTCTCCAATCATGGTCACGTTCTAAGGTCCTGGGTGTCGGGACTCCGACATATGGAATTGGAGGGAACATGTCAGCCTGCGCCACCGTGCACACACAGCTCACCCCTGAACCTTCCGGGGGGAGAGGGGTCATCCCGCCATGACTACAAACCACATGGAGCAGTGAACTCTGAGGGTTTTTACCAGACTAAGAGGCTGAATCTGATGTAGGAGACACTATAAAGAGGATGAGGCTTCAGAAGCTGATCGACAACAGAGGAAGGGACAGACGGACACCTGAAAGCGGGGCTGCCTCAGCCACGAGCCAATGGCCCCGCACTCGCACCCTGCCCTCTGGTGCCGGTGGCCCCAAGACGTAGCCGCAGGTGGACTCAGCTGGGGCAGGAGCCAGCGCCTTCCTGTGGGCGCACCCCCGGGAGGGACAGAGTGCAGCTCGGACGGAGCACGGTCTCCTGACACCTGCCCACAGAGACAGCATCCGCTTGGGGATCTGCGGACACAGTCCCCGTGCTGACATGGCACCACGCGACCCCTCTTAGGCCTGGACAAAGTGTCATCTGCAAAATACGGACATAAATAGGTTCGGGTCTGGGTATTACATACCATTGTCAAAGTTCTAGTTTCACCAATAGGACAGATCAATACATTTTTAAAAATCCATTGCTAATGCAATTCCTCTCGAAATGTAAGATGAGATGCTATGAACACATATTTTTCATAGAATAGCTACGTGTGCAGAAGGAAGGTGGGGGGGACAGATGCGCGAGCAAGAAGCCGAGGAGGAGAGCGTGGCGCACACTGGGTCAGAGGTCAGCTCGCCGGGGCAGACAGTGCCACCCCGGTCGACACCTGCTTAAATCTCTTCTCCTCCACCGTCTTCCCTCAGGGTCCCACCGCCCAGTGTGAGATTTGGGAAAAGGCAAAGTAACACCAAGTCCACGGTTCTCGGACATTTGTGACCAGAGAAGGAGGCCGACAGCCCCGCTGGACACCAGCTCCAGCTCACCCCGCGCGGCTGCACCGGCTCTTTCCTGGGTCTTGCCCTGCAGGCCCGCGGCCCCAGGACTCGGCTGGCGGTGCACCGCCAGTGGCCCCCAGGGGCAGCGGCTTCTCGTGCACGGTCTCTCGTGCGCTCCCTCCGCCAGCCCAGGGAGGTGGTCGGAGGGACGTCCCCTCCATGGCTGCCCAGCCTCAGGGCTGTGCTGTGTTCCCGTGACACCCTTCCCGCCCGAGCCTTCCCCAGCCTTCCCCGGCCCCACCATGACGGCAGGAAGTGCAGTTCCCACTGGAAGCCTCTCAACCCACGTGCACCTGACGCTCCCGAGGGTGGGCTGGACACTCGCATGTCTGTGAGGCACAGTCAGCAGATACAACCAGGTTCAAGAGCCTGTGGCAGCATCAGATGAAGCCAAAGATGCGTGGACCCCGAGGACATAGGAGTGTTGGAACAAACCTGAATTCCCCTCCAAAGAAGCCCGGAGAACGTGTGTTATGATCAAGCATCACACATCTCACCCACCTGCCTGCCTGACCCTGCCGGGCGTGGGGACCGGGCCCAGAGCTGAGTCCAGGGAAGCAGAACCCTGGGGAGCAGGGGTTCTGGAGTCGGCCTGGCTGCAGGGCTCAGACGCTGCCAGGTGCTGGATGGTGCTTCCATTCAATCATGTGGATGCAATTAATTTGGAAACGTCAAGTAACGCCAAAGACACACAGACCTTTCAATCCAGAAATTTTGGAAACAACCTACACGCAAGCAGAATTTGTTACATGTCTACGAAACAATACCATCCGCACTTGAGCAGCCCGGGTGGCTCAGCAGTTTAGTGCCGCCTTCAGCCCAGGGTGTGATCCTAGAGACCCGGGATCGAGTCCCATGTCAGGCTCCCCGCAGGGAGCCTGCTTCTCCCTCTGCCTGTGTCTCTGCCTCTCTCTCTCTCTTTCTGTCTCTTATGAATAAATAAATAAATAATCTTTAAAAAAAAATACCATCCGCACTTAAAATGCATTGGCTAAAATCACGTGGATTTCCACGAGGATAAAACCCAAAACGTGATGTGAAGCAAGAAAGAACAAGTGGCGAAAGGTAAGGTAACAGTTCTATCAACGTAAAATCGTAGAGCAATAGAAATCAATAGCATGTCTTGTTTATTCGTAAAGGCACACGTAGGAATGGGGGAGAGCCGGAGAGAAGCCAGTCTCGGAAGACTGAGGAGGGAACGGGATCAGGGGCCGGAAGAGGTGGGATCCCACTGAAGTGTAATGCGTTATTTCTTTTAAGAAATGCTTTGAGAGAAATAAGGAAATAGGACAATCTACCTAACGGGTGCATGCCCTGCATTACCTTTGCAGGCTTGAGGTGTGCGGGGGAGCGTTTGAAGTTATGTGAGGCGCTCAGTGCATGATGCTACCCGCGAAGGTCTGGCTCGGACAAAGCGTCGGCTTCGGGTGGATTCTGGTCCCTCTTGTGCCCTTAGCCAGCGTCAGCTAAGCTAGAGACCCAGTATCACGATGCGGTCCCTTGCCTGCCCCCAATTTCCCATTGTCCTTTAGTTTTGTCATCACATGACCTTGCTCGCCTGTACAATAATTTTGCAAGTAAAAGGGGTCCCTGGGTGGCTCAGTGGTTGAGCATCTGCCTTCGGCTCAGGGCGGGATCCCAGGGTCCTGGGATGGAGTCCCCGCAGGGAGCCTGCTTCTCCCTCTGCCTCTGTCTCTCCCTCTCTCTCTGTGACTCTTATGAATAAATAAAATCTTAAAAAAATTTTTTTTGCAGGAAAAGGTAATTTGTTCTTTGAAGACTCTGTCCTTTCTTGCCAATTAAATGTGGTTTGCTATTAAAATATGTCTGCCCTTGATGAATCTATTTTAATAGATTTTTTTTTTCAGATTTTATTTATTGATTCATAAGAGATACAGACAGAGGCAGAAACACAGGCAGAGGGAGAAGCAGGCTCCCTGCGGGGAGCCTGACGCAGGATTCAATCCTGGGTCTCCAGGATCACATCCTGGGCTGAAGGCAGCACTAAACTGCTGAGCCACCCGGACTGCCCTTTAATAATTTTTTTATTTCAGAAGCAACACAAATGTTGCAGAGATAATACCAAGAGTTTCCATCTCCGCCACACAGTGTCCCGTCTTACTAACATCTTACATTAACAAGGTACTTTTGTCATAACCGACCAACCAAGACTCATACGATACTCTTAACTAAAGTCCATACTCCAAAACTTTCTTATTTTTAACCTAAGGTCTTTTTCTTTTCTAAGATTTCACATGCGGTGCCATGTTACTCTGTCACCACCTACCCCCGGGTGACTCCTGGCCTGGACGGTTTCTTAGACTTTCCCTGTTTTGCTTTTTGTTTTTTGTTTTGTGAAGCTGACAGTTCTGAGGAACACTGACCACTATTTCATAGAAGGTTCTCATTTGGGATTTGCCTGATGTTTTCTTCATGGTTACACTGGGGTTCTGGATTTGGCAGACGAAGGCCACAAAGGTGACGTGCCCTTCCCGTCACCTCCTGTGGAGGACACGCGCCGTCACCCAACTGACCGTGCCGGTGTCGCCCTGGACCACCGGACCAAGGTGTGTCGTTCAGGCCTCCCCGCTACCAGGTGGCTTCCTTTGCCACATGGTGGAAGGAAGTCATGACGTGCAACCCACACATAAGAAGGTAGGAGCCTTGCTCCATCTTTCCAAGGGCACAGCACCTGCAGAAATTGTTCAGGATTATTCTGAACCAGATATTCACCTCCCCCCCCCATTTATTGATCTGTGCAATTCTTTACATCTGCGTGTACTCGTGGATATTTATACTTTGGGTTGTAATCCAACACGGCTTGATTGATTTTATCGTCCGAATGTGTCTGCCTTCGTCTGTCGGGAGCTCCCTGATGTGGCTCCAGAACGATTGTTGACCGTCGTGAGCACGGACTTGCAGGCCCATCTCCTGTCCTTCCTGCCCCGGATCCAGGAATCAGCCGCTTCCCCAAGTGAGCCCTGCTTTTCGTTTTTCATTTTGGTTCATTGGTTTGTTTTTGGAGAATGGTACCAGAACCCACAATCTGACGCAGTATGCGTGTATCTATACATCTCGTCATTGCCATTAAGGTGTCAGTGCTCCCAGACCCTCCAGCTCCAGAGTGAGGGAATACATGTGTTCTACAAACCCATGAATATCCGCATACCTATAAATATCCGATATGTAGCCATCTGTATCTATATTAGGCTAACCATGAGCTCATCATGTCTATCACCTCATGGATCATTCTTCCAGCCTCTTCCTGCAGCTTATCTGTAAATCCCGCTCTAACATTGTGAACTCACCAACCGTCCGTTTCCCGGACCGGTTGGTTCCAGGACACAGACGTAGCAAGTATTAGACTTGTTAACCCACACCGTGCGGGGGGCAGCTTTGCAAGTAGAGTGCAGATCTCCTGCACAGGCTCCTCGGGGCTCCCAAGTTACTCCCTTCGGGTCCTGAGATATTCCTGGAGCCACCAGAAGCTGGAAGAGGCGAGAAAGGAGCCCTGCCCTGCCTGTTCTGCAGGTAGCGCTGCCCTGTGGGCATCTGGTTTTCAAACATCTGCTTCCCTGAGCTGGGAGAGAATAGATTTTGGAAACTGCATGCATGTGGCCCTTTGGGAGGGCAGCCCCCAGAACTGACCACGGCAGGCGTGTGTCTCTGGGCCATGTTCTTCAGCAGCATTTCCTCCCTCCTCCACCCACGTGTGGCACTCCCAATCCACGTCCTCGAGCACTGTGTCACGTGGACAATGAGTCCACCACTTTGGGTCAGCTCGAGGGGGCTCCGGTCCAGAGGGCTTCTCCCCAGCTGGGACAAGAACTTGCAATCACCCCTGGTAAAGTCCTTTTTTGTCTTGCGGAGTAGGTGTTTGCTATAGAGAAGGCTCTGGCATATTTCACAAGGATTGCCCTTCCCTTCCCTGGCCAGGGTGGCCCGACCCAGGCCCCCAGAAGTTTCTGTCTCTCTGGTCAACCCACCCTCAACCTCCAGCAACGTGTCAGAATGACCATCTACAAATTCCCACCTGCTTACGGCTTCCGGGGCTTCCACTTGGGTAAGCAGATCTCAAATTTCATCACTCTAGATATGCCTATCTCTGATGTGCAGTGATTTGACCTTGACCTCCATCATCTGATGGTTCCCGAAAAGTTTTTTTTGTTTTTTTTTTTGTTTTTTTTTTTACTTTTTAAAAAGACTTTATTTATTTATTCATGACAGACATAGACAGAGGCAGAGATAGAGGCAGAGGGGGATGCAGGCTCCCTGTAAGGAGCCCAATACGGGACTCAATCCCGGGACCCTGGGGTCATGCCCTGAGCTGAAGGCAGATGCTCCACCATGGAGTCACCCAGGCATCCCAAGTTGTTGATTTTTAGATTTTGCAGTTTATTTTTCCTATCAGGATGGGAGTGATGATTTCCAAGGTTTTGACATGTTGAAGCAGAAACTGGAAGTCCCCAGTAATTTCTGATATATGTCATGCATTGTTAACTATTAAATCCCAATTAGAGACAACAACTTGGTTAATTAGTTAATTTGTCCTTTTTAGGCCACTAGACTCCAGGGATTCAGAAACGTCCCCACCTGCTCTCTCAAGGAGCTTTCTTCAGGGGAGGGGGAGCTGAGATCAGGGCAGAACAACCCACTCCTATAGTTCATTGCTCTAAGAGTCCATAGGGTTCTGTCCGGGCATGGACAGGAGATGCCTTCTTGGCCCCGGCCTGCCCTGGGGACTCGGGGAACTTCCAGCTGAGAGCTGAGGTCTTGCAGGCCAAGAACTCACTCACCACTCCAAAGTGTAACAGGAGGGAGCAGGGAAAAATCGTGGCAAGCACAGGGGATGGGAGTTGGGAGCCTAGTTTTCATGCTGTGAGTTTCGAGAATTGTGCACAAAAGCCTAATTAGAGGGAGAAAGGTTTTTCAAAAAGGAAGGGCTGATCAAGGGGATCCTTCCATCTTTCTGCATTGCACACAGGTCATGGTGTCCTCCCACCAGTGGCTTTGTGCTGGGGGCTCACAGCGGTTCCAAGAGCCTGACTCGCCTGCTCTGGTTATTTTCATGTATCTTTTGATGTAAGAGTCATTTTAGGGAGTTTTTTTTTTTTTTTTTTTTTTTTACTTTACAAGCAATGCACTCTGAGCCATTTTTTTTTATTAATTTCTAGTTTAATGCATTAGAATTACTTAATTGATATTATTGCTGTGGTCTAACATATATTCACTATTTTGCGAATGTTTCATAGCAGTTTAAAAGGATGAGACTATAATTTTGAGCCATTCAATGTTTGCTAGAAACAAGTTCCTACAACCTTGTAAGACTATCCAGAGTCATCAGGTCTTTAATTTATAGATGCTCTATTTGATACATAATGTCCTATAAATGAGCTGCTGCTCACTTATATCTGTATTGCTTAGGGTTTCGTTTGTATGTTTAGCTGTTGGTATTTCATACAAAATGTTCAAGTCTGGTATGTCCTCACTGAGGGGCGTGACGTGGCTCTCATCAACACACAATGCCTCTCTTTGTCTACTCCATGGTTGCCGCCTTGAATTTGACCTTTATTTTAAATTCTTATGGCCAGCCCTCCTTTCTTTTCCTTTGCTTTCGATCAATAAATCTTACTTGCTGCTTTATCTCCAGCCTTTCCACGGTGCAGTGACAGTGCTTTGCCATCAATCAAACTGGGGCTTCTATCTGGGCGGCTCACTTAGGAGACACTTGGCCTTAGGAAAATCACTTAGCTTCTCAGAGCCTGTTCTCAACTTGTAAATCGGGAGCGATAATAGCTCTTTGCGGGGTTGTTGTAAGAATTAAATGAGATAGAGAATTTAGGGCCCATCAGTGAACAATTACTTAGTGAGCACACAGTGTGCCAGGCCTTGTCGGATGCAGGGATTCAAGAATGCAGGAGAGAGGGAGGCACCTGCTGCTCTCCAGGACCTCACGATGGTGCTGGAAGACAGGCTCATGGGAGATCTTGCGTGCAAATGCCATTGATGGGAAGTAAGAGGTTGCATGAGCATTTCCAAAAGGGAAATCCCATTAGAGAAGACTTGTACACCACGTTGCACCCGGTAATTAATGCCCAAGATGTAGCAGCTTTGTCTCTATCACCGCTTATCAATTACCATTGGTTTCATGTGTGTTTGCTGTAAGTGCATTTTACGCATTACCCTAATCTGGTAGTCTCTGTCATTTAATAGAAGGTTTTAACTCATTAATATTTATTGCCGTTAAATAATATTTTGCCTTTTCTTCTGTCATTAAGGCATAAAGAGCTTGTTAGGGGAAATATTAAGAACAAACCAGCAAAGTCTTAATATCCTCAGCACTTCCGGAGTGCTGATGTGCCATTAAGGAAACCAACGACTGAACAGATAAGTCACAGACGAAGCATCCAGCATGAAAAATGCTCAGCTCCACAAGTAATTCTAAAATGCAAATGGGAACAATTATGGAACTTTTTTTTCATCTTTCAAATTGGCAATTTAGAAGCATAGTATTTGATGTTAGGGAGGGTGGAGGAAATGGCTATATTCTTCTCTGCCGCTGGAAATATAAACTAGAATTGCCTCTCTCCAAAGCAATCTGGTAATATATGGGAGTAGAGTTAAAAGAGTTTATACCCTTTAATGCCATAATCATACTTCCAAAAACCTATCCTCAGAGCAACAGGGATGCAGACAGAGACGTTCGCGTGTGGATGCTCGTCACAGCTGTCACGGGCAAGCTCTCAGGCACCTGGAGGGACCGTGCTGGGAGTGCAGCCTGGCAAATCCACCCCAGACCAAGCTTTTAGGGGGATTTCTGCTAAATGTCAGGGACCTCTTTCTTCCTGACAGATGCCAGTTTATAAAAAGTTTCTCTGTGTGAGTGTGTGAGTAAATGGTTTTCAGAATACCAATAGAACTCGTTCAAAGGGGTTTTCGGATGTGTTTCATGCTCAGTATTGCATTCGGTAATAATTAGATATGATCCCCATAGTCACTTTCCTAAACAGGTGAACAGTTGGCAATGGTCCACACAGAGTCCCAGGCCCCCCAGACCATGCCCGGTCTTCAGCAAGCTGGTAGTAAAGGACTTTCCATCACTTTCAGACTCGTGGACCCAACCTTGCCATGACTGCTGCCGTGGATGAGATGCTTGAGGTGCTCATCCCTGGTGACGATGCTCATTTCTCTCCATTTTGGGGCAACCAAGGCAAGCTGTGGTGCTCTCACACCTGCCCAAGGACTTCAGAGGGCTCGCTCGGCTGTGCCCCTCTCGTGGGTATAGTCACCTTCCTGCCCAGGCCCAGTTGCCCAGGATGCAGACCTCCGCCCAGTGGAGTGGGCAGGAACAGCACCGGGCCTGCACCCTGGATTGGGGGGCTGCTTCTCCACGTGCGGCCACATGCGTGAGGCTCCTCGGGGTCTGAGAATCCTCAGTTCAGCCCTTGGCCTCCAGCTCATCATGGCAGCTTATTTGTCCAAGTAGGAGGTTAAGACACAATGCATTTAACAGATTCTTAACTCGGATGTTTAGACACGTAGCACAGAACGTCCTCTTGCTGTAGGTCTCCAAACACTCGTCAGGGCCAGGCTGCGTGAGCTTCCCCTCTAATCTGAGATCTGGCAAATGAGCAGGGACCCAAGTGGGTCCCAAGGCGTCTTTGGAGATAAACGGCTACAGAAACTGAAGATCCTTTTCCGTCTTCGCTGTAACGGCTTTCTGAATCGCCCCAAAGGACATGTTGCCTCCTGCGCTCCAGCAAGCAAGGCCTGTTTAAACGAAGAACAACCGCGCCTTCGAAATCCTTTTGTTCATTCAGAAACTTCAGGTAAGAATTTAAGGAAGGTAGGCCTCCCGGTGACGTTGTCCCACACGCAGCATGTCGGCGGCAGACTCTCCTGAGAAGTGAAACTAGAAAGTCAAACTACAGCTCATCAGAGCGTGATTATTCCCCAGACGGGAGGAAGAGCGACACGCCGTTCCCCCGCAGAGTCAGGGCGGGGGGAGGCACCCCCATGGGCCCAGGCCTGCGGAATCCTGAGCCCGCCTCTCAGGACAGGCTTCTTCCTCTTTAAACCTAATTTAATGCTTTTTTTTCTTAAGATTTTTTAAATTTATTTCTTATTTTTTTTATTTGTTCACGATAGACATAGCGTGGGGCGGGGGCGGGGGGTGGGGAGGCAGAGACACAGGCAGAGGGAGAAGCAGGCTCCATGCAGGGAGCCCAACGTGGGACTCGATCCCGGGACTCCAGGATCGCGCCCTGGGCCAAAGGCAGGCGCCAAACCGCCGAGCCACCCAGGGATCCCCTAATTTAATGTTTGGATGTATGTGTTTACACTAGTGGTTTGATTGCCAAAAAATAAAAACTAAATTTTGCATTTGAAAGTATTTTGCTTATGTCCCTTCAAATGAAATCCTGCGTTGGGACTTGGGCCACTTACTTGGGAGCCTGGTTTATGCGACTGGTTGCTGAATTGATTGGGTGTGAATTCCAAGCTGATAGCTACTCATCACGTTACCAAACTGTATCAAAGCCCCGGGTCTAAGAGTGATTTTACACTTCTCTTCATCTCTTCTGTACTTTCTTGCCCCAAGGAAAAGTTTTTATCACCTCTCTCAGGAATTTAATAGCTGTGAATTACAAAGCCAACAGCTCTGCATACCCATCCTAGCATTTGCTAAGGGGCCAGGCTGATTGTTTTCCTTCCCTGAATTCAGTGCCAGGGGGTGTCCCGTCAGGGGTCCTGGGATGAGGCCCCCAGTGCGAAAGGTGGGTCCAGGGACATCCGGGGCAGAGGACATTCCCAGTTAGTTCCTTTGTTTCTACGGGATTGGCCTGAAGACCACAGACGCAAGGGTCCGCACCAACCTGCCCGGTGCCCCTGAAACGGCCTCCGACGGGGCGGTGAGTCCCGGCCGCCAGCAGGGGGACCTGCCGTCTCCCAGGGGTGGCCGCGCCCTGTAGGGATCCAGAGGGCCACTCGTGCCCCTGCCCACGGCCGGGACCTCGCCATGCAGCCTCCTGGAGGCCTGACCCCATCCCGCACGAACCCGCACATTCCCCAGGCCGATCCCTGCCCGGGCCCCGATGGGCCTTCCGAACTGGCTCAGCGTCCGTGTTCAAAGTTGGGAGGGAGCGGCCGCTCAGGCGTCTGTCTGTCCATCAGCAGTCGAGCGATGGCTGACGTAGGAGAGACGTTAGGGTTCGAAGGCCACGGCCAAGAAAGCATTCTGGGGATGTCTTTGGGGCACAAAGGCGGCTTGATTCAAGCCCGCGGACAGGTGGGCAGGAAGGGCTTTACCGGGGGCGCTCGCTTCCGCACGTCGGGGTCACCGACACACCTGCCGACACGTACCTCCCCCGTCTGGGTGGGGAGCCGAGGCCGCCGCACCTCCCACCTGAGTGCCTGGGAGGCCTCAGATAGGGACCTGCCCCGGGAGAGAGCTGCTGTCAGAAATCAGCTCCCTGTTTTATATCAGAAAGCTGCATCCCCAAGACTGGTAGGTGTTTCCCAGGCGTCTGCTCCTCCCGTCTCCCCGGGTGACCTGGTCCTCGCCTCCCACGCCCAGACCCCACGCCCAGCCTTGAGGGCCTGCTGTCCTCATGGGGCTGCTGTGCGTCCTACATCCCACAGGCTTGTCTCTGTGACTCTGTTTTATGTCAGTGTAACCAGCCCTCCAGCCAAAGAACCGAGACGGAAGAAGAGACGCGTCTCCTGGCCACGGCGGGGTCCACGCAGCCTGGGTCCTCCTCGTCCGGGACGCCTGCGGGTTCGGGCTCCAGGAGGGCATCGAAGCAAGGTGACCCACTCCACCCAGTCCGTGACCTTCCACAGGCCAGGTGAGAGGGAGCGAGCAGGGCATGGGTCGGGATAGGGGGGCTGCAGGGGTGGGGGCAGAGGGGCCAGAGCACCAGCTTCCTCCCACATGCTTCTCTTGCCTGCGGGGAAGGCACCGCAGCCACCTGCTTGGAGGCAGCACCTTTGGGATTAGGGCCGAGTACCTGCCGCAACGTCACTGGGCTGGATCTGGGCTGGACCCGGGCATTCTCTTTTTTTGTTTTTTAATTTTTTATTTTTAAAATCTTCTTAATTTTTTTTTAAATTTGTTGTTTTGCTTTTAAAGATTTTATTTATTTATTTGAGAGAGAGCGCGCGCACCAGCAGGGGCAGAGGCAGAGGGAGAAGCAGACTCCCCACCGAGCAAGGAGCCCGACGCGGGACTCGATCCCAGGACCCCGGGATCATGACCTGAGCCGAAGGCAGACGCTTCACCAGCTGAGCCCCCAGGTGCCCCTGGATCTGGTCATTCTGATACTAAGCCTTCCCTTTGCTCTACCTTGTTACCCCAAAAAGGAAATCCCTGCAGGAGCTTGAGCCCCCATCTGGGGACCCAGTAGAGGACGGGCTGGGGCAGGTGAGACCCTCAGTCTGAGCAACCAGACAGCAGGCTCCACTCGGGGCAGGGTCCCTCCTGCACCCACCCAGCTCCCCGGCTGAGCCTGCCATAGTCCTAGCTCCCAGGCCGGCCCACGCCCCCCAGGGTGGCCAGCGGCCACCTGTAAGTATCCTCCAAGCCGACAGCGCTTAGACTAGCGAGGTGCGGGGCTCAGGAGGAAATGCTGCCTTGTAACCCAGCTGGGGAATCAGGAGGACAAAACCTGAAAGTGTCACTGGGTATGAAACCTCATTAGATGGAGCGGGAAGCCCTGAGGGCATCTCCACGGGAACCACCCAGGCAGTCACAGGTAAGGACCTGACAAGGGACACCTGGTGTGCAGGAATTCATTGCCTGCTTATTTTTGTTTGTTTGTTTTATTTATTTATTCATGAGAAACACAGAGAGAGGCAGAGATACAGGCAGAGGGAGAAGCAGGCTCCCTGCAGGGAGCCCGATTCAGGACTCCATCCCAGGACCTCGGGATCACACCCTGGGCTGAAGGCAGATGCTAAACCACTGGGTCCTCCAGGTGCCCCCCATCACCTGCTCTTAAGAGAAGGAGGGACAGTCCCTCCTGCCCCCACCGCACGAGGAGAAGCCGCCACACCTCCCGCGCTTGTGCCTGTGAACCAACCCTTGTCCCGAACCACCCTCCCCGGTTTCCTCCTAAAATCCTGGGGAAAGCTGACCGTCCCTGGGCTTGCTTGTCTAGAATCGCAGTTCCCCTGCTGTTCCCCAATAAACGCATCTTGCTGGTGAAATTACTGGTATTTTATATGAAAGCCTGACACCGTGTAGGTGGCCCCAGGCAGGTGCTCCCAGGGCAGCAGCAGGAGCAGGTGAGGCGGGCATGGGCCCAGGGCGGGGGGCTCGGGTCTGCCCCCCACTCCCTTCCGCACACTGACCCGGCCCAGCATGTGCAAGGATGCCACCTCGGAATATGCTTCTTTGCCATAAGGAATATTTTGAGCTGCTTATTTTAAGAAACAGCAGAAGCAAGAGAAGCTCTGAAGCCAGAGAAGCGGTTCCCTTCTGTGGGGAGATGCACGTTCACGAGGGGCCTCTCCCTTTCGGAGGCTGCCTCGTTCGGGGACAGGGAAGAGGAGGAGGACGCTCGATCTCGGCGGTTCCTGCCAGTGGGGCGGGCAGGGTGTCGCCTGCACCCAGTCTCACCGTCTCCGGCTTCTTTCCTGGTGGCCCCCCAGCGCTGGCTCCACCAAACTCAGATCCTCCATCTGTCTTTAGCTGGAGACTGAAGGTGACGGTGTGAGGCCCGGGGCATTTTGCAGAGTTACTCCCTTTCTCTGGGTCTCTGCACAGATACACGAGGTATCTATATCCATAAACTCCTGTTTCTCTCATGTTAATCACTTTTCTGTTATGGGGTCTGGGCATGGCAAGGGGGCCTCCACCCAGAGGTGGAGGAGGGCCCAGGAGAAATTATTTTTCCTGCTCTACAACATCATGTCCCTAGCCTGACCCTAGGACATGAGTTTGGGTGGGTCAGTCGGGATTATGAAAAATAAAATGTAGGCGCCCCTGGGTGGTTCCGTTGGTGAAGCATCTGCCTTGGGATCGGGTCATGATTTCAGGGTCCTGGGATCGAGTCTCGAGTCAGGTTCCCTGCTCAGTGGGGAGTCTGGTTCTCCCTCTGCCCCTACCCCCTACACCCCTGTTCATGCTCTCTCTCTCTCTCAAATAAATAAATAAAATATTTTAATAAGAAAGATAATGTGAATGATAAAATCGACTGATTTTTTTAATCGGCTCTTGAAATAGTGATGCGCATGGCGGTGTCTAACAAAGGGGGCTGCGAGCTCTGATTCACAGACTCACTAACGCACAATCTGCTTTCAGGGGTCTCCTTGCACGACCACCCCGGAAACATCGAGCTAAGACTTTGCACTGTGAAGCAACACGGTGCGGGGCTGGAGCCCTCCCCGGACGGGGCTGGAGTTCAGTCGGCCCCTCCGCGGCTGATGCTGACCTCCGACTTCGAACTCCCACTCTGGAATAAAGAGAGCAACCTGTGCGCAGTGGCCCGGACGTTGGCGTGCAGAGGTGTGTGCACAGGGCACAGCAGGCCCCCAGGACGCGGCTCTCCCCCGGGGCTCCGGGAGCACGAGACAGAGGGCTGCGTGATCTGTCTTCCAATCTCCCCTGCATCCTGCAGAAGCAGTTTCATGAACTCCTTTCCCAGTTCTGCTGTTTTTCTTTGAAAGGGATCACGAGTAAGAGAAGAAGCACATTTACCCAACAGAGATTGTGACTCCTTTCCATCAAGTATCTGTTATTTTATTAATTCCTTTGAAAGAGCCACAGGGAGGTCCCTGCTTTGCCCGCTGGAGGGGTCCCTGGGGGTGAGCAGGGGGCCGTCGGGGGCCGGGTTCCAGCAGGCAGCAATGAGGAGGAGCAGAAACATCTCCATGCTGCTTCAGAGACCAGGGTGTTTTTTTTTTTTTTTTTTTACCTTTTTCTTTTCTTTTTTTTTTTTGTTCTTTTTTCTCTTTCTTCTTTTTTCTTTTTCTTTTCTTTTCTTTCTTTCTTTCTTTTTTTTTTTTTAGGAAATAAATCTTCAGAAGTGAGAATTATAATTGAACCAAGTTCAGGATAGCCAAGTGTAATTTTAGCAACAAAAGTAGATGGCTCCAAAAAAAGAAACTCAGGAACAGTCCGATTAAGCTGCAGGGAGATAATTGGATGAAGTTTGGTGAGGCATTGCTTTGAGTGTTAAAGGCGGAAAAAAAAAAGAAAAATCATCTTTGGGCAGGAACAGATAACACGGTGCCTTAAATGGTGGGAATGAGGAAGAACCCAGACCAGGTTAATTCTGAAAGTGTGGCGCTGGGAGTTTTTATCTGAAATCTCAAATCGAGAGCCTGCAACCAGCTGAAAATTATGCACGAAAACGTGGTCCCTTTATTTTTCATTTATTTATTTATTCACAAGAGACACAGAGAGCGAGGCAGAGACACAGGCAGAGGGAGAAGCAGGCTCCCTGCAGGGAGCCCAATGTGGGACTTGATCCTGGGACCCCGGGGTCATGCCCTGAGCCCATGCCCTGAGCCAATGGCAGGCACTAAACCGCTGAGCCACCCAGGGTCCCCCAAAACGTGGTCCCTTTAAACCTGACATCACCTTGGAAGCTCTCCCTTGGACACACCTGCCCCCAGTCCAGGTGGCAGGAGCAGCCCGGGGTCCTGCCCAGCAAGCTCGCCATCTCCCCCAGACCCCCGAGCTGGCCAGTCGGACCCCGGCCCCTGCCCGCATCTCACCGCCCCCAACAGAGTCCTGGCACACAGCAAACCTTCCAAAGGCACTTCACAGATGAGGGACATGGGTTTTTATCATCAGCTTTTTGTTCAAGGTATTGGAATAGGCAGCGTATTTCTCTTTACCAAGTTCTGCTGTTCTTATTTTAAGGTCCCTGGGCTTGGGGGAGGAAGAAAATTTCCATACAGAGATTATATCTATTGTTTTGCAGATTTCTTTGCAGCTAGCTGCATTCTGGAGCCAAAAATGAATACTTTGATACGTGGTGCATTCATTTCCTAAGGTTTTCGTAACGAACGGCCACAGATGGGTGGTTCCAGAAGCTGCATGTCCAAAATCAAGGTTTTCTGTGACACCGTGCCATCTGGACCCTGAAGAGAGTCTGCTCCACGTCCCTGCAGCTTCTGGTGGTGCCACCGTCCTCGAGCTCCTTGTGGTGAAGATGCAGGGCTGCAAGCTCTGCCCACCGTCCACGGCCTCCCCCCTTCTCTCTCCTTCTCGCCTCTCCCACCACTTAGGCACCTGCCATCGGCTTTAGGGCCCACCTGGATGATCCAGGATGAACTCAGCTGGAGATCCTTAACTTCGTGAAATCTGCACAGACTCCTTCTCCCAGTAGGGTCGCAGTCGTGGGTTCCAGGTGGACATACTTTCGGGGGCCCTGCCATTTCACTCACTGCATGTGGCTGCGTCAACTCGCTCATCGATTACACCACGATTTAACAAGACAACCAGAATGAGGGTCCAGGGACAGGGATTGTTTTTGGCAATCTAACCTCATCTCACTAATTCAGATTCATTGTTGAAATGATCGCTCTCAGTGACTGGAGGGTCTGAATTATCACATTTTACAAAGAAATATAATCTCATTATTTTGAGCTCCATAGAGCAGATCTGATGGGGCCCAGAGGTCATTCTTCCTGACTTGTGACCTGTTATCGTGTCATCCACAGCTGCACGCTACTCTAGCGTGGCCCACAGGGAAGTGCCAGAGGATATTATCTGCTCTATGATTGCCCCAATGAGGCATCACTGATGAAAATGTTTCAGATCTGAATGCTAAGTGAGGATTTGCTTTTCTTAACACACTGGTGTGTTTTCTCCTACTAGGAAGTAAGGAAACGTAACTGGCCGCCTTTCCTTTTTCTACCAAGAAGCTCAGAATGAAATGTGTGCTTCCATTTGTTGCAGATCCAGAACTCAAGACCTAAATAGCTTCGTTCTCATCTTCCTACTGGCCTGACATCTAATTCTGATATTTCCCCAGATTCCAACATATTGGTTATTTTATTTACTACATTTTCTTCTAAGTGAGTTTAAACTTTGTGGAATGAATTAGGGACTAAAAAAGTGGCTAGCTGGCTGGATCAACAGATGGTGGATGGTTCGATGGTTGGTGAATAGATGGATGGATGAAAGGATGGATGGATGGGAGGATGGATGGGTTGATGGATGGTGAATGGATAAATAGATGGGTGAATGGATGGATGGAAAGATGGTTGGTCAGACAGATAAGAGGATGGGTGAACATACAGATGGATGGATGGGTGGGTGGCTAATTTTCCGGAATAGGATATTTTTAAACCATGTGGACATTTGATTTAATTTTAATAAATATCAATCTTAAACATAGAATTACAACTATTGGTCAAGTTTTGCCAGAACAGAATTTTTCAATCTACCACGAGCCCCCATTATTTTTTACACGATTGAGAAATAGTTTTGTTTTCATTTTAATTTTACTGAAATTAATTCTGTGGGAATCAATTGTTTCATGTAAATTATATAACAGATATCTGACTCAAAGATCCATTTGGCCATACAAGGTTTTGCCCATTATACCAACGATAAATACTGTTTGCTTTTTAAGTGCATAATTTCTACACCGTTCAGATTTCCCTAGTTAAATTTTGCATATTTAAATTTTGTGGAAGCGATAATAATACATTTTACTGTGTGAAGTTTTATTCCTTGTCACATTTATTTTGTGTTATTTCTACCAGCAGTGTTCAGTATGAAATAAATAAAATGGAGAGTCCATATGTCTCTTTTATTTCAAAGGAAAATTGTGAGACATTCCCCTCAGATATTCTAGATTCACTGTTTGCTTCAGGATTTCTTTACATTGTTGCCATTTTTTTGAAGACCAAGAAGCAAACAGAGGAGTTAAAATCGGTGATGTCCACACAAGAGGGTCAGAGGGCAGGTGTAGGGTCTACCCGGGGTTCGTCATGGGCTGTCCTCTGGGGCAGACTCCAGGAAGGAAGAGGGGACCCAGGAGGTTCTCATCAAGGTCCCCATAGGAATGGCTCTGGGAAGGTGGTGGCACCTGCAGGGTGGGAAGCGCTCACTGCTCCGTTGGCCGTTGGCCGTCCGTGCCCCACACCCTCTCCTCATCCAGCCCCCACCCTGCAGCCCCCTCACCCACCCAGATGCCACCGAGAGGCCCGTCCACTGTCCCGGCCTCACTTCTGTGCCCTCTGTCCCCTGCCGGCGGCTGGCTGACAGCTCACCTGCCCCCTCGGCATTCCTGAAACGCATCGCGTCCCTGGGCAGCCTTAGAAATCCATTTTTCCAGGCTGAGTCTTGTCTCCAAGAACTGAATGACCAGTCACACATTGCTTGGGCGTGCACTGCGTAAGACCGTCCAGCTGGAGCGCCCCCGCACGCCAGCACCGGCGGCCAGAAGCAGCATGAGCAGGGGAGGCTCTTCCGCCCCAGCCTGTCCCCTCTTCTTGGCTCTGGCTCAGCAACTTCCTCTGCTTTCTGTTCTTCTTACCCGTCCCGGCCTCCCTCCCAGAAGCCCCAGCCCTGCCAAGGACGGGGTTGCTCTGAGCCTCCACTTGCCGTGGACTCCAGAGGCTGGGCTCTGGGGTCTCCCAGAGCTCACACATCATAACACACAGGCCACAGAAGTGTTTCCTGCCACGGCAGCTTCCCCCAGCCCCTGGCAACCACTGCCTAAAACTCAGTCTATTCCTCTCTGGGCTCTTCTAGAACAAGAACAGGACGTCTGGGAGGGAGGCAATCCCAGGAGAAGCCGGGGAGTGGGGAGAGGGGAAGAGGGATCGGGAAGTGACGAGGGGTGAAGGTGGCCGGTGAGGCCGTTATGTGTGTGGGTGCTGGGCACCATCGCACCGGGTACCCCCACAGAGCTGCCCTGCCCGCGGCCTGGGCCTTGACCACCCACCGCAAACGGGTGTCCCCTCCACTGGGCACAGCAGGCTCCAGCAGGGGGCACAGGGGAGACATCTGCCCCCCAGACAGGTGGAGGGGAGCCCTCTGCAGCCCCCTGGAGAGTGGAGAGGAGGGAAGGGGTGTGAGTAAGAAAACCTCCTGGCTGCTGGGACAGGTGCCCTCAGCCTGGAGATAAGCAAAGCTTGTCTGGAAGAGTCCCTGAGGCAGGGGACCGTGTGCACAAAGACTCACCAAGTGCAGCAGGGCACCTTCCCCACCTGCCTTGCAGTGTCACCAAAGAGACAGCCCAGCTGTCTGTAAACAGGAACGTCTTCGGCGATGGCCAGAGAGTGAAGATTGCAGCCTTCTGGGCCCCGCGTTACGACCACTCATCTCCATCTCTGCGGCTCGAGAGCAGCTGCAGAGAACCAGAAAGCCAGTGGCAAGGGCCACAATGTGCCAATAAAACTTTATTTACAAAACAGGCAGGGGGCCAGACCCAGCCACAGGCCAGAGCCAGGCCGTCTTGGCTCCAGAGGACCCTGGGGGCTCATTCAGCACAGGAGAAATGCCACCAAGGGCCCTTCTGCCTTCTGAAGGGGGAACGGGGGTAGATGGCATGTAGACGGCAGCACATCCGCGCTCCGGGGCCGCGGCAGGGAGGGCCGACGGGAAGGGCAGCTGCTCCGCGCACACGGCTGTCTCCTGCCTCTCCCCGTGGGCCCCCGTCGCGATTATCCCCTGGATATGCTGGCCTGGGGACAGAGCCAGGGACAGCGGAGTGCTGGCGCTCCGGCCGGAGAGGACGGTGGGACTGGGAGACACGAGAACGTCTCTTCCCGCGGACGGGAGGCCTGTCGGGGTGTGAACTGCGCTGCGGTGTGGCCCCTCCGATGCACGGCTTGCCTGCTCTTCCGTGGAAGGCCCTGAATGTTCCACAGCCAGCTTCGACTTGGAAATGCAGCGTGTGCAATATCCCCACTTGACCAGGGGGCCCAAGCCACGTTAGAATAATGATCGTCGCACATCCCGCATTTCGTTGAGAAGCATCCTGGAAATAACACCACTCACACTGGTTTCGCTGGCAGGAGTGATTTAGGAGCGAAGCTCTGATTTGGGGGGAGATGGCGGTGGGGCCTCCGTCTCCCTCCCCATAAAAGGCCCGAGGGGAAAAGAGGTTCATTTACACCGCACAGCCCTACTGTCTGGAGGGAGCCTTAATTCTCCTTTATACACTTTCAGAAACTCTGCTGTTGGCTAAATTTATGAACTGACAAGATGGGGCCTCGGTGAGCATGGAGACACGTGAGGCACTGAGCTTTCCTTGGGGGCAGGAGAGGGACCGGGGTCCCCTCTGACATTTCACTTGGCAGGAACGGCCCTGGGTTCCACCCGAGGCTGGCGTCGGCCTTCCAACACCTGAGACCCAAGGAGGAGCCACTGTTGATCCTCTGTCTTGGGCAAAAGGTGCCTGTTCATCATCGTGTCAGGCCTTCCTCCCCCGGGGGACTCGGCGAAGCTTTGCAGAACGCTCGGATGGGCCAGGCGCACTCACTTCCAGGCCCCGGACTCCGGAGCGAATGAGCAGAACCGACACCCCTATGGAGCCATGCGGTCCAGGAGGAGAGAGATGTGTGTGCGGATTGAGGAAGAGGATGCAGGCTGCAGGATGGGCGAGGCCTGCTGGGGCATGCGGGCATGCTGGGGCACGCTGAGGGCATGCTGGGGTATCCTGGGGCACGCTGGGGAATGCTGGGGCATGCTGGGGCACCATGGGGGTATGCTGGGGCACGATGGCGCACATTGGGGTATGCAGGGGCATACTGCGGCATGCTGGGGCATATGGGGTATCCTGGGGCATGCTGGGGTACGCTGGGGTGCACTGGGGCACGCTGGGGTATGCAGGGGCATGCTGGGGCATGCTGGGGTACACGAGGGGATTATGGGGCTCATTGGGGTATGCTGGGGGATGCTGGGCAAGCAGGGGTGATGCTGGGGCTCACTGGGGCATATGGGGTATCCAGGAGCACACTGGGGTACACTGGGGCATGCTGGGGCACGCTGGGGCACGCTAGGGGTATGCTGGGGCATACTGGGGTATGATGGGGTACTCTGGGGCATGCAGGGGTATTCTGGGACTCACTGGGGCATGCTGGGGCACGTGGGGGATGCTGGGGCACGTGGGGGAATGCTGGGGCTCGCTGGGGCACACAGGGGCACGTGGGGGTATGCGGGACATGTGGGCAGCAGGAAAGGGGTCAGGAGCATGGGGTCAGGGGTCTGGCTCAGGGAAGACAGTCTGAGCCCCTGAGGAGGTGGGCTGACCCCAGGCACAGGCCCTGACAGGGTGCGCATGGTGCTGGACCTGCGAGCTCTTTCATGGCAGAGGCACCCTCCCCCCAGGATTCGGGCTGGTGCCCCCTGAGGGCCAGCCCCACAGGGGAGGTCAGGTTGGAGCCCTTTGCCAGCCCCGGGTGAAGGCGGCCTCCCCCTGGCCGGGCAGCCGGGGGAGGCTCCGCGGCCCCACGCTGATGGCCTTCCTGGGAGGCCTCACCTGCTCCGGTCGGGACGGGGACCGGGGTAGCGGCAGGGAGGGAGGAGGGGCAGCGCGGCTCTGGCAGGCCCTCACATCAGCAGGCTCCCCAGGGGCTCATAGGTCCAGGGCAGGGGATGGGGAAGGGGGGGAGGCTGGGAGGGAGGGAGTGTCCCAGCCAAGCCTGTCTGCACCCTGGCTGCCCCCCAAATCCCTGGGCATTGTTCCTGTTTCTCATCCTCCAGGTGGTGTCTGGAGGGGGTCCGCGTGTCTGCGGGCACATCTGGGGCTGGAGGGCTCCTTCCACCCAAGGCCCCGAGGCCCCCGCTGGGTTCCCCCCACCCCACTGCCTGTGTGCCCCCAACAGCAAGGGCAGAAGTGGTTTCTAGGCGTCAGACACGGTGGCCCCAGCACTGACGGGGCCCGCGGTGTGGCGGGAGGCCGGGGAGGCCGGGCTGCGTGGGGAAGCCCATTCCTTCCACGCCCACGCAATTCATATTCTCACGGAGGGCTCGAGGTCAGACACCAAACGGGATGTAAACCCAGCTCCCTGGGCCCTGTCACCCACCAAAGCAGTGGGGTGGGGGTCGGGGGGGGCGGCCCCGGGGCGCTAGTCCCTCATGCGCAGTGGGGACGGGCGGCTGCAGTAACTCATGTCCGCAGGCTGAGTGGCTTCAAACAACACGGATTTATTGTCTCCCGGTTCTGGAGGCCCGGAGTCCAGATGGGTCAGCAGGCAGCATTCCTTCCTGGGCCCTGGGGGTGACTCTGTGACAAAAATTGACAGACCACGGGATCCCCGGTGGCTCAGCGGTTTAGCGCTGCCTTTGGCCCAGGCCATGACCCCGGGGTCCTGGGATCGAGTCCCACATCGGGCTCCCTGTGAGGAGCCTGCTTCTCCCTCTGCCATTGTCTCTGCCTCTCGTTCTCTCTGTGTCTCTCATGAATAAATAAATAAAATCTTAAAGAAGAAAATCAACAGGCCAGTGACCCCACTGACTCCCGGGCTGGGACCAGCAGGTGGAATTGCTGGGCTTTGGTCCCTTGGGTTCCCAGGAGTAACCTGGGTCCCTGGAGGCCTGTGGAGGGTCCCGCGGGCTCTCGTCCTCTGGGTCTGGCTCTTGGAGAGTGTGTGGGCAGGTGGTGTGTGATCAAACAAGAACAGGAAATCGAGGTCCATTGTGTGATTATAAAATCAGCAAAGCATGGATCAAGAAGGGTTTTGACCTGAGGAAGTCCGGCTCAGCCCGGGGGGATTTCGTCTGGGGAGGAAGAGGCGTGAGCAGGAGAGCCCGTCTTCGCTGCAGGAACCCACCCAAGGGGCTGAAAACTGAAAATGCAGTTTATCACAAACGCACAGTTGGAGGTCAGAGGTCAGGAACGGCTCTGCACCCCAATCAGACCCAGCGGCAACGCTCCTTTGGAGGCTCCAGGGAGGGCGGGTGCCGAGCTGTGCCCCGGGGATTTATAGCGAGAAGGTAGATTTGGTTTTCCTTTGGTCCTGGCCCTGGGCTCCCTAAAGGCTGGGGGTTCCCTAGGGGATGAGGCACCAGGGGAGGAGAAAGAAGATCCTCCCCCAGGTAGGGGAAGCCCCGCCCACCACACCTGAGCACATGCTAATGAGGGGACTGGAGTCCAACACCTGAGGGCCCAGACTGGACTGGTTGCCTGGAAACCAACCACCTGGTCCAGGTCCAGCTTGGGACTTTCAGCCCCATCCTCTGACCTCTGACCTCCGACCTCCAGGGAGAAGGGAGGGGATGGGGCTTGACTGTCACCTGGGGCCAGGAGTCACGCAGGCTTGCAGAAGTCTGGGAAGGCCCTCACGGGAGCTCCGGGGTGGACAGCAGGTGCCCGCAACCCTGCCCCGTGCATCCCATCCGTCTGGCCGCTCCTGAGTTACGTCCTTTATAAAAACCCAGTAATCTCATCCGTGAGGTTTTCCTGAGTCCTGGGAGCTGCTCTAGGAGCTCCTGAACCCCTGGGGAGGTCCGGGAACCCCCAATTTACACCTGGACTGTGGTGGGCCTCAGGTTGGCAGGGCTCGGGGTTGGGATTGCTGGGCGTGGAGAGCGCACCCCCCCCACCAGCTGTCAGAGAGGAGAGCATGGTTCCCTCGCTGGTGTCGGGGAGGCCCTTCTGTTGGCCTGCATTTCTGGAGGGGCCCCCACATCCCCTGCCAGCACCCGTGTGGCTACCTGGGGGCCCACGGATATCACCCAGGGTGACCCCCTTCACCTCCCGCCCTTCCTGACCCTGCAGAGCCCCTGGACCCTGCAGGGTACCGTGTCCATGGGTCGGACGGGGACGGTGATTCAGCCGGGTGCCCAGGGCGGGGGTGGCGGAGGGGTGGGGCGGTGCCCCAGGGCAAGTGGAGAGGGCGCCCGGGAGCCTGGGCTGGGACGCATCTACACAGGGCTCACTGTCTCTCCCAGTTGCATTTTCCATCGTGAGAAATCCCTGAGATTTGCATGGTCGCAGAGCCAGCCCGAGTGTGACGTGTGTCCTGCACCGCGTGTGGCTCTGTGCACTCTCCGGGCAGGTCCACCCTGCTTCCAGCTGCCTGCCGGCTCTCCCCACGCCCACCAGGAGGGTGCACCCCGGCGTGGGAGGGGCGTGAGCGAATGTGCGTGTGGGCAGCGTCATGCTACACCCCTGATTGTCACCTAGAAATGTCACAATGCTCTGTGGCCACAGAAGCACCTCAGAGCTCAACTTCCTCCCCCCACAGAGCTGCGTGTCCTGCATCTGCCCTCAAGCGCACCCCAGAGCTCTTGTCTCCGCCGTAGGCCGGGCACCCTGGACCCCACCTGCCCACTTCCCAGGGGACCTCAGGGCTACATGAGGAAAGCAGAGATCTAACCCCCCAGAAGCCCACATGGGAGACGCCCAGCTCCCCACCCCCCACCCCCGCACCTGTGGCATCTGTGTTTGCAGCCCTCTGGCCTGTCCAAGGCCTTTTCAGGATGAAGGCAACGTGGCTTCCAAAGGGTCAGACACCTGCACTGGGCGCTAGGCCCTGGAGACAGTGGCCCCCCTCCCGCCTCCCGGGGGGGGCCCTCTGGCACTGAGCGGGGGGGCACGTGTAAGGACTCGGGGCGGCACGGACCCAGGGTGCCCGAGCCCTGAGCCACACGCCTGGCTGGGGCAGGAGGGGAGGGCACCCCACACCCGCCGGGGGCCCCCGGCCCCGGTTCTCTGGGCCGCGGGAGGCAGGTTTGCCAGAAGCCGTGGGGGAGCCGCGTGTGTGCCCACCTGTCCCCTCCCTGCGCGCCCGGGAAGGAGAATCGGTGCACCCGAGGAAGGCAAACAAGAGGAACGGGCCCCCATCCGTCAGGCGGGGTAATGAGCTGGATTTATAGAAAAGGAAACACAATCTGATTCCGCGTAATGGCTGTTGACAGAGATTCAGGCTGTTTGTTCTAGGATATTAAATTGACAAACAGCGAAGGTTCGCTGGGCTCCAGTCTCTGATTTGCGGGTGTCGATCAGAGGTGCTTCCCCCGCCCATCGGGGCGCGGAGATTTGCAGGGAAGGAGGTGTGCAGGGCGAGCCTCCCAACGCCTCCCCAGAAACCGGCTCCGCAGAGGAGCTAATTCAGTAGGAAGCAGGGTGGAAATGCTACCCCGTTGTTCCAGAGAGAACAGGCCACATTTTTAAAAATTTAATTAAGGCCTTAGATCAGGTTTGCGTAATTAAATTTATGCTGCGGTAAGCAGGATGATAGATGAGCTTCCTTCCTGGACGCCGGGCGAGGTGAGGAAGCGTCCTTGGCAGCACCGCTGCAGCCACCCTGACGGCCCAAGTCCTGGGGCCCGCGGCTCACCCGGGGAAATCGCTCCCGCCCCACGTGTCCTCTGGTTTCGTCTCCTCCTTCAGCCTCTGAGGGATGCTCTCCCCAGGAGAGCGAGCCAGGCGCTGCGGGGTCCTCAACCCTGCCTCCTGGCCTCATGGTCCCCAGGTGGGCCCTGGCCTGCTAGGAGCCTCGCGGTTTCGGGGGGCAACTGGCGGCTGCTCCTGAGAAGTCAGACGCTCCCCCAGGCCCGTGCACTGGAGAAATGGGTCATTTGCATGAAAAACCCTCCCTCGGCAGGTAACACTAAGTGACCAAAGAGATTCGGCAAGATGGGAAGTTATTGTTTGGTGGCAATTTATTTTGGGAAGTGCCAGAGAGGGACAGACCCTGGTCGCTGTCATGCATTTCTTTCCTTTTTTAAAAAAGATTTTATTTATTTATTCATGAGACACACAGAGAGAGAGAGGCAGAGACACAGGCAGAGGGAGAAGCAGGCTCCCTGCAGGGACCCCAGGGTCACGCCCTGGCCTGAAAGTAGGTGCTCAACTGCTAGGCCACCTGGGCTGCCCTTGTCGTGTGTTTCAAATAAAATACATTTTTATTTTTAAAAGAAGGACACTTGTCCGCAGAAAGGGGAAGACACGGGAGGGAGGCGGGTGGGAGAGCCTGGGACCCCACGACATGCATAGAGAATGCCCCTGAGGGGTCTGGGCTCTGTCCCCGGGGCTGTGGGCTGTGCCGGCATCGGAGCAAGCGTGACCAGCTTCGTACGGGCAGCGCTCAGGGCCATCGGGCTGAGAACAGGACACTGCGCCCTGGTGGCTTCTGGAGCTGCAGTCCCTGCCCGCAGGTGGCTGACGCCTGGCTGAGCAGGTGAAAGGCTGTGAATGGGACACACGCAACTGAAAACCAGCCAGGTATGTTCTAGGTGTGGGGGGGACTACCCCGGGAGCCCTGCCGTCCCAGCTGGACGGCTCCCGGAAGGTGACGCCCGTCACCCCGCCCAGGCCCAGCTGCGCACCCGGCCGCCCCCCCGAAGCCCCCTCCGCCTTGAGCAGCTGCACAGTGGGAGCAGCACCTTGGGAGCCAGGAGCACACGGGGCAGGGGCGGTGGGGACCCTTCGGTGATGACCTCCATGCCCGGACAAGGGGCCTCTGGGAGTCAGGCCCGCGGGTGACAGGGCGGGCACGCCTCACTCTGGGCTAACGCCCCCATCAGAGCCCCCGTCCACTTGACTCCGCCCGACATGTGGCAAGCCGCCCCCTCACCGAGGTCCCGGCCCCGACGCCCCCGCTTCCCCGTGCGCTCGGTTCCAGGGGGCGCGTGGCAGTAGTAGTCATAGATCTGCTCCAAGATGTAAACAGGGTGATTGTGCCTTCGTGAGATACTAGTATCTTAATGAGTCTGTGCCATTTGTTTATGTAAATGGATAATGGGATCTCCACGGGGGCCGGATACAACCCTGCGATCTGGTAATTCAGCGACTGCTCTCAGACACACGCAAGTACTGTGTCTTCGGAGAAACTAAGGGCAGGGCCGTAAATGCAGCCACCGGCTCGGGGGCCATCCGCGCGTGGCTCCCGGGGCAGAGCGGCGCCGGAGGTGACCGGCCACGGACGGAGTCCCCAGCTGCAGGGGCCCGTGCCCTCACCTGCACCGTCCTGCTCTGGCTCCTTCCCGGCTCCCGGCCCACCGAGCGGGCATGACCCGCATCCTGCTCCTGGGGACACCACCCATCCCAGCGCCGTCTGGTTCAGGTCCAGCTAGGGGGTGAACTGTGTCCCCCAGAATCCCCTGCTGGCGTCCTCACCCCCCGGGACCTGACGGCACCTGTCTCTGGAGCGGCCCCAGGTAAGCCAAGATCCTTGGGGTGACCTTAGCACCGTCTGTGGGGCGTCCCTGTGAGAGCAGAGCTCAGGACTCAGACGCATGCAGCAGGATGACGGCCTGAGGACACGGGGACAGCAGATGGGGAGGCTGTGGGGAGATGCCAGCCGGGATCCCCCCGCCCCCGGATCTGGACTCAGCCTCTGGAGCTGACAGGGCCGTGACCCCACGTGCCGAGCTGTGTGAGCGCAGCCCTACGGACCCAGGCGGCCCCCCACCATCCCCGGCCTTGGCAGCCCCGGGGTGGCGCCTCGTTCCTGGCACCCCCACCACCTCCGGGAGGCAGAACGAGGGCCGTGCACGGAGCCACGTCCCCTCCCCGCAGCCGGGACCCCAGGGCCAGGCAGAGGTCACGAGCAGGGCCGCCCTAGGCCTCAGTGGCCTCACTGAGCTGCGCCACCCACGGACCCGTGTCAGCCGGATGGGCTGGGTCTGGCCGCAGCGTGGGAACTGGGTCCTGCCGCGGGACTCCCACCAGCCTGGCCGCCGGCGTGGCATGTGGGCCGTGGGAACCATCAGGCCGGATGGCCCCCAGGACGCCTGGAGCAGCAAGAGACGTCTCGCTGCGGTGGAGCCCGGGACTGCGGAAATCTGACGCCCCCATCGCCCTCCCTGGCCTGTGGAGCCCCTGCGTCCCTTCCGCTCCCCCGGGCAGGAAGGTCTCAGCCCTGTGCCCTCTCAGCAGCTCCCCTGCTCCTGCCCATCATCCCACCCCTTGCTCTGCCCCTCGGGGAGGAGGGTCCCCCCATCCCCCCACCTCAACCCGGCTCTCCCGGGCCCCAGCGGTCGCGGGGTGATGGCTTCCATCAGTGGCAATCATCTGAAGTTAAAAAGAGAAAGGAAAAAACCCAAAACACCTGCTTTGCCATTAATCTGAGGACGACAGGACTCGTAATTAAACTCTGGAGATGTGCAATCCTTCACCGAGCACGTCACTCAGGTACGTGCAGAGGGGCTGTGCTGCCTGGGCGATGACGGGTCCCTCCTGGCCGCACCCCGCTGTCCCCCAGGGTCCCAGCTCCCCCCCAGGTGACGGCTGTCACTCGCACTACTGACCTCGGAGCTGGGGTGCTGCTTGCCCCGCAGGGTGTCATTTGCCCAGGAACACCCCCCACTGAGACCTAAGGACCAAAAATGCTCCCTGGCATTGCCAAGGGTCCCCGGGGGCAACATGCCCAGGTCCCCAGGCATCCTGTCCCCGCCTGTCTCTGGTCCCTCCCTCTCCTGGCCTCGTGAGCCGGGTGTCACATCTGTGGTGAGGCTAACTCAGGTCACACGCGTGCACACGCATGCACACACACACGGGTGCACATGCAGCGCTTCACCCCCGAGCCTCGGTGTCCAGAACGACCCACTTTGCAGAGTTCAGACGCAGGTTAGCAGGCAGGCCCATGGGGCTCGGGAATGGCTGTGCCCCATGTTCAGAGGTTGCGGCTCTAAGGCCCCCAGGGGGCGGGGCTCAGGAGGCAGGGCCTTGGGGAGATGAGGTCCTGCCGGTGGAGCCCCGTGATGGGGTCAGCACCTCAGGTCCAATGAGGGAAGGGAGCTTCCCCGGACCCCGCATTGTGGGCTCCGGCATCTAGAGAGCAGCAGCCACCGGGGCTCCTGGGCTGACCGGGACGGGGACCTAGCAGGGTGGGCATCCTGGGTGTGACCCCTCCTCACTCAGGCCCTGGGGGCGCCCGGTGGTTCCTGGTGGTCCAGCTGCACCAGGACCAGCTCTGGGGTGACTTATGTTGCCTTCCTTCCCCTCTGGGCTCTCGGGCTCTGTAAGCCAGGCAGCGCGGGGGGCCCTGGGCTGGGGCGCCCACCTCGGCTCCACTCGCCCCTCACTCGGCGTGTCCCACGCTGGCCTCTCCGGGCGCGGCCTCCTCCCCCCCTTTCTCCGGACCACCCGCCTGTGTGACAACCCCGGGGCTCGTCATATTTGAGTATTTCTGTTGTGTTGTCTTTTCCGTGTTTATTTGTGAGCTACAGTGTGAAACGGTTACTAATTCAGATTTTTACTGTGGATAAACAAATACAGAAAATTAACAGATGTGTTTTGCAGATGTACTTCACAAAAATAACATCCCTCGTGACGAGAAGAAGCATCCTCCGGGGCTGAGCCACGGGGAGGCTCTGAGCGCCTCTGGATGCCCTTCCCGACTCTTACCGTGGGAGCCCGAGGGCTCACCTGAGACCCCAGGGCGGCTGGCGGGGCGGGACTGGGGGGGCGGAGGAGGCAGGGTTTGGGGGCCTGTAGTCCCCCCGGGGGCCCCGGCTGGAGGGAAGGAAGCAGAAGGCCCCTGGAGCGGATCGGGAGGTCCCATGGAGCACGGATAGCAGGACGCGCCAGGGAGGACGAGGCCCGGGGGGTTCGCTCCCAGGAGTGGAAAGAACATGACACCCAACCCTGCACCTCCATTCAAGGAGCCCGACGATCGTGGGGTGAGGTGATGCTTCCCAGGGAAGGGGGCCAGGGACAAGGAATGACAGGTGTGTCCCCGTGCTGTCCTTGGCCAACGCCTCTGCCCCGCACTTGATCGGGTCTGGGTCCCTGTCTGACCCCCGCAGCCGGAAGGGGCCTTCCCAGGACTGCTGGCCCCATGAGGGGCCTGCCGGGCGCCCCCCTCCCTCGTCCTGGCGGGAGAGCCCTGTGCTGACAACCGCCGCGGCGCCAGCACCCGATGCTGCGGGGCGCAGGCCCGTGGGGAGGACACAGGCCCGTGGGGAGGACGCAGGCCTGTGGGGAGGATGCAGGCCCCACATCCGCCCCGCGTCCACAGGTGGCTCTCCCGTGGAACCCCGGGTGCAGCCCTGCCGGCGCTCGCCTGCCGCGGTGATGACACCCGTCCCTTCGTGGATGTGGGGGTTTGCACGTGGACGTTTCCGTTTCACGTATTTATTCTATTTATAGAATAATGTGTTTATTCCGTTTTTTAAAAAAGCGCTAGAATCTGCGAACTTTAACATGTGGGATTTGTCTGTTCTTCTGTTAAACAGGAAGCACAAAGCTTGTGCCGTTGACGCTTCTTCTCCGGGTCTGTTTTCCACAGACATCGGGTCCCTCCCCATCCTGCCCGAGGTGGCCGAGCCCCTCCACGGGGAACACTCGCACACACCTACACACTCACACATGCACACACATGCACAATCACAGGTGTACGCATGCACCAAAGCACACACATGTGCGGTGTGCATGTTCCCACAGGTACACATGCGTGCAGTGCACACAATCCCCCCCACAGTGCCATACACAAACTCCTTGCACACACACGTGCAGTGCACACACTCTCCCACACACATGCCATGCACACACTCCTTGCACCTACACATGTGGTGTGCACGCTCCTACAGGCATACACGTGCAGTGCACACACTCCTTGCACACACACGTGCAGTGCGCACACTCCTAGAATACACACGTGTGGTGTGCAGGCTCCACGCACACATGTGCAGTGCACACACTCCATGTGTGGTGTACACGCTCCTACATGCACACACCTTTCTCCCCGGGCCCAGGCAGCCATCCATCCACACCTGCAGTGAATGAGCGAAAGGCCTTTCTTCCTCAGCAAGCCAGGCTGGTCCCGGGGAGGAAACGCTCTGTACAAATTTTATTTCTTCTTACGTGAAAGGAGACACAGTCCCATAGGAATAATTTAATTTGCCTTTTCTTCAGAAGTGACTGTTGCACAGAGGAAGCTTTCTTCTCATCTAATTTTACTCAAAAATAAAATAAAAGACTCAAAGAATATTAGAGTTAAAAGGGAATGGTGTAGTTCAACCCCATCTGATACTTGGGGGAGGGATGGAGACAGGTTCAGGGCTGCCTTCAGAACCGGGTGGGGGCCTGGGAGAGGGGTGGGGACCTGGGAATGGGGTGAGGGCCTGGGAGAGGGGTGGATGTCAGGGACAGATCAGGTCCCAGCGTGTGGGTGGCATTCCAAGGGGGGGGACAATGACGAGTGAACAAATGTGTGCACAGGGACTAGACTGTGAGTGATTAATCTTCAGCGGAGATAACACAGCCTCCTGTGATAAACGGAGGGCAATTAGGCCATGTTTCCCTACCAAGTATTGGTGGCGTCACTATCTCTGCGAGGAAATCTCTGAGTGCATCTCAGATCACGTTCTGAAGACCGAGCCCCAGGCATGAATTCCTGGCTCAGAGGCAGGAGCATCTGCGGCTCTTCCCGCACAGTGTTCAGGCGACTCTCACCCCGTCCTGTGCCCTGGAGATGGCCGCGGGTAAGGGACACGCTCCCCAGAACCGGCTTCCCTGTTTCTATGTGTCCTCAGGATTCCCCGCACCTCATTGCCCACGCGAAGCTGAGCCTTCCACCGTGGACGCTGCAACACGAGTTCGACTTCACCCTCTCTGCAGAGAGGCTGTTCTCCCTGGGGGAGCAGGCAGGGAGGGGCTTCGAGGACGGGGCCTCACATTGACTGGCAGGTGCTCTGGGGGAGGGGGAGGAGGGGAGGAAGGAGAGATGGGGAGGAGGGGGGAGGAGGAAGGAGATAGGGGAGGAGGGAGGGGAGGAGGGGAGGAGGAGAGGGGAGGAGGGAGGGCATCTACGAGTGACTTCCACGGACCTCGCGCTTGAACACTTGCCTCCTCTACTTCATTGGCTCATTGACTCTTTCTGACTATCCTGGACAATAATATTCTTACTCCCATTTATTTCTTACTTTTAAAATGTTTTTCTTTTTTTATTTTTTTCTTCTCATTCCCATTTCAACTTGGAAGAAACTGAGGCCCAGCTGGTGACAATGGCCCAGGTGTCCCCAGGCCACGCAGGCGCCACGGGAAACTCCCATGGCCACACACCTCGGCTCTTGACCCACGCTGGGAGGGACTCATGTGGGCAGAAGGACAAACAGTGGAGCGCCCGCCGGTGGGAAGCCGTCACAGACCACCCCACGCTGCCTCCGCGGGACCCACTTGTCCCCTCCCGTCCTCCCCACGCTGGGTCCTCCCAGGTCCTGAGGAAGGTTCCCTCCTGTGACCGCGGGGGGTAGGGATGGGGGATGGAGGAGGGGAGGGGGAGGGCAGGGGCTCAGTGGCCGCCCTCGGAGTCTTACTCTGTTTTGAGAAGAAGATGGGCTCAGGTTGGCTCAGGACGACCTGAGTGACGTCATCATGTCCTGGGGAGAGCCCGTGTCCAAGGCAGTCCCGCTCCGCATCCACACAGGAATGGGGGGGCCACGCCGCTCAGCCCCGGCCCCCAGTCCTCCCATAGGCTCGTGCCCGGACGATGAAGGGTCCCGTCTCAGATGACTGGACTTTGGGCAGAAAGCGGGGGGGCTGGTGGGGGAGGACAGTCAGGGGCAGCCTAGGGAACACGGGGTGCAAAGGGGTCCACACTGAGACTCCAGCTTCCTGCGCTAGGTGATGTCATTCTCAGAACCACTTTTGGGCAGAAAACGTGCATCGGGGGCCACGCACAGCAGCGGAGGGCCAGCCCCATCTTGCTCCATCCTCTCCCGTCATCACTGACCACCCCGCGGCCCCGTGAACGCAGCATGTTCCCCCTGGGCCCCCGCACGGCACCCCAGCTGCCGCTCCTCCACGCGCTGTCTGCAGGCCCCGTTCCGAATCCTGGCTCAGGCCGTCCCAGTCCCAAATTGTCCTGCGGGGATGAAGGGTTCACTTTCCACGCGACAGACCAGCGTCGTCCTCAGCTTCCTGTTTTTATAACGTCGCTAAACTGCCTATTCCCCGTCTCTCATCGCTGGCGTCGCTGTGAGGTAGCCCGATCCCACCGGCGTTAAGGTCTACAGGGGAACCCGAGTCCCATCACCCGGGTCACAGAGCAACACCTCTGTTCCGATTGCTCGGCGCCGCGGCCGACGTGGTTTTATCGGCGTGATCGAGGGAGGTACATAATCCATCACGCACTCTTCCAAAAGTGGCTTTTGAGAGTAAAATAGATATGCTTTACGTGGAGTCACGTCCCCCACTGTGACTGACGTGCACAGATGGCAGCATCGCCTCTCCGCAGCGGCCTTATAAAGGGGTCCCGGGGCTAGTGCATCACCGGGGTCCCCAAAGAACATACAAATGAGCGTGCAATGAAACCAGCCGCAGCGTCCCTGCCTGCACCCCCATCCCCAGTGCTGTCTCTTCTGGCTCATCCGCTCAGTTTCCACAGGGTGTTCATGGGACACGCGTCCCGCTTGGCCCCACTGCGGCCCCTCCCGTCAGCCCCACGTCCCCTCCCCACCCCGTCCCCCTGTGGCCCTTCGTCGGGCGCTCTGCTAATGGTATCATTAGGTCATTTCCACCTGCTGCTGCCCCCAACCTGGGTCACCGGTGCCCCGAGGGCAAGACCCCGTGCTTGGCACCAGCCATTCCCGCCTGTGTCCCCCCAGGTGACAGCGGGGTTCCCTGCCCACCCCCAGCGGCTGCCCGGCTCATCAGCCTCCCGCGTCTGCATAGACGTGTCCCACCGGACCCCTCTGTCCGTCCCCCGGGCTCCCGGGGAGGAAGGGCCCTCACCAAGCTGGGGTCACAACAAAGCGGGAAAAGTCTCAGCCCCCTGGCACGTGCACCTGCATGGGCTCCATAATAATATAACGTCCCCGTACTATTTTATTGATAGATAAGATTGTCATGCTCTATCAATACCCATCACCAATGACCGGCGCCATTACCCTATGACAGCAGAGACACAGATCACCGCCGCGCCACGTTAGCAGGTGGCATCCTTCTCTCTGTCTCCCAGATGCAAAAGCCACACCAGCAGAGGCCGGGCAGCTTCCCAGGTCATATAGGAGAGGGCACAGCACAGGGGATGGCCAGGGTGGCCCCATTCAGCTCCATCCTCCCAACCCCGGGCAAGCCCGGAGAGAGAGGACGCTGCCCGCAGCCTGGGGCCCGGGACCTGAGCCCTGCACTCCCTGTGCCGAGGCGTGGCCGGCGACACCTGCAAGGGAAATCCGCTCGCCTGCTTCACATACAACTCTCGTCCGTTCCCCCATTTTTCCCCATGGTGAGTGCAATGACCACCCCCATTTTATTCACTTCTTTCTTGATTTGATTTTAAAGTAATGCCTGTGCCTACGAGCATGGGGCTCGAACGCCCAAGCCCGAGGTCACGAGTCACAGGCTCCACCTGCTGCGCCATCTGGGTGCCCCCTGTGACCACCCCACCTAAGGACGACTAAGGGGCAGGGCTTGGTGTGGTTTCCAGGCCCAGCTCTGGCATGTGGCCCAGAAGGGAGGAGTGTTCATCCCTCCTTCCTCATATTGGCCGCTGGACCCAGGATGCGTGTGTCCCCCGAGCACAGGGGAAGGTGGGGAGCACTGGGGACGGGGCTTTGTGTTCTGTTCCCAGGTGCATCCTCCATAAAAGAGCGACATGAAGCTCCCTTCGTGGCGGCTCCGGGCTGAGTTAAGACTGTCCCACTGCCTCCCTGAGCCTGGCTGGTGCTCGCCACGGACTGGGAGCCGTGACCGGAGGGATGGGTGCACACGCCGCGCGGGACAGGTTACCTGTGGACTGCGTGACATCGTGGTGGAGGGACCTTTTGTTCCTGCCTGTTTCCCCAGGACTCAGAGGAAGGCCTGAAGGACATGACATTAGGAGAGGAAACAAGTGACCACGGGGAAGGGAGGAAGGGGAGAGGGAGGGTGGAGGGGGGGGGGAGCGGGCTCAGCGGCCACCCTTGGGGAGCCCCCTGCCTGCACAGGGAAAGGCATCCGGCCAAGCATCCTCCTCCCACCTCTGTCACCAGCCTCATCCTCCCACTTCAGCCCCTCCGGGGTCCTGCGTGTGGACAGGACGCTGTGATGTGTCTGGTGCCAGGGCGATGGGAGCAGTGGCCATTGGTAGCTCAGCTCTATTTAAATTTTTTCCATGTAAATAACTGATAGTCATAAAAAGGAAAATTGCATTTGCTTCAAGTGGGCGGAGGATACATTTAAGTCAGAATGAGGAATGTTCTGGGAGCGCTGCTTCAGCCCATGAATAACAAAGCTATGTTGCTTCTCCCCGTGGTCTTGCGGGTTGGCAGCTGTTGGGCCTCACCCGCCCACCGGGGCAGCACGGCCTGTTGTCGCCTGGCCGATGACCCGGCCCCGCCCCTGACGCAGAGCCACACACCCTCTACCAGTGGGGCTGTCCCGGGCCCGCCCTCGCCCCTGCAGCCCAGCGCCCCGTCCTCCCCGATCGTGGATCTCAGAGAGGATTGCGGGAACCAGAGGCAGGGGTCGATCCAGGTCTCCCCGGCGGGTCCTGGGCGGTCGGCGAGTCCGGGCGCCTCCTCTCCTTTACGTACTTACTCCGGCGACACACCATGAAGACTGCCACCTGGCACAGTCGGTCGCTCTTCAGGGCAGTGGCCTGCGGGGTGGGGGGCACCGACAGGAATACGTGCAGAAGGGGGCTGCCGAGTGCCCAGGATCGGGGACCTTCAGGTGTCAGACAAGCGAAGCCCTGGATGCGCCGAGGCAGGTTGGCCGTCCTGACGCAGGAGCTCATGAGACACGAAGGGTCCAAGGCGATGGGAGTTGAGCTGCAGTCCTATGCCAACGAGCGAACGCAGCCCCCCGACCACGGAGACCGACCGTGGCTGCGGGAGGCGCCCCCGGGGCCCTGGCTGAGCTGGGACCCCACTCCGAGCACAGAGGTGCGGGGGTCCCGGGCCATGTGGGGCGGGGAAGGGGCCGGGGCAGCCGAGTGGGAGCATGTGGCCTTCTGCAGCAAAGACGCTCTGAGGCCCTGGCCCTGCCCGCCCCCGGGGGCAGCTCGAGGTTGGGGGACTTCGTGGAAACGAGGAATGGGGGAACCTACGTCTCCCAGCCCCACCGCGGCGCTGCCTGCCTCCGGCCCCCCTGGCCCGCAGGCTCCTTAGAGCCCCAGCTGCACCCACAACCCTTTCACCCGCAGCATCGGGGCGGGCGGGAGGCGACCGGGACCCGCAGCCAGCAACTCGGAGGCTCCTGGACGGCGCTCAGCATCCCTGAGCCTCTCCCGGGCCGGGAGACTTCACACACCTCTGGCAGCTCCATGTCGGGTCCTAAAAATTTACACGGTTGTTCATAAATTTCCACCGCGGATTTTTTTTTTTCTTAAATAAGCTCTCAAATTTATGGGTGATCATGAAAATCTCTCATCAGATGTGAGTCAGAGCCGCACAAATGATTAAGCAGAAACTCTAATTTTTAATGAAATAGCTGACCCAGGCTGAGTAATAAAATCAGACGCTGACCCATCGCGGGTCTCGTGACGCCGTCTCTGCCTCTCTCTCTCTCTCTGTGTCTCTCATGAATAAATAAATAAAATCTTTTTTTTTTTTTAAAGGTTTATTATAAGAATCAGCTCATGTGAGTATGGAGGCCGAGACTTCGTCCCAGGAGCTGACACCTCCCCAAGGGGATCCCAGGGGAGCTGACGGTGTGAGTCTCAGTCTGGGGCAGAAGACGAGGGCCCAGCTTATCCATCAGGAATAGACAGACAACACACATTTCCCCCCTCTGCCTTTTTTGTTCTATATGGGATCTCAGTGGATGGCAGGCCGGGGGGGGGAGCACCTGCTTCAGTCAGTCACCATCCACATGCTCGTCTCACCCAGAAACACCCACAGAGACACCCCAAGTATCTGGCGCCAAGCGACACATAGAATCGACCCGAGCAGCATGCATAGCCGCAGGGCCGGGCGCTGCACCAGACACAAAGCGTGTGCCCATGCACACCACACGGGGTGACGGTGGGACTTTCTCTGCCTGGGCCACCCCAGGCACCCCACGTCCTGCCGCAAGGACTCGCCTTATCCCTTTGAGACCGCATATCCTCCCTCGAGGGGCCAAGCTGGCCTGGGATGCTGCAGGATGGCAGCAGGGATGAGCGAGGCCGTGTGTGTCCAGGACCCGGCCTGGCACGGCCGTGGGGTTGTCACGAGCATCCTCCCTCACGTTTGCCCACGTGCAGGTACACGGTGCATGCGAGCGTGTTCCTCCACCCAGATAATCCAACCCCAGTGCCCCACGCTGCGTGCCGAGGGTCATGTGCTCCCTCGACCCCACCGGTGGAAGCTCAGACGCCCGCAGGGCACGCCTGCCGACCACGTAAAGGAACAGAAGCAGATCCGAGCGTAGTGACTGGCTGTGGGGCTGAGCCGCACCTGCACACAGGTGAGAGGCTGGCGCCCGGAGATCTGCTCGCCAGCCTGAGACGGCTAGGGGCAGCCGGGGGTGCAGCCAGGCCGGCCCAGCCCAGGTACCTGTGCCCCCACCGGGCCCCTCACCTGGGACGACCTACGTCAGAAGGGTGTGAGCACTGCACCATCCCTCCCAGGCACTCGGCCACACAGCCTGCTCCTCACCCATCCTTCTGAGGTTGCTCTGTCCTCCCCTGTGTGGTCTGGGGTAGCTTACAGGGAACTGGCGTCTGCTTGTTCGCGTCCTCGCCGGGAGGACAGACACAGAGACAGTGGAGGGGCAGGGGGCGAGCTTCCATCCTGGCTTTGCCGCACCCTGGCTGTGTCCCACGGCACGTCCTAGAGCCTCAGGTGGCTTCTCTGTAGACTCAGAGGCCCACAGGCCCCAGAGAGGGGATAGGCCAGAGAATGCACCCAGGGGAGGCAGGGCGGGGGCACAACCCAGCGCAGCGCTGAGCAGGGGCCGTGTGGTCTCCACAGCTGCTCTAAGGGTTGAAGGACAAGGCTGGCTGGCTGACCACGTGCAGAGGCGGAGAGCAGGTGTAGGCACCTGGCGAGGGGGCTCCTACACCGCATCCTGGGGTGCAGAACCAGGAGCCGCGCAGGGACCACGAGATGGGGCAGAAGGTGCACGGAGGAGGAGGGTGCGTGCCTGTGGGTGCACGAGACATTTGGGGGCCAGGGGCTGCAAGTGTGGGCAGGGGTGGGTCTATAGCTCAAGGGGGCGACTGCACTAGAAATAGCCATACCTGAGGGCCCTCAGCAGAGAAGCCAGGGAACAGGGCTGCTGAGGAGGATGAAGGCCTGGGGAGTACGCCCCACTCGGGCCACCTGGGCCACCAGCACACTCTGCCAGGGGAGGGGGCTTGTAGCTGCAGGTAGGAGCATGGGGGGCAGTGGTCATGCCCTGGGAGGCCCGGCTCCCACGCCCGGCTCTGGGCAGCTAGCTCCCACCCTGGGGAAGCCACCTGGGCTCTCAGCCGCGGGGACCTTGAGACAATCCAGGTGGCCTCCCTGCCAATGCCGTTGAGGCCCGCCCACCCCGCGAGGGCCTGGGGACAGCTGCCCCGTGTGCAGGAAGGAGCCGGGCGGTGCGCGGTGACGGGGCTGGGCTTGCGGCCACCTCCCCGCCGGGTGTGGGGTTTGTGGCCGCCCACACCCCTCGCCACCCACGCTGCCTCCGCGGCCGTGGCTAGTGGCTCAGCACCGCATCCCGGAGCTTCATCATCCGTCACGCTTGTGTTTGTCTTCTCAATCTATTTTGGGCAGCAGACTCTTAGATCGGCAATTAGAAATGTCACTTGTACTTTGGGGAGGACGGGGGGGGGGCGGGTTGCAAAGTCTATAATTCAGAATAGTAATCAAACTCGTTGACAACTTCAATGGTATGAAGATGGTAATTAATTGTAAATCTTTGATGGAATGTATAATATTTATCTATTTTTGAACTTTTTACTGATCAGCAACAAGCTCTGGTGTTTTATTTCCCTTTTTATCTGATTTCTATAGTTAGAATCCTTTATTTATTTATTTATTTATTTTTACCCCGTTAAAAGTTTCCACGGGGAAGGAAGAAGCTCCTTAAGAATGAATGTCCGGGTCAGCAAAGCCTTCGGTGTATAAGGAGCAGGACATGGACGTGAAAGGGGCACCCTCGCTGTCCCAGGCCTCGGGCTCCGCGGGGAGCAGGCGAGAGGTAGGAAGATGGGCAGGAGGCACACCTGCTGGTGCTGGGGCGCACCTGCTTCCCAGCCCACGAGCCACCTGCTCCGGCCCTGACACAACTAACAGCTGTTCCAAGCAGGTCACTGCACGGGTGACAAAACCACGTTGGAGGTGGTGCAAACAACGGCCACAGGCCAGGCGGCTTGACCAAAGCCGTTCGTTGTCTCCGGCTCCTGGAGGCTGGAGTCCGAAGATCCAGGGGCCGCCCGGGCTGGCTCCTCCCGGGACTGCTCTCCTGGGCATGGAGTCGCCGTCCCCTCCCCGTGTCCTCACGTGGTCAGCCCCTTGAGTGTGTCTGTGTCCTGACCCCCCCCCTTCTTCTAGGGACCCCAGTCATTTTGGATCTTGTGACCTCATGTTACCTCAGTCACCTGTGTAAGGACCATGTCTTCAAGGTTGAGGATGTGGACACGTGAACCTGGGGCGCCATGGCAGGGGACCACGCGAGGTCAGACACCTGCGTCCTTCGAGGCGGCTGTGGGAACCTGGTGGGTGTGCCAGAGACAGGCGCTGCGGGGTGACCATCCCCAGGGCTGCAGGCCACTCCCGGGGGAGGCTGGAGGCTGTGCCCCGGCTCCAGGGCAGCTCTGGGCTGGAATGCTTGGTTTTCACTAGTTTCCCTCATCGTAGGCACAATGTTCCACGCGGGGGTCAGAAGGAAGGAGGAGAGAGCCTCTGGCCGGGGCTTGCCAGCCTGGGGGCAGGAGGCGGGGAGCAGCTGGACGGTCCCGTGCAGCTCCCATGGTGGTTCACACTCAGGGGTCCTGGATGGCCCCGTGGATTCCCCCGCCTCCCGGTCCAGGAACCCAAGTGGGGGCCTGATTGCCACCCCGACAGGGCAACTGATCCACCAGGAGAACTGCAGGAGCCTGGGGCATCGCAGCGCATGTCTGTGTGGCAAAGCACCTGCTCCTCCCTTAGGGCCCCCGGGTCTCTGACCCACGTCAGCTTGACCCTCCACCCTCCAGCACCTGCCTCATGCCCCCCGCCCCCATCCAGGATCCCTACTTGGCACCTGCCCGACCTCGGCAGGGACGGGGTTGCTGGAGCGGCAACCTCAGCCCCTCTGGAGATTGTCCCAGCTTCCTTTGCTGGCAGCATCCCTCCAGGCCAGGACACCCCAGAGCCTAAGCCCCCACCCAGCAGCCGGGACCCAAGCACCCTTGTACAGTGACCGCAGGCAGCAGGTCAAGCCACCTGGTGCACGACCCCAGCCCTCAGCCCAGGGTTCCCGTTCCCCAACCAGCCCAAGGCACCCTCTCCTCCCCGCCCTGCCCCCTAGCCGGGACTCTCCACCTTCCCACTCACACCCCCGGAGCCCCAAAGGCCATCTTCACGGACCTCTGTCCAGGGCCACCTGATGGTCTTCAAAAAGTAACAGGCAAGGGGATCCCTGGGTGGCTCAGTAGTGGAGCGTCTGCCTGCAGCTCAGGGCGTGACCCCGGGGTCCCAGGATGGAGTCCCACGTCGGGCTCCCTGCATGGAGCCTGCTTCTCCCTCTGCCTGTGTCTCTGCCCCTCTCTCTCTCTGTGTGTCTCTCATGAATAAATACATAAAATCTTTATTTATTTTTTTTTTAATTTTTATTTATTTATGATAGTCACAGAGAGAGAGAGAGAGGTAGAGACACAGGCAGAGGGAGAAGCAGGCCCATGCACCGGGAGCCCGACGTGGGATTCGATCCCGGGTCTCCAGGATCGTGCCCTGGGCCAAAGGCAGGCGCCAAACCACTGCGCCACCCAGGGATCCCCACATAAAATCTTTAAAAAAAAAAAAAGAGAGAGAAAAGTAACAGGCAAGTCACACAGATCAGTTGTCCCCAGGTAGGAAAGCTGCACGTGTGTCCATGCACACACGGGCACGTAGACCGCAGGGCGCGCTCGCCGGCCACAGCCCATAAGGGATCTGTATTGTGCTTTATAAATTAAGAATGTTCTTCAATCGAATTTTTAATTACTCCCTCCAATTCTGTCTGTGCCTCCCCCATGAGTCAGCAGACACAGACGCCACCTTGTAGCACCCGGCTCCCAATCTGCTGGTGTCGTCAGCCCACAGATCACCCACAGCACTCACAACGCCTCCCGCAAAGGCGTTCGGCAGAGGAATCGAAACAGAACGGTGAACAAGCTTTAAGAAATTTGGAATCGCAGGTTTTTCAGGCTGAAAACACATCTATTTGCACTTAATCAAGATACGTCGTTACGGCGAGTAACGAGGACAACGTGTCCACGGCCCCGAGTGGCGCCGGGTGGGGGTTTGGAGGACACTCTCTTCTGGGGAAGATGCAGCCAAGAGCCAGATCCCAGGCCCCCGGGAGCCTCATGAGACGGCCGGGAAGGCAGCCGCTCTGTAGACGCTCCTCCTTTCTCCCCCAGGAGCCTCCCGCCGCTCAGGCCCCGGTCCGGCCTGGCTGCAGGGAGCATCCGAGCTCTCAGCAGCCCCGCTCGGGGCCAGGCCCCCATCACCCAGTGCCTGGGCTGGGGAGCACCCTGGAGGTTCGGGGGGAAGCAGGCGGTGCAGCACCCCGACTCCGGCTGAGTTCTGTGGTGAGCGGGACAAGTGGGGGGCCCAAGAGACGGAGTACCTGTGCACCCCAGAGGCCAAGCAGCGGGGCCGGGCAGCGGAACCAGGGCCCGGCTCCCTGCATCTCCGATGTCCACGGGGACATGGCATCGGAGACCCCAGGGACACGGCTCCCCCGTGAGCCTCCGGGGTCGGCTGGAGCCTGGCACCATCATGGGCATGGAGAGGGGCAACCAGAGCCGAGCAGTGAAGCAGCAGCAAGACCCTGTGCACGTGGACCCCAGAAACAGCTCAGCAGGCTTACAGAAACAGGCAACAGGGTTCTGGGTGAGCAGGTGAAGCAGGATCGGGGGACATTCAGGTCCTTCCTCCTATAGGAACCCAGCCCCATACCCATCACTGCTCCCACCGCCACCGGGCGAGCATCACACGGGCCCACAAGCGGCTCACCCCCACTCCCAACCCCCACCCCCACCCCAGGGCTGGGCCCGACTGACGCGGACGTGCTGGACCATCCGTATCCCAGGGCTGCTGACGCCTGAGCCCCTGCAGAGGCCCTAGGTCGCCCTGGCCCTGAGGTCCCTGACCCCACGCAGGGTGGGCGCCCTGACAGCCATGCGTCCGCCAGCCATGCCGCTAATCACTGTGAACAGACCTCACGCTCGCTGCTGCAGCACAAACACATTCTAAATCCAATTGATAAGATGTAAAACATCGCCTCCCCCACTTCTCTGCGCAGCCAGGTCAAAAATAGGTGATGTTCATTGCATTACTTGGCATAAACATGATTTTAATAATTACCGTGGGCCAGAACCCGTGCCTGCACTTGAATAATGAGCACTGAATTCTATTATAGTTCCGTATTAAATATCTTCCAGTTCAGCTCCTTGGGCAGCCGGCGAGGAGACGTCCGTGGCACAGAGCGTCCCTCCAAAACGCACACAGTCGATGATGAAAAATCTCTGCTGTTACGCCGAGACCTTAATAACATATCATTTTGCAGCCAGAGAAAACCGCGTCTGAATCATATCTGTATTTTGTAATCAAGGGGATTTGCTTGCATTTGTTATCTTTTTAGGTAGTTTTCTTGTTCACTGAAGATTATGATTATTCTCTACCTGAGGATGCGTGTTAGTCCTAGGACGACATCCACACGTTCGAGACGGTTCACTAGTGGTTCTCGTTTGCACCCGGGTGAGCCGGGCCCAGCCCCGGAGCATGAAAGGACGGACCCTCATGCGCTCCGCCAGACGGATCAGGCCATGGGGCCGCAAGGTGCATCGACTGGCCCAGGGCTGCCTGGTGGACTGCGGCCCCCTGGTAATGCGAATTCACTCCGCCTTCCAAGGGTCTAAGGCCCCGAGTGTACGTGACCAGTCAGCTCGATGCACCGGCCGCCTGTCCCAGGGGTGGGGAGGGTGGTGCGCAGGCTGCCGGCCTGTGCAGGACGCTCAGGCGCGGACACATCGGGGCCGCCCACACGCTGTGGTTTTGGCAAGCACGCAGTGCTCTCCGCGGAGATGCTGACGGAGGCTTATCAGCTGAGAAGCTCCTGGCGTGAAGAATGTCCGCACCAAGGGCGAAGGGATGTCGCTCTGTCCCATGCTGCGGCCTGGTGCTGGGGCTACAGTCAGATCCCACAGCAATGGATCCCAGAGGATCCCTGAAAAACCCAAACCAGTGGAGAGACAGCTGGAATGATGACCAGTTTTCAGGGAAAAACAAGGAAACTGAAGCCTGTGGAGTTTTAAGGAAGTTGCTGCAAAGTCCAGGAGCGGGGACCCCTCACGGGGATCACAGGTGCATCTCCCGCTGAGGCTCTGGGTGCACTGGGGGTACCTCCCGTTAAGCCCCGCCCCACCCCGGGGGCCTTCTGGAATGATCCTCGGCCCAAATGTCTGCCTGCCTGGGTGCCTGATACAAGGACATGAGATGTCCACTTCTCATTTTACATTTATATGCATGTTACGTATTCAACATATATATTATATAAAACATATATGTCGTATAGGTTATATAAAAAAAGCATATGTGGAGCACCAGTGGGGCTCAGTTGGTAGGGTGCTTGCCTCCGGCTCAGGTCCTGACCTCAGGGTCCTGGAATCGAGTGCCAGGTCGGGCTCCCTGCTCAGCGAGGAGTCTGCTTCTCCCTCTGCCCCTGTCGCCCACTCGTGTGCTCTCTCTCTCTCGTTCACTCTGTTCTCTCTCTCAAATAAATAAATCTTTGAAAAATGCATATTTACATAGCTTATGTAAAAATGCACATGTAACATATAATATGAAAATATATGTAATATATTATGTAAAATACGTACATAATATATATTATATAAAATATATACGCATTATTAAAATTATTTCAACTCCAAGACAGGAATACAGAGGGAAACAACAAACATCCTTGTACCCTCCACCTAGCTTTAGCAAATCAAAATATGATATTTGTAAGATCTCTCTTAGGGGCGCCTGGGTGGCCCAGTTGGTTACCTGTCATATTTTTTTTTTAATTTTTTAAAGATTTTATTTATTTACTTATTCATGAAAGACAGAGAGAGAGAGGCAGAGACACAGGCAGAGGGAGAAGCAGGCTCCATGCAGGGAGCCCGACGTGGGACTCGATCCCGGGACCCCAGGATCGCACTCTGGGTCAAAGGCAGGTGCTAAACCGCTGAGCCACCCAGGGTCCCTACATGTCATATTCTTGATCTCAGGTCTTGATCTCAGGGTTGTGAGTTCGAGCCCCACGTTGGGCTCTACACTGGGCATGGAGACTACTTTAAAAAAAAAAAAAAGAAAGAAAAAGAAGAAATAAAATCTCTCTCCACAACTTCTAGCTGCCCAAGATGTCAAAAGGGTCACACAGGCATGTGACCAAAACACAAATCCCGAGTCAGGGCGGGATCCTCCCCCAAGGCCCCGGGGCTCCTGACAAGCGAACGCCCCATTCCGCTCAGAGGTGCCACCATCCCGCCTGTAACCGCAGAGACTCCCTTCACCCGTTTTTCACTCTATGTAAATAGAGTCCAGCGTACGCGTCCTCCGCGTCCAGCTTTCTTTGCTTAACGTAACGGTTGCGAGATTCTCCATATCCTGTTGCACAAAGCCGAGTCTCATCCATCCTGGCAGCTGAGGAGGGGCCCACTGCGGGACGACCTCGCCATTCCTGGGGGCCGTCAGGACGCGTGCTCCTCCGAATCCCTCCATCGAGGCTGCTGGTGAAGACGTCGTTTCAATCAGGTCTACACTGGGAACGGGTCAGCTCTGCGGCAGCACGTGTGGGGCTGGGGCCCAGCTGCTGGCCGTCTTCCCCGAGCGGCATGCGGTTCTCTGCTGGGTCGTCCCCATCCTACTGGAGGTGGACGTGTGCGTGGGCCGAGTGCGAGTCCCTGTGGGGAAGTGTTTATTCCGACAGGCTGCCCTGTGTTCTGGGGGATTGTCTTTCCTTCCTCATTAATTTGAAGTTCTTTCCATATTTGGCTACGAGGCCAGCGTGGGACACCCGGGTGGTGAACATCTCTTCCTTCTGTGTCCCTTGCCTTCTGGCTCTCTTCACGGTGGCTTCTGACAAACGGGGGTCCTGAATTTTGATATAATCCAATTTATCGGTTTTCCAGCTTAGGTCTTGTTTAAAAAAAAAAAAACCTGCCTTCACTAAGACCTCAGAGATATGCTCCTGCGCTTCCTTCTAAAAGCCCTCTTGTTTTCACGTGTAGACCACTAATCCATCTGAAATTGATTTTTATGTAAGGTGGAACGTAGGGATCAAGATGATTTTTTTTTCCATACAGACACCCGATTGATCTCGTCCCATTTGCTGGAGAGTCTGTCCTCTCCCTGCGTCCTGCTGGCGATGTTTCGGATCCTCTTTTAAATGAAACTCCAGCTCATTCCCCGTTTCCCCACTAATGTGCCCTTTCTCTCCTTGGTTCTGACCCAGCATCGCACGTCATACTGAGCTCTCACATCTCCCCGTCTCTGTCCACCAATGTCTCAGTCCTCCTCACTTCGCCATGACCTTGAGTGGCCCGAAGCGCGTAGCTCCATGCATCCTATAGAATGTCCCTGAGTCAAGGTCTTCCTGCGGTTCCTTTCGTGATGGGACCGGGGTGGCTGGGTTCGGGAAATCATAGCACAGAGAAAAAGGCCCTTATCAACACAGCGTGTCAGGGGCACGTGACGGCCATGTGCTCGACACCCCCCGCACCTGACCTCTGTCCACGTGCTCATCATCCCCGCACCTGACCCCTGTCCACGTGCTCATCATCCCTGCACCTGACCTCCATCCACGTGCCCGTCACCCCCGCACCTGACCTCCATCTTGCGGTCCCGTGGCCTTGGCCAGTTTCAGCCTCCCCAGCCCACTCCTTGGAGACCAGCCCCGCGCCCAGCCCACCGTGGGCCCGACTCTGCATCCTGAAGGGAGAAGCATTTGCACCCCGTGTTTAGGATTTCTTTCCATCGCCCCCCGCCCCCACCCGTGTCCATAGAGACTCACGCCCGCTCATCCTACATGTTGTCAAATCATCTTCAAACTTCAGGGCCAGACACGGAGCGGATGTTCGCTTCTGACCGGGATGGAGTGAAGGTGCCAGATGAACCTCTCACCTAAACCTGTAGCACAAAGAGTAAAAAAATGAAAACAATTTTGAAGACACCGGGCACGAAGGCCAGGGAACCCTGAGAAGGAGCGGACTCTCCAGGAGCCCCGCAGGGGAGCAGCCATGGCCTCATTCTGCCCCCAGAGCAACACCAATGAGGACAGAGTTCTGTCCAAACAAAGATGTCCAGACAGGGCCTCGGAACAGTGTAGAGCATCCAGAATGGACCCAAACACATACAAAGTCTTGGGTTTCTTTTTTTTTTTTTTTTAAAGCACGCCAAGGAGATGCCGTGAAGGAGAGTCCTTGTATTTTAACTGCATAGAAATGGACTTTTTTTTTTCCAAAACTAAAAAAGTCAGAAAGAACCACAAAACATAAATGAAAGAGAAGTAAATGTTTTTCACTATATATGATCAGCTGCCCCTTTAATTTATAAGTGTGTCCAAGCCGAAAGTAAAAGATGAACAACCCAAAAGGAAAACCAGGCAGAGAGCCACGGGACATTTTCAGATGAAGGAAATACACACATCCTCTGAACACGTGCAAAGATTTGCTTAACAGTACTTGTAATTAATGGGATTCAAATAAAAATTTTAAAAAAGCCATATTACCTTTCACTGCTCGGATTGCGGATCACTTACACGTTTGCTTACGCGATGAGGATGAGGAAGGATAGGACTCTCATACCTTGGGGGGTGGAAATATAAATGTGAATCGGTGCTGCCTCAGATGCTGAAGGGTCCCTGGTCGGTGCTGAGAGTTGAGGTGTCCAAGAAACACCAGTCCTGGGAAAGCACCACTCACTTACCATCTAAATAAAAAAATTGGAATATCGTTGCCGATTATTTCAAAGTCTAATTAGGGTTTTATCATTAAGGATGATAAAGATTTATCATTAAGGATGTGTATAGACCACGGACACAATTTTATGTTACCTTTTGCACAGTGAAGTTTGCAAGGCAAGCTCGTCCCCATTGCCCAAAGGAACAGTAAAGAATCCAGGTGCTGATCGGGGGTCTTCCCGAGTGGTTCTTCTCCACAAACCCCGGGATGCTACACGGAGACTCCTCTCCCATCATTTCAGAGCAGGAACGCAGTTGACGTCTTGTGCCATGTTTGGAGCCTTCCTCGGTTTCCCCAAGGGCTCTCCTGACCTGTGCCACCACCGCCCGCACCCCATGACCCCTGCCGTGCATTTGCGCTCCCTCCCGCTGGGCCGCCCTGCCAGGCCTGCGGGGCGCCAGCGTCTCCTGCATCAACTCTGCCAAAGCTCTGCCTCCTCGGAGATCTGCAAGGTCACCTCATGTCTGATCCGCTCCCTTGCTCCATCCACTTGTCAGGCTCTTTGACATTTCATCCTGCGTAGGCTTTTCATTTTATTGTTACAGTTTTCATCTCCAGTGATTAACTCGTTTTTTTTTTCTCTTTACTAAACTCTCCTTTTTAATAGTGGCCTAGTTCCTATCCACGCTTTACATCCCCTCTTACCTTTAAATGCAGGACATGGGTGTTTAGAACCCACATGTTCCAACCCCAGATGGAAGGCACCCGCGGGAACGTGGTGCAGCTGTGCCTGGTTGCCTAGTGGGAGGCGCTGCATCAGGTCACGCTCTGGGCAGGCTCAGGACGGGTTTGTGGGTGTAAAATCACAGAGGACATTGCATTCCCTTCAACCGGGACCTTCATGCCTGGGAACCTGGGTGTAAAATAATGTGTCTGAGAGAGCGTTTGGGGGAGGACGCAGGACATACAAATATGAGCCCCAAACCTGCAGATTTGCAGATACGGACCATCAAAGGGATCTACGTCCAGCCCTCTACCCAGAATCAGAGCTGATGAGACAACTGTCTGTCTGGCGTCCTGTCTTTCTGAGCGTGCAGCTCTGGGAGCCATCTCCCCATCCGGGTCCTGCCTCCTGCACGACTGCTCAGCCCCGGGAGCCACGTTACTGTAACCACCAGGAGCCGAACGGGTGACGATGTGTACAGAGCCTGGTCTTGGATTTTCCCTGGTACTCTGTATTTCTGAAGGTTTCACTTAACTATTTCTGAGTAAAGATGAACATATTCAAGCACGTACTTTGTACTTTAGCCACCATTCTGAGAAGCATTGGAACAGACCGTGTCACCCATTACATTGCTATCAATGCTCCGGTCTCTCCTAAAACATGTGAAATTTTACTTTTTAATATTTAATGTTCAATCCGCCTGGATATTATTTTTGAGTATGGTATATAACAATGATATGGTTTTTCAATATTGATGAACAATTGTCCAAACAGCATTTATTAGAAAGAAAAGAAAGCTGTATTTTTCTCACTGAGGCTGTACTGATTCTGCTACATATTGATTCCATCATCGTGGGTCTGTTCTGGACGATTTCCTTCTGGTTGATTTGTCTATCACATCGTCCTCTCCCTATGGCTTTCCAATATATATTGATAAATAGAGGAACAATTTCTCTTTTTCCTTCTATAATATGTCATCATCAACTTGTCGTGCTTCCTGGAAAATGCTAATACATTTACCCACTAATTTAAGGAGGATCATTTTGTTTCTACTACTAAGACATTCAATTCAAAACTATCACATCATTTATTTAAATTTATATGTCCTTAGAGGCGTATGATCACTATAAACGCCTGGTCGATCCTTGACACGTTAGAGTATGTTTTGGGACATAAATGGAAACTCTGTCCTGTGGTATTTTTCTCTTTATTTCATTGTTTAGGAATGCCACTGACATATTTTTAAGTTGTGTATCCAGAAAATTTCTTGGTAGTTTTGTTTCTCTGACTGTCCGTGTATATAATCATGTCTTCTGCAAATACATGTAATTCTATCTTATATTATTATATATGTAATATATATATATAATTTCTGAATCCAGTTTTTTTCTTGTCTTATTGCATTGGCTTGAATTCAGTTTGAAGGTTTGAAGAGAAGTAGTGGCAGGCGGCTTCTAGCTTGTTCCCAATTTCAAAAATAATGGTTTTAAGGCATTATCAGTTATCTCTAATTAAGATTCTTATTTATATTTCTGGTAAATGCTCTAGGCTAAGAAGTTCCTTTTGATTCCTAGTTGGCAAGCAGTTTTTAATCCTGAATGGACCTTGATTTTTTTTTTAGTACTTTTTATTGAAACTCTTGTGGTGATCTTTTTTTTTTTATGGGTTTAATTCCAGTGTGTTAACATACAGTATTTTATTAGTTTCAGGTGTATGATATAGTGATTTCTCACTTCCATACATTACTCAGTGAAATAGGTACATGGGATCAAGACTACACTTAACATGAAGAGCTCGGAGCAATCTGTAGATGATCTTTTTTTAAACTTTAATTTCCTAATGAAGTGGACAGTCGTCAAAGTGGGGAATTTTAAGGCACTGATAGGTCTCTTCAAAAATTCTCCTCCAGGGATCCCTGGGTGGCGCAGCGGTTTGGCGCCTGCCTTTGGCCCAGGGCGCGATCCTGGAGACCCGGGATCGAATCCCACGTCGGGCTCCCGGTGCATGGAGCCTGGTTCTCCCTCTGCCTGTGTCTCTGCCTCTCTCTCTCTCACTGTGTGCCTATCATAAATAAAATAAATAAATAAATAAATAAATAAATAAATAAATAAATAAATTCTCCTCCATCAGCCTCTACTTCCCTGACCTTACATGGTCTTGATACTTGTGAAGCTTTTAAGAATCATGCCACCAGTTCTTGACCATTGAGTTTGAAATTTCTGCGTAGTGGTCTCCATTTGAAACATAGAATTTACTGTCATTGTGTCTAAGCTAAAACTGAAGCAAGCTTATTTCAGCATGTGGCTGCAACTCTACTGAATTTTGGAGGATTTCCTTCCAATCCACAACTTTTGGCCTGACTGCATTTGGGCAAGCTAGAGTTTAACTCACTTTGCTTTTATACAAGAATGTATTTCAGTGACTCCTTTTTAATTTAAATTTAAGATTTCCAACCAGTTCTTTTTCCCAAAGAAGAGTCCCCGTAGCAGTTAGCATTTCCCCCTCAAGTGTTTTATTCATTTGTAAATGAAACTGTAACTTCAGTTATCTCTTTAGACACAGCAACATATTTATTTTGGAGCTTGGTCTTTACGTGAGAGCATGAATGATTTTCACTGAAAGTCAATTCATATTCCAGGAGGTTATAGTCCTGAGAATTATAGGTTTGTAATCGTTTCTCCGTTTCGACCTCTAAGCCAGATGAGTGGGAGGAGTTGGGTTTTTCCCCAGATTTCTGTGTCCCCCTCTCACTCACATGCCTTTTCCTCTCGGTGCTCACCTCCCTGACTGAAGACGGCATGTCCACGCCAACAGTGGCACATCTAGATCTGGGTCTTGTCACAGGAATCACGTGATGTCCTGGAAGAGACACCGGAGAAGTTCCCTGTGACCCATGATGCCGGCAGGACTGGCTTGCATCCTGGTCACAGGTTGTGTCTGTCTCCACTGGCTTCCCAGGGCTGCACTCCCCTCAAACTACAGAGCCTGGATTCTACAGCAAGTTGTTTCCAGTCTTATTTCGTGAGGTCAGGGCTCCATGTCACCCCATGGCTGTAGGTAGTGAGCCTGGCTCTCGCCTTCAGTCTGATATTCTGGTCACCATTACCTTGTGCCCCTCGTCCACCTGTGCTTACCCCTGGCCCAGAGACCAGCTGGCCTTGGAGCTCACCTGGCTCAACTGTTGTGCATCCTTCTCCACTCCTGGCCTTGGAGACACAAATCCCAATTTCTGAGCCTGACACCATCTCTGCCTTTCCTCTGCTCCTATGCTGTTCATCATCCCCAGGAGTGTGGGGCAAAAGGCATTATTGTGACACACACTTGCTGTGCTGTCTTGGCAGGAAATCATGCAATTGTTTTTAAGTGATAGGAGTCTAAATAATTCCTAGTTTTGCCTGTTATTCAGAATATTTCAAACAAAGACACATCACAAAGAATGGTTATTTTGCAGAAAGAAGTAGAAAAGAATACAGAATTAATGTGGGATAGGAGGGGAATAGACATGTCTGCGGTCAAGGCCTGAGATAGAACTTAGAGATTTAGATATTCCATTTGTGGCTGTGATGGCTTCTGGATACATTTCTCTTTGATTCTTATTTTGACTAATGTTACAATAATCAAGAGTTTATAATAGTTTGGTAGGTTGAAGAGAGAGAAGAACAAAGTAATAATTGTATTTAATGACTAGGTGATTTTTCTTAACTACAAGAAATAAGTCAAGTCTACAGGCAGTTGGGATACCAATTAGAAGAATCTTAGCATTTATAATAAAAAAAGTAAATTAAAACATTAGCATTTGAAAGAGAAAAAAAGAAGCTTTCTGAACAAAACAGTGGGTGAAGCCACAGAGTTCTTTTTTTTTAACCAGTTTTTTTTTTTTTAAGGTTTACTTATTTACTTGAGAGAAAGTGAGTACATGCACACGTAGAGGGGAGGGGCAGAGAATCCCAAGCAGACTCCTCACTGAGCACAGAGCACAATGCAAGGCTCCATCTTGTGACCCTGAGATCACGACTGGAGCCAAAGCCAAGAGTCACACGCTTCACCAACTGCACCACCAGGCACCCCAAGCCATGTGCAGAAGCTACAGAGGAGGTAGTGTGGTCTTGTACCCAGGAAAGAGACAGCAACACTAGGTCCCAATGGGGACCCAGAGCCTGGGAGCAGGGAGCTCGGAGTGATATGAATGCATGGGCGAGGCAGGAAGCCATCCTGGAGGAGGTGAGACCCACGTTGTCATAAACGGCAGCAGAAAAGTCAAGACGAGGTCTCAGGACATTGAGCCATTAGAGGACGGAACTCTACTTTTCACAATAATACAATAATAGAGGCTTCTTTCTGCCAAAGGGCAGACCTCAGGATTCTATCTTATACGTTTTAGATAATATTCTCGGGAGGCAAGGTGGCCAGAATGCAGTTCTGACAGCGGCAGGTCAGGCCTTCCCTCTGCAACCAAGTGAATTAGCCCTGCCTTTCCCCCCATGATGCTCTGACCACACTGGAAATTGGACAGACTGAGTCCTAGGAGGGCAGGTGGGGGCACCTGGGTCAGGAGACTCTGCAGAGAGACGTCCCAAAAGGTGCTTTTACAGGTCACCCACCGGAGGGAAAGCAATGCTGGGGTGGAGGGGGCGTAGGTGCTCTGCACACGCCGCTCACGGGCCTTCGCTTTTCCCCTTGCAACCATCCAGAGGGTGTTCCCCCCACCTCACCCCCCCACTGGAAGGAGCACCCTGGCTTTGAGCATAACAAATGGTGCAGCCGTTTCAGGCCACGGCCTGGGAGCGAAGGCAAGCGGTGGAACCTGGCTCCCGGCCCTGCTGCCCGCGTCCTGGAGGGTCACCTTGCACTCAGGCGGCTGCGCCAGCCTGGGCCTCAGCCCCGCTGTTGGATGAGTGGATGTGGCCCCGGGCTGGGGACCCTGCGGCTTCGGGTTAGCCAGTCCCGGGTGGGCGGGTGGCGCCCACAGCCCCCACGACCCACTGCAGATGGATGGACCCCACACCCGTCCTGCAAATGTTTTCCTGAATGAGGCTGGCCAGGTATTTCATGTGAAGGACCCTGATGAAGAATCCGTTCTCTTAGGGCACCTTCCAACGCCCCAACGCGGCACTAAGGCTTTTACCCTTATTTACAAAGGAAATGGGTTGTAAGTAAAAGAACCCCCTACAATTTATCCACACAATGAAAAATTAACGAGCATTAGTAAATTCCTTTTTAGTGTAAGGAAAAAAAAAAAAAAGAAGAAGTAGAAGATGCAACCTGTGATTTAATGAAAGATTTTGCTCTCAATGCTATTCTCCACCACAAGGAAGGGGACGCTCCTTATTATTCACAAAGCAGTGGGGCTGAGAAGAGAAGGTTCTATAAACAGCCATTAGCATCTTAATTACACGATAATTCAAAAGACAGCTCCCCTGAAAAAGACTTCGGCCCATAAATCTCTGGGTCTCAAAGTCTGAGAAGGGAAACAGACTCTGGAGAAGGTGTTGCAGGCCAAGGGGGGAGTGAGCAGGGTCCTCAGATACTGTGCCTGGGGTCCTCTGCCGCGCTGCGTGACTGTCTGCCTGGCGGGACGCGGCCCCACTCTGGGGTGGTCACTCCTCCAGCCTGGACACCTCGCCATGCTCGGGGCGGGACGTCACAGCCCAGGGGCGGCTCCCAGGGCCGCGGTGCCCGCGGGGCAGAGGCTCAGCAGCAAACACCGCACCCCATGAGTGAGGAGCAGGCCGTGGGGTTTTCTCTTGCCACGGGTTGGAGCAAATACTGGGATCGGTGACTTTGTCGAGGTTGGAATCATTTCCTGGGAGGGAAGGACCTCACTCAGACCCACTTTCCTCCTAAAGAGAAATGTATTTGCACAGTTGGAAAAAAAAAAAAAAGGTCTCCCAGAGGATGATGAGTCTGACTTCAGAGGCCAAAGGTCAACCTCTTTGACCACCTCGCTGACCCAGGGCTCTGGTTCTGGGTGACCCAAGCCTCAGGCAGGAACTTGGCATGACGGCCTCTCGATAGCTCAGGGCGTGTGTCCCGCATGTGCTGACGCTTTTTTCCCAGTAGTTTCTGCAAGAAGCTCTGAGCTGGTTCCAGGCAGGGGTCCTGCTAACTGGGTGAGCGGACGGACTAGCCCCTCCCCAAACATGCGGGCAAAGAAGGGGGCTCAGTTCCCTGCGGGAGAATCCAGTCGCGGCGGGAACCGGGGCAGGGCGGCCAGGAGACGGATGTCCGCTCCAGAGTGGCTGAGGCCTCAAAGAGGCACCCGGACCTGTGGCTTTGGGATTTTCTACAAGGAAAGTCTCACGGGGAAGCTCAGTGCTCCAAGCAAACAGAAGATGCCCTCCAGACAAGAGGGTATGGTGCTCAGACCCCGAATCCACCTCTCCTTCCCCTCCCTGGAGGCCACAACCCCCAGGGCTCCAAGGAACAGGGTGAAACCTGGCAATATTCTCCTCTCTTAACAGCCACGCGAAGGAACCATCACAGAGCAGTGGTCACCCCAAGGTCAGTGTCCGGATGAAAGCACCTGGGGACTCTCACGTGAAGACCACCCCCAGAGCGATCCACGGAAGCTCCCCACCACCCCCGACCTGGGGCCTGGGGTCTCAGCCCACCAAATCCAAAGAAAACCCTGCCAATCTGCTCCCTGTCTCTGCGAGCCTGGTTTTTCTTTAAGTTACAGATATAAGCGAGATCACACAGCGTTTGTCTTTCTCTGACTTACATCACGGAGCAAATGCCCTAAAGGTCCATCCATGTGTCACAAAAGGCAGGATCCCAAAAAAACAAAAACAAAAACAAAAACAAAAACAAAAAAAAACAAAAGGCAGGATCCCTTGTCCCGTGGCCGAGTGATCCCCCGCTGGACACACACATCGCAAGTGCATCCGGTCTCTGTATCCATTCATCCATTGTGTGCAAGGGGCCGCTTCCGCGTCTTGGCCGCGGTGGGCGAGGCCGCAGTGAACGTGGGGGTGCAAACATCTCCGGGACCCGGATTTCACTTCCTTGGGATACATGCCTAGGAGTGGAATTTCTGGATCATAGGCCAGTTCTATTTTAATTTTTTGAGGAAACCCCATATTGACACACCTTGCTGTGGTGATCGTTTTGCAGCAGATTCATATGTAAAATCAGTGCACCGTTTACCATAAGCTCATGCATATTATACATCAATTATGTCTCATATGGGACACCCGGGTGGCTCAGGGGTTGAACGTCCACCTTCGTCCCAGGGCATGACCCTGGGGTCCTGGGATCGAGTCCCACATCGGGGTCCCCGCAGGGAGCCTGCTTCTCTCTCTGCCTGTGTCTCTGCCTCTCTGTGTGTCTCTCATGAATAAATTAAAATCTTTTAAAAAATTGTGTCTCATAAGGCAGGAGAAAGGCCAGCGGGGAATATAATTTCCCCCACAAGAAGGTGGTCCTGCCTCTCTGGACTGTCGGCCAGCTGTGATTTCCCCGGGGCTACCCTAACTCGGGGTGTCCCCCAGCTGCTCTGCTGTGCGGACAGCACAAGAGATGGGTAAAAATGTAATTTAAAAATACCTAATAAGAGCGGTAAGGAGAAATGCCCTGCACTGGGGAGAGGACGCCAAAGGGATGCAGGGGCCGGCCGACAGAGCTCCTGGTGGCCGGCGACGGTGGGGACAGCGGGGCAGCAGGACAAATCACACGGCATTTCATTACAACCCCGAGTGTAAATAAATACCCATGAATCCATGCTAACACAATTACATGATTGAATCAATCGATAAATAGGAAGAAGAGACAGATCTCTCAGGCAGAAACAGCCCGGATACTTTGTAGTCGCTTAATGCAGGCTTTGCAGAGCAACTTCCTTCCAAGGAGGACGGGGTGGATGGGGGAACGGGGCACAGGGTAGATGGGGTGGTTGGGGTGGATGGGATGGACAGAGGGATGGGGTGGACAGGGGGATGGGGTGGACAGGGGGGATGGATTGGATGGGGGACAGGGTAGACAGGGTGATGGGGGACAGGGGGATAGGGTGGACAGGGGACGGTGGATGGGGTGGATGGGGCACAGGGTAGATGGGGTGGTCGGGATGGACGGGGACGGGGGACAGGGTGGACAAGGGATGGGGTGGACGGGTGGACAGAGTAGATGGGGTGGACAGGGTGGACAGAGTGGACAAGGCAACGGGGTGGACGGAGGGATGGGGTGGATGGGGTGGATGGATTGATGGAGGACAGGGTAGATGGGGTGATGGGGGATGGGGGGTGGGGGACGGGGTGGATGGGGAGGGGTGGACGGGGATGGGGGATGGGGTGGATGGGGTGGATGGGGCACAGGGTAGATGGGGTGGTCGGGGTGGATGGGGGGACAGACAGGGTGGACAAGGGGATAGGGTGGACGGGTAGACAGAGTAGACAGGGTGGATGGGGTGGACAAGGTGGACGGGGGAACGGGGTGGATGGGGGATGGGGTGGATGGATTGGATGGATTGGACGGGGGACAGGGTAGACAGGGGTGTTGGGGGAGGGGGTGGACGGGAGGACAAGGGGACAGGGTGGACCGGAGGACGGAGGGACAGGATGGATGGGGAGATAGCGGGATGGGGTGCCCGGGGGGAAGGGGCAGCAGGGGTATGTGACAGTCAGAAGCTGGCGTGCACATATGAGCCCCGAGATCAAGATCAAGGTCAACGCCGAGATGTGGTTGTGTCGACACCCGTGCCCCTGACAGGACGTGATGGGGGCACTGCACCCATGACTTCAGTCTCCGCGGAGCCCTGCCGGGTTCCCGCCCAGGCCTCCTCGAAGTCGCCAAGGTGGGCAGAGGCACGAAGTACCAAAAGGAGCCGCAGGAACACGAGGACTGAACGCGACGGGCTGTCCCGGGTGGGGTCCTGGGAACAAAGGAGAAAACCAGGAAGCAGAAGGCGCCAGGTGAAAACCAGGGAGATCTGAAGAAAATATGGATTTGGGCTCAAAATAAAAAAATAACTACTAGTGAAAAAATGAAATCCTCAAAAATAGGCGTTCAAGCCAGGGGAGAGTGGGAGCGGGGTATACGCCGACCGTGCGCTATCACTGGGATTTTCCCTTCTAACCTAGAACCTTCTAACATCAAAAGCTGGTTTTTTTTTTTTGTTTTTTTGTTTTTTTTAAAAGCTGGTTTTTAAAAAGTAAATGCAATTTTGGGGTGAACATCCCTGCAGAACCGGCCACCCCTCAAGGGCAGGGCCTGCTAGCCTCCGGCTCCCGGCACCATCTTCACACCTTGGCAGCTGGGTGGGGCCCCGGGTGCCCGAGCCGCTCCATCACGGCCCCGCAGAGCCTGCTTCCCTGTTAGGGCCGTTTCCGGAAAGTGGGTGATGGGTCTTAGGGGAGGTGGAGGCACCACACGGAGCAGGAATCTGCGGTGGCCCAGGGCCTGCCCTGCTGCCCGCACCTGTAAGCACAGCTTGTCTAAATGCTCCACTTAACCCCCGGGACTGCTGGGTTGGGTAAAATAGTGAGGCCCAAGGGCATGCCGTTTGGAAGTAATTCACCTCAAATGTAAAGACACAAATGGCCCAAGAGTAAGAAGGTGGGAAAAACTACACGATATTAAATGGAGCAGATGTGTCATTTTTAGGCAAAGCGCATCCCATCACCAAGTGTTACCAGGAAGAGCTATGGTCATTTTCTAATGATAGAAGGACCGATTCGTCAGGGGGACACGATGATCCTAAGTGGTCACGTCCTTCAAGGCTGAATTTCAACACACTCACAGCCAAACCGGACAGACCTGCAGGATCAAGAGACAAACCCACAAGGTGCGCCGGGGGCCGCAGTGACGCAGTCTGTGTAATCCAGAGTAGAGAGAGGATCGCCGGGCACTGACGAGGGGGTGCTGTCCACAAAGTTGACAGAGCACCCCTCCCTCCCTCCCAACGGCAGCGGGGGTGCACATGTCTCCCCGGCACCCGAAACGCAGGCCACAAGAGACCACGTTCTGGGCCTGAAGCACGTCTCAGGTTCAAGCGCTCAGCTTAGGCCAGGCCTGAGCTCCCGTGATGTGGAATTACAGTAGAAATCAGGAGAAAATAATGGGGAAATGGGACTCAGCTGAGGGAGTCCTGGGGGGAGGGCAGGATTATCTCAGGAGACTCAGAAGAAGCATTTGTTTATTAGAAACAGTTGGTATCTGTTTCTAATAAACCTCCCCCAAAAGCTACACATGGAAGGGGACCTTGTAAGCTGGAAGGGCGTCCGTGCGAATCCTCCAGCTGACATCACACGTCACCGGAAAAGGATGGATGGTCTCCCTTTCTAAATCAGAAGTGAGGCAGGGGGACCCGCTCCCCGCACTCCCATTCCACCCTGTCCTGGAGGTTCTGGCCCGTGAGGTCGGCCGCAAGACGAAATAAAAGTCATCCAGATGTGATTCTGTCTTTAATCACAGATGTTAGGAAATCTGATAAAATCAAGGAAAAAGTTGCTAGATGTAAAACTGGGTTCACCAAGGGCTCGGGATACCAGATCCACATAAAAACCGTGTGGGGTTCACACCATTGGAGCAGATCATCAGACCTCAAATAAAAGCGTTTAAAATAATACCTGAATTGCCTTACAAAATAGAGCCACAGATACGGTAAATATGAGGAAGACACGTACCCTGGAAACTATGAGATGTTGCCCAGAGAAATAAGTCATAGGGGGAGAGGCGTGCAGAGTCCGTGGGTCAGAAGACACGAAACTTCTAGGATGTGAATTGTCTCCAGCTGATCTCCGCGTTACGTGGGATCGCAGCTAAAAACCCAGCAGTCTTCTTCGTGTAAGTTGACAAACTGATCCTAAGATTCCTGTGGAAATGCAAATGATTTAGGAAAGTCAAAACACTTTTTTTTTCAAAGCAATGAAGTAGTGGAAAAACACCATCAGGTTTCCTGACTTCATATGCAATCAAGACAGTGCGCATCAAGGTGGATGAAGAGATCAGAGGGGCTGCACAGGGAGTCTAGGGTCGGCGCAGCGAACCCCGATGGTGGATTTTGGACAAAGTTGCAGAAAACAGTGAGTGGAGAGGGGATAACCCTTCATGCAAACAGTGCCAGAATGACTGAATGTCCATATTCAGAAAGATTACATTTGTATCTATGACTCAGACCATGTACAAAAATTAACTCCAAATAAATCATAGATGGAAACATAAAGCCTAACACTGTAAAACTTTTAGGAGAGGGACACTTGGGGGGCTCAGTGGTTGAGCATCTGCCTTCAGCTCAGGTCGTGACCCTGGGGTCCTGGGATCGAGTCCCGTATCCGGTTCCCTGCAGGGAGCCTGCTTCTCCCTCTGCCTATGTCTCTGCCTCTCTCTGTGTCTCTCATGGATAAATAAATAAAATCTTAAAAACAATTCTAGAAGAAAACACACCTGAAAAAATAATGATTTGGGGCTCGGTGGAGATGGCTTAACTATAACAGCAGAAGATGTAACAGTCATCAGAACTAAAAGCCCGTGCTGTTCAGATGACCTTATTGGGAAAAAGAAAAGATAAGCCATAGCCTGGGAGAGAGTATTTGCAAATTACACGTCTGATTTAAAAAACAAACAAAACAAAACAAAACCTCGTATCTATAATATATAAAGAACTCTCAAATATCAAAAAAATCAACAACCACATAAAAAATATCAGGGCACATCACCATAGAAGTGTCCACTTGCACCGAGGCAAGGAAGCCCAGGAAAAGGTTCTGACATCATGAGTCATCAGGGAAGAGCAAATTAAAACCTCCTAAGATACCACTTCCCGGTTAGGATGACGGCGATAAAGGAGGCAGCGTACCAAGGCGCGGGGAGAAGATGGAGTGAGCGGGACGCTCACCCGCTGCTGGTGCAGATATAAAATGTGAAAATCATGCTGGAAAACGGTTTGACCCTCTCATAGGAAACTAAGGGTACGGCTCCGAAATGATCCAGACACGCTCCAGGCTGGTATCTGTGCATGAGACACGGAGGCGTGAGCCCACGTGCACAGACGTCGGCCCAGATGCACGTAGCAGCTATATTTGCACAAATCCAAACCATAAACAACCCATGTGCACATCAGCCAGCGAAGTCACAAAAAGCCCGCAGTAGCCGTGCCGTGGGTCCACCTTTGGCAGGAGCGAAAAACTAACGATTTACTGTACAGTAGCAGGGATGACCCTCAAGAAAATTAAACTGGCAAGTGCCCCCCCTCAGTGTACTTGGCGGGATGAGCACTGGGTGTTATGCTATATGTTGGCAAATTGAACTCCAATAAAAAAATTTTAAAAATTAAAAAATAAATTTAAAAAAGAAAATTAAACTGGGTGAGACAAGCCAGATATAAAAGAAGACGGTGCTGTACGATTCCATGCTTATAGGCTTGTAGGAAATGCAAATAAATGCACAGTGATAAAAGAAACCAGAGGTTGGCCAGGAGCTGGAGGGGGCAGGGAGGTGCAGGTGGAAGGGTTACGGAGGCCCCTGGGAACATTCCGGGATGCTCATTATCTTTACCTCGGTGATGGTTTCAGGGGCACATGCAGACATCAAACCGTCAGACGTCCCACTTCAAATACTATCGTTAATCATATGCCAATTATGTCTCTTGCGTCAGTTTGCTGTTTGCCTCCACTTGGCTGGGCCATGGTACCTGGTTGCTTAGCTAAACATCAGCCCAGATGTGACTGTAAAAAAAATATATATATATATATAATGCCCTCCATAATGTGGGTGGGCCTCGTCCAATCAGTTGAAGGCCTTAAAAGAAAACAGACTGAGGTTCCTGAGGGGAAACAGATTCTGCTTCCAGAGCTCAGAAAGCAACTCTTTGCTCGGTCCTTAGCCTGTCGGCCTGCCCGGAAAATTCTGGAATTGCCAGGCCACCCCCACGACTGCACAAGCCAGTCCCTTCAAGTGATTTTCTCTCTCTCCCTCTCCCCGCTATTGGCTCTGTTTCTCTGGAGAACCCTGCTAACGCAGCTCCGTAAAGCTGTAAGGAATATCAAAGTTTCAAAGCAAGATGAGAACCCTCCCCCAGATCGCACTGACAACATATTAAAATTAAATAAGTCTGCAAAAGGCAAACTTGGCACACGGGGCCTGCCACAAAGACAGTTTGCTGATGACGTGGGACAGACCCAAAAGGTTGTCGACACCTGTCGTCTTATTTCTGCTCTCTTCAAATTTCCGAAAAGTTTAAAAGGAATTGACTTCCAACCTGCAAAGTTCTGAATAACCAAGAATAAGGAGGCAAACCCGCGAGGAGAAAACTCAGCAGAGGTTGAAGATGCGAATGCAACGTACACACAGAAATCGTAACTGCTGTGAGGTCACGGGCCGCAGACAGAAAGACAGCAACGGTGTTCGTCACCGGAGCAGCTGGCCATGGCTCTCGTGTCGCGGACGATGCCTGGGCCAGTGGTGGTCACCTGTAGCATTGCTCCCAGGAGCCCTTGGGATTCATGTGAACAGTAATTAAATCAATGTTTACCTTAATTAATGTAAATTAATGTCACGTTTTCTGGACGCTGACTTGGCAAATGTAGAGGAAGGCCTCAAAGTTGTGTCCTTGTTTGGACCTAAGCACTCTAGGTTGTTTTACAAATAGGCACAGCCACAGAAAACAAGAGAAGGACACGCGTTCGCTGCTGGAACGTTTGAAAGAGCAGAACTCTAGGAAACAGTCTAAACGCCCAAATAAAATATGGATTAAATAAGGGGTGGTGTTTATGCACGATGGAATTTCCCACCACTGTGAGAACGGTGTTCCAGAACATGTCCTGGCGGGAAATAACGCTCGCCATATCGGAAAGGACTCTGTTCACGACGGACCTGCAGCGCGATGAGCAGAGAAAACGAGCGACGTTACCAAAAGAAACGCTCAGAGTGGGTCACTGCAAGGGGCGGAGCGGAGCCACGTTTCCTTTCTCTGTCTCATCCGCCCATTTTACAAAACTGTCTTTAAACAAACACAGGTCAGTAGCTTTGGAGGGTGCTGTGTGGAGCCGGGCACCTAGGCACCGGTGTCCAGTGCTCTGTCGTCCTAGGCAAAGCACTTGGAATGGTGCCTGGAACATACTATGGAACAGAAAAATATGACTTATCATTGTTGACACCCAGGGGATGAAATGGGTAATCACTCCTAAAAATAACGCCGGGATTTCATCTACTGACTCTGTGAAAGGCTGTTTTAGGGGCTGCATTTCATCCAGGCCCCTCTTTCCTCCTGGGGCTTGCAGTCCGTGGTCCACACCTGCTGAGCTGCTGCCCCATCACGGCTCCCACCTGCCGGGCTGCAGCTCTTCCATCGGCCTGCTCGCCCGCCAAGAGAAGTGGCTGGCTTCGGACCCCATCGTCCGTCCCCGCACCTGGCCCCACCTGGCCCCACCTGGTCAGGGCCTATCTCCCCCAGGGCTTCTACACCTGCTGCCGACTCCCTCCGAGCTTGTCCATCCCTCAGCACTCAGGGGTGGCTCTGCAGAGTGCACGTTGCATGCGTGTGGCAGGTGGTAGGCCCTCAAAGGAAAACCCACAACTATTTCCGCAGGACAGTCCACCAGGCACAGGACAGTCCACCCCCTGAGCGGCTGACCGTCCCCAGACCGCTGTATCTCCTCCCCAGAAACATGCCTACCTTTCCATAAAATACGCTTCCCTCCCCGCTGCCCCAGTGGGTGTCCCCCAAGTTCACCCAGTTGAATAAACATCCACCTTGAAATGCCCTGGTCAGTCTGGCAGCCCATGACTAAAGTGACAAATGTCCCACAGCCAGTTCAGAGGGGTGGAGGACAGGAACTACACCCCGCATCCCTGTGTTTGGAAGCAGAGCAGCGACAGTGGAGGGACAACGTCCCCGCGTGTCCCGTGGAGGGGACGTTGCCCTTCCCTGCCCAGACCTGGAGTGAGCACCCCGGTCATCTGCCCTCGGGTGCCACCCATCCCCCAGGGGCAGCACCACATTTCTGGGGCTCTCGGGGCCACCTGAGCCATCGGGAGGCAGGAGGCCCCCCTCTGTGGGCCAGGCCATGGCTTGGGGGGCGGGGAGACCCAGGACCTGCCCAAGGCTGCAGGACCACATCCTCCATTAGCGAGGCGGGCAGCGAGGGTGGACACTGAATCTCCGGTCAACTTACTCGGTTTCAGAACTGTCCGTTCTGGCCAGTCCCCAGCACCAGCCAGTCAATAACAACACTCGGTCACTTGGCAGCGCTTTGGGATCTGGAGCTGCGCTTTTGGTTTCCTAGCAACGGAACTCAGCGCTCTGCTCTGCCCCCACCCTCCGTTCCCATCGTGGTCTCTCCCCAGGCCCGGAGCCACCAGCACCTGGCCTGCCTCCGGCCCACGTCCCACATCCCGGCTGTGCCTTGTCATGACTCTGGCCTCCCCTGGTCAGGAGCCTGCACTCACGTCCCGTTGCCCCGGCCCTGTCCGGCTCGCTGGCTTCCAGACTCTCCAGAATCCTCAGATTCCAAGCTATAGGCAGTGCGGGCTCTGCTCCCTTTCCTCTTCCTTGTGGGATCATCGGTGTCAGCGGCAGCCGCCAGGAACTTGGTCAACACCCGCCACATTCACGACGTACGTGCTCCTGTCTGACAAAGATTATGTGCTTGGCCAAACTCTGGTCAGGCTCCCGACCCTTCTCCGAGGCACACCTGTGCACCTCCTTGTACGATCCGGTTTCAGCAAGAACCTGCTAAGTCAGTTCAATCGGAGCCCCCCACCCTCCATATGTGCCCGGGCGCCCCATCCTCCCCTGGGGTCTTGTCACTTGGCCGGCCTTTAGCCGCAATCCTGCCCCGTCCCCACAACACTTCCTCTCACCAATTTTCCTCCCACTGCCCCACCTGCCCCTCGTCTAGAAACCCCCACTGGCCCATGCTCTGGTCCTGGTGGTGCCCAGCCCTTTTGCATCACATGGGCCCCGGGCCCATCCCCATGGCTCTGTACCAGGTCTGCTTCACTGTCTTTATTTTTTTTTTTAAGATTTTATTTATTTATTCATGAGAGACACACAGAGAGAGAGACACACAGGCAGAGGGAGAATCAGGCTCCCTGCAGGGGGCCCAATGTGGGACTCGATCCGGGGACCCCAGGGTCACGACCTGAGCCGAAGGCAGGAAGGCAGATGCTCCACCGCTGAGCCACCCAGGCCCCCCTGCCTCACCATCTCTAACAAGTGTCTTTGAAGATTTTTTCCTTTAACATGTCAACCTCCTAATGTCACAGCCACAGAAATCTCGGGGTGCGCGCTCCAAGAGAAAGCTGACCAGGCCGCTCACCTCGCTGCCCCCCTGCTCCGGGCGCTCCCCACTGCCCACCATCGCCGTACCCTCCGACCTCTGGTGTGACAGCTCCAATTTATCCTCCCAAATTCAACACAGACCACGTCTCTCTTGGAACAGTGCTTGTCAAGCAGAGAAAATGACAGTAAACACAACCATCGGTAGGCAACCGGTATTTTAAGCAATGAATTAGGACAAAATGGGAAACACAACAGAGTGTTGAGAGTGTAAGTATTGTTTTGTGAAACCGTTGTTTTGTGTGTGTGTGCGCGTGTGTGCATGTGCTTGTCTTAAGGATGGCACTAAACAGGTTGTAAAAGCACTCTGCTGGAAGCTTCCCTGGCCTCCCACCCTGGGCCTTGTCCTCCAGCACCAGGCACCTGCCAGCCAGGCCTGCAGCCCCACCCCCTGCACCCTGCACCCCTGCCCTCCCTGCACCTGCCAACCAAGCCTGCACCCTGCCCTTCCTGCACCCCATTCCCTGCACCTGCCAACCAGGCCTGCACCACTGCCCTCCCTGCAACCCGCCCCCCTGCACCTGCAAGTTAGGGCTGCACCCCTGCCCTCCCTGCACCCCGCCCCCTGCACCTGCCAGCCAGGCCTGTACCCCCGCCCTCTCCGCACCGCACCCCCCTGCACCTGCCAGCCAGGCCTGCATCCCTGCTCCATTGCCGCAGCCGCCACAGGGCGCTGTAAGTGCTGGTTTCCTCATCCATCTCCCAAACCAAGCACACACAGCCAGGGGACAGAAAGCATGTGTCCTGTTTAATTCCCCTCCTCCAGCAGTGGCATCTAGAAGGTGCTCGAGGATTAGATGCAGGATGAAGGAATGTCCAGAACATAACAGAAGTTCAGAATGGACAGGATGAAACGGGATGTGTCACGTTTTAAAAAGTCACATCCTTTTTAGCAGGATAAAAGGCTCCCGTCAAAGGAGGGAACTTGGAGCCAGAGAGGCAGGCCGGCTTGGCGGTGGGGGGCGGGGGACGCAGGGACTCTGAGTGAGGGAGCCCCTACCCAGGCCAGCACACAGCACACTGGAGACCGGGGTGCCTGCCCATCCACCCTCAGGGTCTCTGGAGCCCCGGTCCTGCAGCGCCTCCAGGCCAGCAAAGGGAACCCGGAGGCCGCACTGTGAAGATACCTTGAAGGAAGTCAGACAGTTTTAATTAAACAGGAATAGACAATTTACAAAAAAACCATCCTGGACACAATCACATTACAGCAGGAGTCCTGCCGGGCCTCTGGTGTGGGCTCCTCATGCAGACACCCACTGGGACTGGGTGAGGTGGCCTGGCCTGGGCTTGCCTCTGCCTGCAGTGTTTTCCTCTGTGCGGTGTGCGTGTGTGTACCAGGGAGAGAAAGGATGTGTGTGTGCTATGTCGGTATCACGTGTGCATGAGTGTATGTATACATATGTGTCATGTGTGTATTGTGTGTGGTGCACATGTGTAGTGTGTTCATAGAGCACGATGTGGATGGTGCACATGTGTGGTGCATGTGTGTATATGGTGCCTGTGTGTATGGCCTATGTGTATGGTACAAACACATAGTGTATTGTGTGTGGAACGTGTGTATATGGTACACACATATGTGGTGCACATATATGTTGCGTGTGCATACGGTGTGTGTATGTACAATGCACATATGTAGTGTGTGTCGTGTGTGTGATGCATGTGTGTTGTGTGTGCGGTGCGTGTGTGTACGGTGTGTGTGCGGGTCCCTGGCGCCCACAGCAGGTTCTGAGCGGCGGTGATCACAGGCTCTGTGGTCTCCTTACAGACCCAGCCGGCCAGGACCTGAGGTGAAGGGGCGATGCCATGACCATCTTTGCTTCAGGCCCTCTAGTGGCTCCTGGGAAAGAGCCTCCAGTTCCAAGAAGACCTCAGACCTCATGGGGTCCCCGGCCACCCCCTCCCCGTGCAGGATCAGAAGATCCTCTGAATCCGGAAGGATGAGCTCATGTTAGAACGTCCACCGACCCGCACGCAGGAAGCCGGGGGTGGGGTGGGCAGTGCGGCCCGGTCCGCGGGGGCCACAGCCTCCCTGGGTGGCAGGGCCGTCTGGTGAGCATCTGGTCTTGGGAGCTTGTCCTGCTGAGGGGACGCCAGAGGGTGGAGTGGGGCTGGGCATCTGACCCCACGGGGTACTGGCTCCGCTCCGCTCCCGAGTGTAGGGCCCGGTGGGCTCTGCGGCTGCTGGTTCCGCACGCGCCCCAGCCCCGCGCTCACCGCGCTCACCGCGCTCGGCAGGGCCGCCCCGGCCGGGGGCGGGGGTTGGGGACACGGGCAGGGGGGCCCTTTCCCAAGGCCCAGGGCGGTGGGCAGGCGGGGGCCCCACGGAGGAGGGGGCACGGGGGGAGGGTCCCCGCCTGGGCGCGCGGAGCTCCGCTGACTCCCTGCGGGTCCGGGCCCCGCGCGCCCGCGAGCAGGAGGGCGGGAGGGAGCGGGCGCCGCAGCCGGCGCGGGAAGGGCCCGGGGCGCGCGGCCCAAGTCCGCGAACTTCTGGCGGCCGGGCCTGTCCCCGGCGGGCGAGGGCGAGCGCGGGGGCGAGCGCGAGGGCGAGGGCGAGGGCGGGCCGGGCGTCTCCGTCGCCATCCAGAGGCGCGGCGGGGGCTCCGCGGCCCTCCCTCCGCCCGCCTCCCGCCTCCCCCGCCAGTCCCGGGACCGCGCCGGGACCCCGCGTGCTCGGGTGCGCGCACCGGGCGCGCCGAGCCGGGCGCACAGCGACGCCCAGAGCCGCGGGGCCGGCGTCCCCGGGCGGGGGCGGGGGCGCGCGCAGGCGCGGGCGCGGGCGGGGGGCGGGCGCGGCGCGGGCGGGCCGGCGCGGGGCGCAGTGGGCCGGAGCCCGGGCGCGGCGGCGGGCGGCGGCGGCGGCGGAGGATGGCGCGCGCGGGGCCCGCACGTGGAGGCCGGCGCGGGGGCGCGGGCAGGGCCGGCTGCTGAGACGCGCTGCTGCCCCCCGCGCGGGCGCCGCGGCTTCAATGGCGCCATCGCCCAGGACCGGCAGCCGGCAAGATGCGACCGCCCTGCCCAGCATGTCCTCAACTTTTTGGGCGTTCATGATCCTGGCCGGCCTGCTCGTCGCCTACTGCAGTGAGTACCGCGCGCCCCCGGCCCGGCCCGGCCCCGCGCCCCAGCCCCGCGGCCCCGGAGTCGGCGCGGAGTTGCCAGCGCTTCCCGCTGGGCCGGAGGGACGGCGCCGCCCGGGCTCCCGCCGCCCGGCACTTGGGAGCGAGCCTCCCGCGCGGCCCCGGGGCAGGGCCCGAGCGCCAGGCCCCGGGAGGCGCGCGGTGCCCGGAGCTGCCCGGAGCTGCCCGCCCGCCGCCGCCGCCGCCGCGCCCGGCCCAGCCCGCGGGGCCCAGGCCAGCCGAGCCCAGGCGAGCCAGGCGAGCCCAGCGCGCGCTCGGGGTCCGCGGCGGGGTCCGCGGCGGGGGCTGCGGGGCCGGGGCCGAGCCCGAGCGGGGCGCCCGCGGCGCGGCGGCGGCGGCGGCGGCGGCGGGGCCGGGCTGGGCGCGCGCCGGGGCCCCTGCCGCCCGGGAAGCGGACTCGCCAGGCGCTTGCCTAAGCCGGCGAGCGAGGGGCGGGGAGGGGGCCGCCGCCGCGGGCATTCCTGGAGTCGGGGCCGGGGACGGGACCTGGCGCGGGGAGCGGGGCCGGGGCGCGCGGCGCTGGGGTCCCGGCCGGCCGCCTGGCACGGGCTCGGGCCGCTTCCCCCCGTAGCGGGAGGAGCGGACGGGCGCTGGGGAACACCTGTCATGGAGAGCTGCCATGGGCGCGGGAGGTGATGGAAAAATATGGATTCTTAAAAAAAAAAAAAAAGAGGCCAGCGCCGAGCCTGGCTGCCGCGCCAGCGCCGAGCCCGGCCTCCCGCTCCCCCGGACCCTCCGCGGCCGCCCGTGCAGACCCGGCAGGCGCGGTGGCCGGTCCTGGGACGGCGGGGCCCCCGGTGCGGCGGCTGCGACTGCAGGCAGGGCTGCCCCCCCGCGGGCAGGGGCGGGGGCCCAGGGCTGAAGGCCGCCCGCGGGGTCGCGACCCGAGCTGCCCAGCAGCGGACCCGACCCCGGGGCGGCTGGAGGGGCCTGGGCCGGGGCTCGAGGCATGGTCGCGCGGGTCTCCCCGGCTCCCCGCGGCCACCTCGGCCCTCCGGCGGGGTGCACGGCGTTCCTGGCCTGTGCAAAGGGCTGCTGGCTGATGAACTCCCCAGGCTGCCTCCCGAATGCTCTCCCCAGCAAGAGGGGCTCCCAGTACGGCCTGGGAAGGGGACTGTGGCTCCCTGAGCCCCCGACCCCCGGGGGGCTGCTGTCCCTGGCTAGCGCCGGCCCACAGCGGCACAGGGTCCTGGGGGCCCAGGTGACAACCCAGGACAGCAGCTGGGTGGTGGAAGCCGCTTTTCAGGTGAGAAAAAGAGCAACCGCTAATGGTTAAGTACAGGACACCTTGGCGGTGGCTTCAAGCTCCTCACCCCCACTGCCCCCCACCCCCGTGCCCCCTGCTCCCTCCCGGTCAGCTCTGGCAGCACCTGCTCCAGCTCTGCCCACCACCTGCCCCCCATCCCCACACCCACACCCCCCTCCCAGGATGGCTGCTTGCCCCAGGCCCGAGTCGGAGAGCGGCCCGCCACACGGCTGCTAGCTGCCCAGACACACCGCGGAACCTGAGATCCCCACTCGCACACCCAGCCCGCCCTTAGCAGCCTCCCCGGTGTTCTGGAAACAGCTCTTCCACCAGGACAAGGACATTTGGTAAAATGTCTTATTCGGAAGAGCAGAAATCATTAATAACGAAAGCTTGGGTTAACCACATTTTCATGGTGGTTGCCATTTCCATGTAATGGAATAATTGACAATAAGATAAGACGTTTTCAGACACACCCCATTTCACCGGAAATGCACTTGGAGAAATTAAAACATTTTACTAAAATACAAAATAGACATAATAATAATTTATAGGGTGGAACAGCAGTCCTGGAGGAAAAAAAAACCACATTTCTTTTTTTTTTTTTTGAATTGATAAAGCAAGTAAAATGCAAATGAAACAGTTCTTATGATTTCCGTTCCCTTTTCCAATATATCTGGGATGAATAAGAATAGTTAGCATCCTTGTTTGTAAATTGTTTTTGTTATCAGTCAGGAGTTTTATTACCCAAAATGTTTTTTGTGTTATGGAGCAGATATATTTGTATCATATTAATTAGGGAACTGATAAGTATCATACAGGATTCAATTATCCTCCCTATTAAATCTGAGCATTTCTCTGCAGCACATAAGGTGTTCACTTTCTGGTGCGCGGCAAAAGGAAAACTGGATGGTTTCCTGGCCTGGTTTTCAGTTAGGGGATGTTCTTCTGTTGGGGGCCCAGGCGGCAGAGATTCATATTTAAGGAGATGGGCTCCATCCTCTGGCTGGAGAAAAACCTGCAGTCCACCAATTAGGTTAGTTGCTATAGTGACACAGTCTTGTCATTTTTCTCCCATCGGGGAAGAATTGCCAGGAAAAGCGGAAAGAGGACGGGGGTCCTCCGTGGCTTTCTCTGAGGCGCGCGGTCGGTGGTCTGGGGACGTGGACAGCAGGGCAGGCGCTTCGTGACTCGTCGGTTTGGCAGATGATGAGCCTGGAGGAGGAAGTTGGAACTCCTTCATCTTGTCTGGGGAAACCTCTTTCCCTGCGGCTTAGAGAGAGCTGGCTTATGCTGTCGGCCCCTCGGCGGATCTGCAGCAGAGGCCGCCTTGGCCCAGAGGGACGTGCTTCTCGGGAGGGGTCGGGCCGGCCCCGGGGCCACCAGGCCGGTGTGACGGTGTCGGGGTGCTCGTGGTGGGCGACGTGGTCATCTTTGCTCTCTGGCTACGGCAGCGGGGCTCCCCCGCCACCGGGGGATGGAGAACACGGTGGATGAGCTAGTGGAGTGTCGTGGGACACCACGCCTTGACTTTGACACTCGTGCGCAGTATTTGGCGAAAAGGTGGAGGGCGCTGTGCTGTCCCCACTGGGAGGGGCTTGTCGGACCGGCATTGCTGACACGTAAATATTTCCGACATGCACTTCTTCGCCAATTAGTCCCATCAAAATTGCCTTGTAGCTCTGAGTCAGATCTCACCTCTTCGGCTGCAATGATGAGAAGCTACAACTTCTGAATTGTTTTTAATCCATTAGAATACTAACCGAGCATGGGCTCTCAGATGTTGCATTTTCTTTATAAATATAATTTATTGCATAGTTAGGAGAGATTAGACTATGCTACTTTCCTGCTGTTCAGATTTTATATCTGGAGTTCTTGGAGAGCTAAATTTGAAAATACTGGGCTTAATGGAGTGATGCCACTCATAGGTTTATCTCTCATCTCGGGTTCTTTTTTTTCCTTTTTTCCCCCCTTTTCTCCTGTGTGTTTTTGTCTGTTGAATTTCTGGCTGGAGAGGATGTGGTGCTGGTTTCTTTCAACTTCATAGAGAGAAGTCGCCTCTGTTTGGTGGGATTTCTGTTAGCTGAGCTGGATGCCCAAGCATCAGTGAGGGAAGGGGGTTTTGCCCATGGAAGCGTCCACCCGGGCACAGACCGCCCCGGGGGATAAGGGTTCTGGGGAACGATGTTGGGGACAGGAGGCCCACGCCCTTCCAGGACTGTCTCCAGCATCCCTCTTGTCACTGAGGACAGAGGACAGCCGATCCCATAAAGGGGGCCTTCGTTCCACCGTCGACTTGCTGGGTCTGCTTGGCACCGGGCCTCCGGGCTGCATCCGACCCTCGAAGTTCCTGCTCGAGACTCGCCACTCGACATCCACGGAATGACATGTGTAGATCAACTTTTGTGGCATGAAGTATTTTCAGGTGACTTTTATGGGCGTAATTATAGGGAAATGTTATGATAATGTGGCAGTAGAAAAGAGAAGAAAAGCAAAACATTAAAATCCCCATTTCTTTATATAGCTTCGCAGCTGCGCCGATTTAGAAGGGCTCGTTTCTGCATTAAAATGTGGTGCTCTGGAGTTAATGACCTCTACAGAATGCCACCTGTCACCCAGAGCGCCGTGGGAGACGGCCGAGAGATGGGGACGAGATCGACGAGGAGGACCCGGACTGGGGTCTCCTGCTTTGCGGGGATTGGAGACTGAAGTGAGAGCTGCAGAGAGGACGAGGGCCGGTGGCCCTGCTCGTTGTCATCTGTCTGGGGGGACTGTCACAGGCTGTGCTCTGGGGCCCACGCCGGCCCACGCGGCTCACAGAACACAGTGGTGTCCCTTTTTAAATGGTGCTTTGCTTGCCATTCATGGACCCTTAGAGCCGGAGTTTGGGGCTCCAGGGCTACCCCAGAGTGCCCTGGCTTCTGCAGGGCCTCCCTCAGTGCCTGAGCCCCCACTCTCTGTCCCTGAGAGCCCCACGGAGTGTCCCCAGCTCCCGGAGGCTGCAGCTTCCATACTCTGGTCCACAGCTTTCCAGACCCTGCCCAGCAGCACGGTCTGCAACTCCGGGCAGGCAGCACAAGCTATCTGGATGGCTGGGCTTTCCAGAAACCCGAGCAGCTGGCAGCAGATCGGGGCGACTGTCCTCTGCACCGTGGCGGATGTGGTAGAGGGCTCTGGAGGCTTTGTCACGAGCACTTATTAAAATGGCTGCCAGGACCGAGTGTGCAAGCCCTGCTGTCTCTACTGGGCGCACGGGACTCCCGCGGCTCTGGGAGGGCGGCCCAGCTCCACTCCGGCGGCGGCCTGGGCCCGGCAGGACCCTGGGAGAGAGCTCTCGTCCCCCAGAACTGCTGCCTCCCCTCCTGTCCCCGCCAGTCTCCTGCTGTGGAGGGCCTGGCCCCGGGGCGCCTGCCAGGGCACCTGGCCGACCTTGCACATCTGTTGTAGGAGGCGGGTGGCGGCCCCAGGCCTCTGTGTCTCCAGCTGATTTTTGTAACTAGGAATTGGGGCCCCTGGGCTGGAGAGGCAGACGGCGGGGCGGGGGGGGGGGTTCGCGGCCTGGGGGTGGGGTGGGGGGGGGGGCGGGCTACAGCCCAGGGTCTGCCCCAAGTCCCCTTGCATCCCACAGCCTTCTGTGTCCCTGCCTGGTCTGCAGTGGGGTCCCTGCATCATGCCCCCGCCTGGACACACCTGCATTGTCCACACTGCTGCCTCTGCCTCCAGGCTGGCCGCCTGAGACCCCTGCCTGTGCTCCCCCTCACCCCCCCCCATCACGCAGCACTAGCCCCCCTGCTCAGGTCCCTTCAGGCCTCCTGGAGCTGACCTTGCTGTCGGGGTGGGACTGTCCATCCCTCTTCCTGGCCTGGCCGAGCCCAGCGCCGAGGCCTCCACCATGGGGCTCCCCTCTTAGGAAGCTGGTGTGTGCGCACGTTGTCACCTGCACAGCCTGGTCTGTGTCACCGCGATGTTCCGCTTGCTGCCAGGTCCCCTCGAACAGTAGCACCCTGCACTGCTGCCCAACGCAGAGGGGAGCCGGGACCTGGACTGGGCCTGGGGCTGTCCCCCAGTGTTAGAGAGCCTCTTCCTCCAGGAAGCCTCCCTGGAACACACTGCCTCCTCCCCCCTCCAGCGCAGGGTGTGTTCATCTGGGTGCTGGCTGTCACTGCAAGCTCATGTCCTCCTATATTAGGCTCTGAGCTCTGGGCACAACCTCAGGCCACTAGGGGACTGGCGGCGTGATTCCCCAGCAAACTGCCTCAACTGTGCGCTGTGACTGGGGTGGGGGCTGGAGCCTGGGGGCCTGGGGGCCTGGGGACCTGGGGGCCTAAGGGCTGGGGGCAGGACCAAAGGGCTGAAGGCCTAGCCTAAGGGCTGGGGGCGTGGTCGAGTGCCTAGGGGTGTGGCCAAAGGGCGGGGGCGTGGTCAAGCGACAAGGGGCGTGGCCGAAGGGCGGGGCGGGTTGCGGGCCGGGGCGTGGCCTGAGTCTGGGGGCGTGGCCTGCCGGCCAGGGGCGGGGCTGCAGAGCTGTCTGAAGCGGGGCCTGCTGAAACTCTGAGAATCCCTGTTTCTAAAGTGTTAAAACTGATCAGAAGGACTGAAAACGAGGGACACAGAGTGAGACTGTGTGGAACCCTGACAAAATGTTCAGTACTTTATAAAGCATCCCTGAGTAGGATGCACGATGCCAGAAGTGTCCCTGTGACCGTCCTCTCCAGTACCTGGCTCCCGTCCTGGGGCCTCCACCAGCCACCGCCCTATGCTCCTGAGCACCTGTCCCTTCCCATGTCCCTGTGGTTTGGGGTTTCTCCCCTCAGCACTGTGAACACAGCATCCCTGGCCCTCCCCTGCAGCCGGGGCTCCTGCTCTAGCTCCCCAGCCCACTGTCCATGCTGGTGTTCCTTGGTTTGTAGAGAAAGACTCTGGCCCTGGGGCCCAGCTCACGGGGGTGACAAGCAAATGACTGTTTCTGTGGCCGAGGGGCCAGCGGGGTTCGGGGGTGGACGGTGCTCAGCCACAGGCACCCCCCTAGCAGGTGGACCCCACCTGACTTCTCCCTTCTGCTCAGCCGGCCCTTCCCAGCTGGACCCAGACCTCTAGAAAGGCTGAGGGCTTTCAGCGGAGGGGGTCTCCGCACGTTTTTCTCCTCCTCAGAGCCGGAACCAGCGTGGGGTTCACGCGTTGTAACTTCTCCACACATAGCTGTGTCTCCGATGGTGAGAGCGCCCTTTGGAGGCCGTAGACTTTCCTGATCCTGCCGCGGCAGGGAGCCCCTCTGCCCTTCTCGTCTTCGACCCACCTACCCAATTATCCCACTTTTGAGGGGGCGGTGCAGTCCTTGGACAGGATTCACAGATTTCTGTCTCTAGCTCAGTGGAACACATTTCATACGTGCCTTTCCCTCCAGAAAGTTCTGCTGCTGGCAGGACCTTTGGCTGCCTAGAAATGCCTTCAGTTCAGTCCTGGTGGGGGAGGCTGGCGGGGCTCCAGCGTGCCCCTTCTGTTGACTGGTCACTGGGCCTTGGCTGGGCCCGTGAGCCCTCTGCTGGGGGGGTGGCACCCAGGGCCAGCGGGCTCACGCTGGCAAAGCATTCAGACCCACCGCCCACCAGGATGCCTGGTGTGACTCAGGTCGTCAGCGTTTCCAGCACTGTCTTCCTGACATTCTTCCTCCCTTCTTTTCAGGGTGAAAATAAACCGTCCCTCCCTAGTCTTCACACTGTCTATGGGTGGGCACGGAGAAGTCGCTTAGCTCACATGCATGGGGGTGCTGCTGTCTCTGTGGGTGCTGCCCCGCAAAGATGCACGTTCTGGTGCGTCAGACAGCACTCCTGCAAACACACATGCACACCCCTGCATGGGCCTCCCTGCAGCCCCCAGACCCAGCGTGCACATCACGTGTCACTGTCACCCTCAGACATGTGCTGAGCTGAACCTGTGGCTGGCGCCCTGCCCCGTCGGCCATCCTGGGAGACCCCCGTTTTGGTAAGACAGGGAATGGTTAAGGTTGACTCTTCCTGAAGATTTTCCCAGCCATGGAGATGGCATCCACAGGTGTGGCCCATCAGCATCCTTTGCCGATGAGGAGAGGGAGATGGCGTGACAGGAGGCCTCTCCCCCACCCCATCCCTCCGTGCCGTGTCTGTGTTTCTACGCACATGTATGTGTATGTACGTACCTGTCTACAAGCAACACAGACACATCCTGCGGCTTCCCTTTCGGGGTCTCCGTTTCCCTCCCCAAGCTGACGGTGCTGAGATTTTATAGCAAGAAGAGCGGAGCTGAGACCCCGGGCCTGCAGGGGTTCCATGTCCGCTGCAGAGTCCCACATGGAGGCCACAGATTGCAGAGCAGCCCCCGGGGCGCCCCCGGCCCCCGCATCCCGGGGACTGTTGTTTGCTTTCTGCCTCAGCTCCGTGGGCTGAAGGACCAGTGGGATTTCACTTGTAGTTCACATAATGAAGTAGGAACACTGCTGGACAAACAGCCCTGGTGTGCTTTCAAACAAGGGGTGGGTCCCCTGGGTCCCCTGCTGCAGAGAGCGCTCCCTGCACATCGAGGGCCCCCCACGCCTAGCGGAGCCCGCGGCACCAGCGCTGTGCCCATTTCCGCCCTGGCTGACTTGGAGAGTAAACCTTGTCAAAACATTCCTTGACACGTAGCAGGCATGACAGGCTCTTCCCATAACGAGGTGGCTAATTGAGAAGTGAGTCATCGGGGATGTAGCGCGTAGTAACGCTGGGGGCTGGCTCCCACCTTCTTCTGGTCCCTGCCTTGCGACACCCCTCTGTATCACAGAGCTCACCCCACCGCAGCCACCTAGGGGCTCCCCACCTTCCTGCGAGGGCCGGGGGAGCCTGGGGGTGCAGCTGGGCCCTGTGGTACTGCCCACGGGTGGCTGGTGCTGGGCGGGTGTCTCTTCGCCCTGAGAGGAGCAAATGAGGAGGAGAAATGGGGGCACATGCTTGGGGTCCTGGGAGAGGCACAGCCCGGAAGGCCTGACTCCCCATCCTGTCCCTACTGGCGGCCAGAGGCTCTTGCCCTAGGGGGCCCTGTCTCTCTGACCCCCTGGCCTCCGCCTAGGGCTCCCCGACTCCAGCCCAGCCCGGCAGGCCCTCCCAGGCACTTGGTTCCCACTTCCCCTGCCAGCCCCCCTGGGCCGCACCCCAGCCTTGCGCCCACCAGCCGGGTGTCCCGGCCACCGCGAGCCTGGCCGCCACTCCCTCACACCAGCGGCTTGTGAGTCTGCAGCTCCCTGCCTGGGCTGCTCGCCCTCCTCCTGCTGAGCCCCCTCCCTGCCCCCCAGGACCCGGCTTGCCCTCTCGGCGGGTGCAGCGCTGTGGACCAGGCTTGGCCCTGTGTGCCCAGCCTGGCTCCTGCCCCACTGTGAGCAGACTTCAGGCCCCTTCACCCTGCGGTCCGGTCCCGAGTGCACTTTCTACGCTCGTGCTCAGTCCACCGCCCCTGATACCGGCTCCTGCAGCGGGATGTGCTCTGGAGATGCTGCTAGAACGAGGAGGGCTCTGGTGCCTCTGCTTGCCTCCTGAATGCCCTGGGGTCCAGGCTTGGGGGTCCAGGTGGGAGGGGTGCCTGAGGTCCCTGGGGAGAGGGGAGGACTGGGCTCTGCTGACCTCCTTTGTTGGCCTCTGAGTGGATCATCCTGGGGTGCAGGAGGCGGCAGGAAGGTTGTGGGGCAGGCCCTCTCGGGGTCAGCTGTGCAGGCACAGGGGCTCTGCTGGAGCAAGGCCAATGCCGTTCTCACACTGGGGGTGCGGGTAAATGCTGGCTGCTGACCTGGGAGACCTCACGGCCCTGCCACACCCACCCAGTGGCCAGCAGACCCGACTGCCCACGGGGGGTGTTGTCCCTGGGCCCTGGACAGGGCAGCGGGACCCCGGACAGAGCAGGGGAGCCTGGGGGGGGGGCCTCCTTTCCCTGCCCTGGAGCTCCAGGCCCGAGCAGGAGGGAGACTGAGGCCCGCCTTCTCTTGGCTCCCGCCCTGGGCCCCAGGCCTGTGTGCTCAGCCTTGGAAGCAGCACCGCCGGCCCCCCCAGAAGCAGGCGAGGGCACATCCGCCGCCCCGAGCGCGCAGGGCCCGAGCTCAGCACCTCAGGAGCTGATGGCTGCAGCGGGGTTTTCTGAGTGTGGCTGCAGGGATGAGGGGCAGGTAGCCAGGCCTCTGAACCCTTAGGGACACCCTGCCCCCACCGAGCCCACCTAGTCGCTGCCAGCATGGGGGCTCTGGCGGCGGGGAGGGCTGACCTCTCATTCCCTCTCTGAGGGTTTGCATGAGGGCTCGGGAGCCGCTGTGCTGGCGAATGTCTCTGAGATCGCGCGCCGGCCTGAAAGCCCGCTGGAGGGGCCTTCGTGGCTTGGCCCCCCGTGTGCCAGGGTCCACGGTCTCCCGTCCACAGCCAGCCGGGAGAGGGGGCCGGAGAAATGCACTCGCTGCCTTCTCAGCATCTGATTTCTCAGCATCTGATTTGATTGGTTTCATTAAACGTCGAGGACGGTTGGTGTGAAGCACTCCCAGACCTTGAAGCTTTGGGGTTCCACTGGCGGGGGGCTGAGCGGTTCTGGGAAGCGCTTTCATAGGATGATTTTTTTTTTCCCCAGTGAGAACGCTAAGGCCTCGGAAGCTGTCTGAAATGCTGGCGGACTCGACACAAGTGGCCTCTCTTTCAAAAAAGCACTTTGGCTCTATTTTTGAATGATTTTTCTGCTGTAGTATCTGTTACCTGATAGCACGTCCCCAGATAGAGCTGGATACCATTAACGGGGTGTATAAGACTCGCGTTAATTAATTGATGCTAATTTATGTTCCTCAGCTGCTGCGTGGCGGTGGCTGAAGCTCGCTGGCCACGCGGGGTCTCCTCGTGCTCCTGAGCGCTCGCTGCATTTCCTTCTTCGCTGGCTTCTTTCGGGGGGCTCTGCTGGCCGTAGGAGTGCTCTGGGTTGCCAGGACCCCTCACGGCCTGGAGCTCCCAGCGGCCCTAGGAGGGTCACCTGGAGAACCAGGGCGCCATCAGCGGCCTGAAAACGCGGCGCCAGGGACATGGCCCTGGGAGGGGGCTGCGGACGCCCAGAGACCAGGGCCTCTGTCCACACAGCAGGCAGGACGCAGCTCTGCACTTCGCATAACCACGGCCTCCGCGGGTCAGATTCCCACCGGGGTTGGGGGGGTGCTGCTGGCGCAGCTGGTTCTCCCTGTGGCTCAGGGGACGACGCGTGGTGCAAGGTTCCAGGGCCGACCTGGGAGTCCAGGGAGGGTTCCTGGTGGCCCTCCCCAAGACCTGACAGTTCCCGAGCGTTGGCGAGGCGCAGCGGGGCCTGTGCCTCCCTCCTGCATGGCATCTCCACTCGGGAGGAGATTTAAGCCCTTGGGAAAGGCAGTGCCTCTGGGCCTCCCGAGTCCGCGCCCCGTGGGTTTGTGCCGACGCTGGGCTGTGACCCTGGAGGAGCTGCGGACCAAGGTTTCTCCGTCGCCCTGCTCTCTCCCACTGCGAGTCAGAGAGCGCTCCTCTGGATTGACTGCCAGTGTCAGTGCCAGTGGATGCTGGTTTGGCTGCTCGGGGGCTAGTGTGGAGGTGGGGTCGCCCCTCGTCGGACCCTGACTCGGAAGAGTAGCTGTAGCAGGTGTGGTTACCTGCCTGGCGGCAGGGCTTTTAGCAACTTCTGATCCACTAAGCACAGGAGGAGACATCACATCCCAAGCCCACGGGGGTCCTTGTCAACTGCACATATTTGGGTTCCAGTAGCAGCCCAGGCTGAGACCCGTCGCCCCAGAGCCTGCCCCTCTGGGACTCCTCATGTGCCCTTTGCACGCAGGGCTCTCGCCTGTTCCAGGGTCTCCATCGACACCCTCATCCTTCTCAAATTCCTGGCAGTTCCTACACTCAGGGCTTTGGGGGCAGAGGCTGGATCTGAGGCGCGGAGGGGCACATGCGGCCACCACGTCAGGGTTCTGGGAGCCCTGGCACCAGGCTCGGCTGAGCAGGCTCCCAGGTCCCTGTGGGCCATGGTCGGGAAGGCTCGCTCTGGCGTCTCCGTGCCGCTCGGCCGCCGGCCTCATGGGTCCATGTGCAGCAAGCCCGGTGCACCCCGTGCCCGTTTTCCCCGGGGTCCTCTTGACCGTCATCTGAGGTGGAAGCTTCTGTTCTTGTTGTCGGGGTAGATGGGGCTCAGGGAAGGTACGGGCCCCCTGGCAGGTGGCATCGGAGCTGACCGGAGCCCTGAGCCTGTGCTTCTGACTCTGGGATTCTGGGCACCCGGCCATGGCTCTGCCAGCAGAGCGAGAAGCACGCTGCGCCCCTGGAGTGCGTCCATCCTTCCCTCGGCCATCCGCGGAGTCCCCTGACCATCCTGGGCCCGGGGAGGGGGCGGTCGCCAAGGGCTCCAACCTGGAGCCTTGTTCCGGTGGGTCGGTCCCCAGCCTGGTCACGGGAGACGGCTCCGCGAGAGGGGCTGGGTGCCTCTGTGACAACCGGGTCTTGACAAGTGGGGAGGTGCCCCCCAGATGCCATCTTTACCGTTTCCAGGTTAAAATTGAGTCAGAATTTTTGAAAAAAAATGGATGGAGGGAGGAGGGGGCTCGTTGTTCTCAGGCCACGTTAGGAGCCCCGTCGCCTGGCCCCCAGCAGCGGGAAGATGGATTAGCCCCGGGTGTCCACCTGGCTTTCCCCGCTGCCGGGGGCGGGGGGCGGAGGGGACACCGGCACCTGCTCCTGGCGTGAGCGGGGCCTTCGTCCCATCACCAGGAGCACAGCTGGGGCTCACCTCCCGTTGCTCCTGGGCTCCTGCACGAGCTCCTCGGCTGTGGGGCCCCTTTTCCGGGCGCCTGCCTCCCCCATCGGACTATGAGCCCCAGGATGACATGGCTGGGACCGAGGTCGCTTGGAGTCCAGACCCCTGCCCAGGGCCCGGCGCTCCGGGTGAGTGTTTTACAGCTAGCTCCGGTCCCTTCTACCTTAAAGCCTTAGCAGTAAGCTCACCTGTCCTGTTAGCACCTGAGTGATGAGGTCACAGGGAGGTGGGGTCCCAGCAGGTCCCCGTCCTTAACCTCCTGTGGGAGCAACAGGGGAGCATATGAGGATGGCACTGGGGTGCAGGCTGGGCGAGGGCCCCGTGGGGAGGGTAGCTGGCGCTGCGGGGCTCCGAGCTGGGGTCCAGGGCCGGGGGGGGCCTGGCTGCCCGGACCCTCCCCACAGCCCCCAGGCGGAAGATGGCAGGGACAGTCAGAGCTCTCTGACAGGTGACATCACCTGGCTCCTCTTTTTCCCTCTAATTATGAAATCTATATTTGCTGTAGGACATACAATGGTAAAAATCACAGTGAGGGAAATAAGTCGTTCGTACTCTGGTGGCTCCGAGACAGAGTGAGCGTGCGAGGTTGTCCTTGGGCCCCAGTGCTGGGCCGTGGCCTCTCCCTGTGTCTCCACATGTGCCTCTGCTGCAGGGAGGGTGCAGGGCAAGGCTGCGGGTCTGTGCTGGGGTGCCTCCCGCGCCCCGCCCCGCGCCCCCCGACCTCCCAGGTGCACAGCTGGCCCTGCCGGCCGAGGATGGTCACAGGCCCCAGCGGCCGGTCTGCCCCCCGACCGAGCATGTAGCCAGCCCGGCTCCTGGACCTGAGCCCCCCTGCCCCCGAACTACCTGGCCAGGTTCAGTCGTCACGATGGGCCGGTGCGTAGCAGAGACCTAGAGCTGGGCACCCAGCTCGGCCTTGCTCACCTGTAAGATCAGGATGGCTCCGTGCAGCCCTCGCAGGTAAGCGTCCGTGAAGGACTCTGACCTCGTCCACCTGGGCACAGGTAGGGACCTTGGCCTGCGGGGGTGGAGCTGGCGGCTGGCCCCTGCACAGGTTAATGATACGTGACCACATCCCATGCCTGGCACCATAGGCCAGACTCGCCGGTTGCTGCCATGTGGGGCAATGTACCCGGGGTTCATTCCTTAGGGAAGTGGAGTATAGGGGAGACCTATGCACAGGCCCCATCGTTTGGGCCCCCAGAGGTTTCTGGGGGCGATGGCTCAGTGAGAAACGCACATGCCCCTCCTGCTTGCTCGGGAGGACAGGTGTCATGCCCTCTGACGGCCCGGATGGCTGGGCTCCTGGAAGGACCCGGGGAGGGAGGCCTGTGCCGTCCCGCAGCCCCCTGTGGCCCTAACCCAGGGCCGGTGCCCTGCAGAGACCCGAGGCCTGGGCAGTCCCTGAAAGTCCTCCCAGCCTGATGGCATCGACCAGGCGCTTGGTTCCCTGAAGCACTGGCCCTGAGGAACGTTCTGGAAGGTATTCACTAGTTCATGACCCCCCCGCTCTGTGCCACAGTAGAGTCTCTAGGGTCTTCCCTGGCCTCAGCAAGGGCACATTTCCGGGGAAAGGGGCCATCCATTCCGGGGAGGGGATGCATGCGGGGCTCTCCAAATGCAGGCTGTGCCCTGTCCTGGATGGGGCCCGGATGGGAACACGCGAGGGGGCTGGACACCCCTGCAGAAGCAGCGTGGGGGTGCAGGCCCCAGACCCCCCAGCTTCCCATGGCCCCGGTGCCAGCGGCATCGCTCATACGGGTGTAGCGGTGGTGGCATTCGCTGGCGAGACTGCCAGGGGCGATAGCCTTGCGACTCCAGTGGAGAGCAAAGCTCCACTTAGTGACAGGAGGCCTCAGGCTGGAGAGGGCGTGAGGTGTGGCCTCCACAGGCGCTGCTTGGGGAGCCCGAGTGTCCGTGGGAAGCAGAAACTGGCCACTGTGAAATTTGGGGGAAGGCCCCTCCTCCGGGAAGCCCTCCTGGCTCTGCCCGCCACACTGTGCCCACCGCACTCGCCTCCCCACCTGGCGGCCCGAGGCCTTGGTGGCAGAGGAGATGATGAGGAGCGGAGACCCGGAGGCCTCCGACCCCGCGGCTCTGGACGGTGCTGACCGTGCTTCATGGGCTCCCTTCCTGCTCTCAGAAGCCCTCGGGATGTAAGGAAAGGACTTCACTTGTTTGCAAAGCTCCCTCCCTTGGGAGCCATGTCCCCTGAGTGAGAGGGTGTCCCCAGGGTGCCCGGGATGGCCCGCCTCCCACTGCCTCTCAGCGTCGTGGACACACCCCAGCCAGGAGGTCACGGCCTCTGCTCTGCTCAGACACGTGAGGAAAAATGGAGAATATGCACGTCTGAGATGAGGGCAGGCTGGGCTGCACTGGCGGGTGGGCCCGGGGGTGTGGACGTGCATGTCCTGTGTGCACGTGGGTCTCTCCGGTGTCTGCGTGTGCGTGTGTGCACACATGTTCATTCCAACATAGCTGCTCTCTGGGTGCTTCTTCCCCCGCTGTGGGATGTTCCAGAGCAGAGGGGTTCCTGGAGGAAGTGGAGGGTGGGGGCCCAGCAGTCTTTAGTGTCAGCAGCCCAGTCCTGCCCCCGTCCTGCCCCCTCCTGCCCCCCATCCTGCCCCGTCTTGCCCCCTCCTGTCCTGTCCTGCCCAGTCCTACACCCTCCTGTCCTGCCCTGCCCCCTTCTGCCCCATCCTGCCCCCGTCCTGCTCCCTGTCCTGCCTCTCCCTGCCCCCCATCCTGTCCCCCGTCCTGCCCTGACCTGCCCCGTCCTGCCCCCCATCCTGCCTTGTCCTGCCCCTGTCCTGCTCTCTGTCCTGCTCTCTGTCCTGCCTCTTCCTGCCCCCTGTCCTGCTCCAGTCCCTATTCCCCGTCCTGCCCCTGTCCTGCCCCAACCTGCTCCCTGTCCTGACCCTTCCTGCCCCCATCCTGCCTCGTCCTCCCCCTCCCGTCCTGCTCCCTGTCATCTGTCCTGTCCTCCCTCTCCTGCCCCTTCCTGCCCTGTCCTGCTCCAACCCCTATTCCCCGTCCTGCCCCCATCCTGCCCCAACCTGTCCCCATCTGCCCCATCCTGCCCCCCATCCTGCCGTCTTCCCCGTCCTACCCCATCCTACCCCGCTCCTGCCCCGTCCTGTCCCCCCGATCCTGCCCCATCTTCCCCCCATCCCCCGTCCTGCCCCGTCTACTTACAGACTTAAAACAGCTGTGTTTAGTGGGTTCGGGTTGCCCTGCAGATTTGTCACACACCAGGTGACAGTAAAAGGCACCCCTGAATCCCACCAGTGCTGCCCCTGCTCCCTGCCTGGCGATGCCGGGACGGACAGGACGGGGCCTGGCCCAGGAGGGGCCCACATGGATGAGGACGCACGGCTGCCGGGGCAGGGGGGAGGGAAGACCCCGCCCTCCGCGTCCTTGCAGGTCCGAGGTGGCCGGGTCCTGGGCGCGCGTCCCCCTCCTGGCAGCCTTGTGCCGGCTGGACTGCGAGGAGCGCCGCGCGGGCCCGGGACGCCGTGAACACCTGCTCCTCCGAAGTTCCAGGTTGTGAAATTTTCATCTCAATTAACGTTAACAATAAGTCTGGGGAGGAAAATTCGCATTGGAAATTAAGCGGCCCCTTTTGGTATCTCACGTCGGCGCGAAGGCCAGCTGATTATTTTTATATTACGGTCCCCAGGCGTTGTCAGATTGATTAATAAATTCGCTGAAAACCCATTACCTCTTAATAAATTAATCTTGGTAGTTGAGGGATGACTTTGCTCTGACCTCTGAGTGTGGCTCTCTGGGCGCCTGCGTGGGGTCATCCTTCTCCCCGTGGACAGGGCACGTGTGGGGCGGCCACAATCCCTGGTCCCTTAAAAGTAGCGTCAGCTGCCTCTCCGTGGATGCAGCCGCGACCTGAGGCACGAGGCGCCAGGAGAGGACGCCCTGGGTCTCGCGGCTCCTGTGCCTCCTGGGCCTGGGCCAGCCCGCCCCGTGGGTCCTCAGGCTGGGGACTCATCCCGCATGAGCGTCACCAGCGGGGCTCTGCTCCTCCTGATCTGGGCATGGACTTGGCTCCGAGCTTCCTGGCGGCCGAAGCGAGCGGGGAAGTCCCCTGGGTGTGCGGCTCTCACCGTCCACTGGGATGTCTCTGCGGCGCCACCATGGCCGATCACCACCCACCGCAGACCCATGTGGGTCAACAGCCTTGTCCCCATGGAGTCCGGGCTGGGCCCGCCCTGTCCAGAGCCTGGTGGGACCTAAGGGAGCCTGAGGGTCGGGGCCCGGCCTCCCGGGGCCGCACAGCGGAGCCCCTGCTGACACGGAGTCACAGGGCTGCTCTCAGCTGCACAGGTGCCTGCTTGGGACAGAACCTGCTTCCTGCCCCTGGTCGTCCCCGCCCCCTCTCCCCTGCACTGTGACCTCCACCCTGCCCTGGACCCTGACTCCCCTCCCACCCCCTCTCCCCTGCACTGTGACCTCCACCCTGCCCTGGACCCTGACTCCCCTCCCACCCCCTCTCCCCTGCACTGTGACCTCCACCCTGCCCTGGACCCTGACTCCCCTCCCACCCCCTCTCCCCTGCACTGTGACCTCCACCCTGCCCTGGGCCCCTGACTCCCCTCCTACCTTCTCCGCAGACCCCACCTCCACCTGCCCCTCACCTGCTCTCCACCCTCCCATCCCTCTTCCTGCACTGGCCTTGTCATGCTCACCATCCCAGTGGCCAAGCCCTGGGCCGCCCCCGAGGCCCCCTGTGCTGGGGCCTTGCCGTATCTAGCTCCTCCGCAGCCTGCTGGTGGTCCTGCTCCTGGGGTGGCCCCGTCACTGCTTACAGGATACCCCCACCCTTGCACAGTAGGGTCTGAAGGCAGGATGAGCAGAGGCGCCCGGCTCCACGGGGGCGTCACCCCGAGGCCTCATGGATCGTCGGGGCTCTGGCAGATGATCCTGTCGGGTCTTCCAGCGGTGCTCGGCAGCTGACCCAGCTGAGACCTCCACAGGCTTTGTGGGCGGGCGTCCGTCCTCCAGGGTGGAGCACAGATCCTGGCCTGCGTGGGGCCACCCAGGCCGCGGTCCTGCCAGCCGCCCGGCCCCCCATGTGCGCCCGCCATACCCGCCCCACCGCCTCAGCCTTGACCTCTCCCGTCAGGGGGTCGAGGAGAAGCAAAGGCTGGAATGCGGCGCCAATAGGCCGGGGACGCTCCGCCGTTAACTTGGTGGGTGCTACCCGAGGACTAATTAAACCAGATGGCGGTAAACCCCGAGTGCAGGCACACAGACACTTTTACATTTAAGTTGATCAAAATTAGGTGCCGCAGCATATGCTGGCGGAGATTAAGGACGTTTAACTACATATTAACGGCTTCTCCCCATCCCCGTCCTGGTGATGTCAGCACAGCCCTGCCCCCCCCACCGTCCCCTCGCTGTCACGGGGACCTTGGGGCCCCGGTTTAGGTGCAACATCACTGCGTGGGAACGGGGCCTGACACCCCGTGGGCATTGGGAGCCTGGGGACCTCCCCCCAGGCCCGGGGTGGGGTGGACGCTGTCCCAAGGCCATCTCCCCGGCAATGCAGCAGTGACTGTGGCTCTGCAGGGCCAGCCTGAGTCTGCGGACACCCCGGGTCCTGTTTGTCACTGTGCCCCTGGCTGGTGGAGGGCAGACTCTCGCTTTCTGGGGGTTGGGGTGCAGGCTTGGGGGGGGACCTCTCCCCAGACCCCCAGGCCACGTACACGGTGGGGCGGGGGCACCCCGGGGTGCGGGGCAGGCAGGGCCCCGGGGGCCCCGGGTGCACGCTGCCTGCCTCTGGGCCCGCTCTCTGAGCACAGGGTGCTCACTCCGCTCTGCTGCCTTTAGAAGCACCCATGTGGGTCGTGTTCTTATCGGAGTTCACAGGACACACTCGGCCGTTTTGGAGCACATGCTCCATCAGCGTTGGGCAGGTTCTGATGTGTGCGGCCACCCCTGCCCACTCACGGAGGTTTCCATCTCCCTGAGGAAGCCCCAGCCGCCCTCCCCGCAGCCCCCACCCTCACCGCCCTGGAGGTGAAGGCCGAGGGATCCCCCCCTGGATGGGGCGGGGGGACATCAGCAGAGGGTCTGGGCACTCGGGTAGACGCATGTTGCCTGCCCTCCCCGCCCCAGGCAGGGAAACAAAGACGGCGACCCTGCTCCAGGCTGGGCTGGGGGCCTGGCTGCGCGGCTTCCCCAGACCTCGGTGACAGCCTGGGAACGTCCTGCTGGGGACGTTCCTCAGGCCGCTGTCCTGTCTGCCCGGCAGTGTCGGCTCGGGCTGGATCAGGCCTGGTGCTCCATGCGCGGCAGGCACGTGGTGGGAGCCGAGCTCCTTGGCCCCGTCCGCCTACCTGCCAGCACGCGTGCCCCCCCTGCCCTGCGTCCTCCTCCCTTCCGCGGACGTCTGGGGGCACACGGCCTGCGGACCTGACTCCACCCGGGACCCTGGAGGCTGGTGTGTCCAGCACGCACACATCCGGGGCTTCTGCCTGAGGGCTTGGCTCGGGGCCACCGGGGCTTGGATCGTGTCCGGGTGGGAGGTAGCCCCGGGCCGGGAGGCAGCAGACCCCGGCTGCGCCCCCACCCCCTCCCGGCCTGCAGCCTGGACACTGGATCCTTTCACCCAGGGGCAGCGGGGAGGCTGGAGGGCATGATCCCTGGGGCCAGGGCTCTGTGGGTCCCCGGGGCCAGGCCTCCCTCCCTCCCACCCTCTCCCCTTCCTCCTTCCTCCCCCCCCCCCCCGGCATCTCTGGGCAGGCACGGAGGGGGTGAAGTCCTGGCAAAGCCCACTCTGTTTTCCAGCCCAGTGACGCTCACATGTGACAGCAGAGGGGACAGTCCTCCTCAAAAGGCCCTTTGTTTATTCTGGCTAATTAAGAAATAGCAGCAGGCCTGGAAGGGGGCCCCGGCTCCGCGTCCTCTCTGGAAGTCGGCCATGGTCATAGGGGCTGGACGGGCACAGCCAGCGGCTGAGCAGGATTCGGGGAGGACCTCTCGGGCCCAGCACCGCGACCTGCGGCCACCCGCCGGCCTCTAGCCCAGGCTCGGCCTTCTTGTCCTGCAGAGGCTGGGAAGCTGAGATGACTGGGGGTGGGCGTGGGGTCTGGGCCCTGGGGGCGCGCTGGGAGCCCCGGGGCAGGGGCAGGTCTCAGCTTCGGGGTCTGTGAAATGGGATGGTCCCGGCGCTGAGGATGCTCAGGGCTCTCCCTGCACGCCCGTGCCCGGGGGCCCCACAGCGGGCTGCGGTCTCTGCACCTGTGGGGAGGGGAGAGTCTGAAGGGGCCCCTGGGGTCCCCGTCCTTGGCCCAGTGGATGATCCTCCAAGCCCCCGTCTGCTCAGCTGTGTGGACTCTCAGGGATGAGGACATTTGCGTGCACGCTCTCTCTCGGGGGCTGTCCCCGGGGGTCAGGCTCCTCCTGCCCATGACCATGCGAGCCACAGGGCTGTGCCTGGCTGAGGGGGGCTCCCCGTATTTGCCCCCTGCCCGTCACGGCCAGGGCTGGGGGTGGCGGCTGCAGCTTCTGATCGGCGTCAGAACGAAAGAGCTCTCACCTCTGAGTGTTGACGGGACCCACCCGACGCTGCCGTTTGGCTCCGACTCTTACAGATTCCCCGAAGCTGCTCCAGTGCTCGGCTGGACGCATGGTGACCGGGACCCAGATGAGCTGCTCGGCGCCCTGGGGCCTCAGTTTATGGGTCTGTGTAACGGGTGCGGGAGCAGAGGGAGGCGGAGCCCTGTGAGGCCTCCGTGGCCAGTGGCACAGGGAGTGACGTGCCCAGAACCAGCCATCCCCGCCTGCGACCTCATCGTGTGGGGACCCAGGGACCCTCCTGCCGCCCCTCCCACATGCCACAAGGGACTCCTCGAGCTGCAGGGTCCTCCAGAGGTGGGCGGGTGGGTGATTGTGGCCAGTTTATACGCCCTCAGAAGGGGACCATCCCCCCCAAGGTCACTGGGAGGCTGTGGGGTCGCCCCTCATGTCCCCACGGCGCTGGGCGGACAGTCACTCTGAGACGGGCGGATGCTCTCGCCTGGTGCCCTGAAAGCTGCTCTCACCTGCGCGGAAGCCGTATGTGCGCCCGGAGGAGGGACAGGGCGTTAACAGGACGAGAGGGCCGCCTTCCTCCCGGCGATCCCAATCCCATCCCAGGTCCCCACATGCGGCCCCGCACGTGCCCCCCCCCCAGTCCCCCGGGAGTCACCGAGGAGCTCTGGAGGGTGGGCCTGAGTCTGCAGAGTGGGCCGGGAGTGAGGGCGCCTGGGGACAGCCGGGACCTTGTGCAATCAACAGGCTCTTAGGGGCTGACCCCAAGCAGAGAGCTCTGGGGTAGTTTAAATTTGAAAATTAACATGAAATCAAAAGAGACAGAGTAATTTTTCATTCTGCTTGAAAGGTTATTTGCTTTCTCAGCTGATGCTTAGTGTACTGATACATGATGTCAAAAGGTAAATGATTTTAAACCAGATTCAATTTAAATTTCATTACATATTTGTAGGAGATGGAGCCTCCAAGAATCCCTCGCCTTCTCTTGGAGGATCTTTCACTTTTAATAACTCTGGTGCCTAATGCCCTAATCTATTTATTATGCAACCATGTAGCAGGGGCGATGCTTCTCACGCTCCCCAGAAACCCGCTTGGGATGCCTGAAACAGGCCTGCGGCTCCAAGGGCAGCCGTCCAGGGGGCCGAGCGCCATCCGAGCGCCTCCCGACCATCCGGGGAGATGCAGGCTCTGGACCCGGTTCCCAGAAGCCGCCAGGCCCCAGCATGCTGCGAGCGGAGGCAGGCTGTGCCCTCCAGGGGCCTCGGTGTCCCCATCTGCAGCGTGGACAGCCCGTGCCCTAAGGCTGCACGCCTTACGTCCAGCCTTTCCTCCAAAGGAAGTGGCGGGGGCCCGATTCTGAGGCCTGGAGGCCCAGGGTGCAGATGTGCAGCGGGCACTCAGCCTCTCTGTGCCTGGTGGCCTCACCGAGACGGGCGGGATAGTGTCCCCTCGAGGGCCGTGTCCACCTGGGCCTCAGAATGGCCCTGTTTGGAAGTAGGGTCTTCGCAGGTGTAACTAGTTAAGGAGAGGTCACGCTGGGGTGGGGTGGACCTGCCCTCTGTGACCGAGATCCCTGTAAGAAGAGGAGGGGACGCAGAGACTCCGGCACGTGGAGAGGAGGAAACCCATAAGGGTCGCAGCCACAGGGAGACCCAGCCCCGCCCACGCCTGGACCCAGACCTCTCCCCGCCAGGCCACCACCGTGCCTCCTCCTCCCTCGGTCTGGGGAGTGAGAAGCGGGAACGGCCCATTTCCGTTGTGTCCTGGCCTCCCCACCCCCAGCTGTTGAGTGGCCGCAGGTGCAGAGGCCCAGCCGCAGAGGGAGGACAGAGCTCTCCGGAGAGCCAGGGGCAGGCGCACAGGACACACCTCGATGGATGGTATAGAGGCTCCAGTCTAGAAGTTTCCGTCAGCACAGGCCTGCCATTGCTAGCTGATCCCGGGCTCCAGCTGGGGCCTGCGAGGGTCCTGGGGACTGCGGGGAGGGCCAGGGTCCAGCAGGTCACTGCCCTGTCCGTGCTCCCTGGCCGGCTGCTGGAAGAGCCCAGGGGTGGGTTGCAGCATGCCCACGTGCAAAAACGTGTCTGTTTGCAGGGGGGTCGTGCCACTGGATGGAATTCTTTGTGGAAATCAATTGCTGGCGAAATCTTCCCGCCGTGGCTGTAACACCACGGGACCCAGGGCTCAGAGGGCAGGGCTGTGAGTGGGCTTTCCCTGGCCCACCCACTTCACCCATCACCCCGTATCACACAGTCCTCCGGCTTCCCGTACCAGCAGGATGCTGCTCTCAAGTGCACACCCGGGCACTTTAAAAATAATAACGTTAGTGCATCAAGGAGACATTTCTCCCCAGTATGGGTTTACTTTGTTTTGCAACGTCGGCCAGGGAGGAACAGGGGGTCGCAGGTCACGGCCTGGGCCCCTGGGGGCGAAGCTTGGACGCTGAGCGCGCCTGTGCCCGGCCCAGGCCCTGCGCTCCGGCACAGGGAGAGCTCGAGATAATCGCCCGGGCGTTAGTCGCCGTTAAACTGGGGATAAAAACAAAGGGATCCTGGAGCACCATGCGCAGGGTGGCCGCTGTGTCCGCGGTGTGCGGTGTGGAGGCCAACTGTGGGGCTTCAGGGATCTGCCCGGGCGCCGGGACGCGAGGATGTGGGGGGCGCCCGGCCCAAGGGGAGCGAAGGAAGGTCGGGCAGGAGGGCAGCAGAGCCACTTGCCGTCCAGTGGTCTAGGCCTGCGTGGCACCGTCATCTGCCCTCGTGGGGAGGACAGCCCATTGTCCCGGGCTCGGGGCTCTGCTGGGAGGACCCAGGAGCAGACCCCTGCTGCCAGGAGGGAGCCCCCACCTCCGGTCGGCGGTGCTGGGAGGGCGGGCGGGCTGGGGTGCGGCTGGCTCGCCACCTGTCACCGCTCCCATGTCCACGGGGAATGCGTCTGTCTGTCGCCAAGGAACAGGGCGTCGGTTAGTCCCGGGGTGAGCCGCTGGACTTCTGTCTCTCCCGGGGGGGGGGGAAGCCTGGAGGCGGTGGCCCCCGCGCTGACTCCTGGAGGTCAAGGGGCCCTGGAAATCAGGCGGTTCCTGCGGGGCTCCTGCCGCGCGTCCTGTCCACGCATCGTGGGAGCCCTGGGAGCCCATGGGTGTGTGCCCGCCACCCCAAGGGAGGACTCGTGGCGGTGAGGCCAGAGCAAGCAGGGGGCCTGCTGAAGCGGGATGCGCCTCTCCGCGGCTCTGTGACACCGTGGGCCTGCGGGGACCTGCCTTGCGTCTGGCCTGTCCTGGGGCAGCAGGGGATGGAGGATGTGGCCGCCCGGGCAGCCAGAGAAGCCCGAGGGGCTGGGACCCCCGGACCCCAGGGGGAGGCCGGGCAGGACACCGAGGGCCTGCAAGCATTTGCGGACGACCAGGGGCCGCGTGGACGGGCTGGGGGCAGCATCAGCCCCACGCCCCCTGCTTCATCCCAGCCTTCCGCTCCCTGGCCTGTGTCTTGCTCTTGTCACGTGCCAGCATGGGGTCTGCCTGCCCTGGGCCGTCCCCCGACCCACACAGGTCCCAGTGGCCAGGTGTCCATGGCCAGCAGCAGCTGGGGCAGGCTCTGTACGGGCCCCAGATGGACGCCCTTTGACTGGGACCAGGTGCTGGAGGGTTTGGGGTGGAGACCTAAGGAGCAGGGGATGTCAGGGGCGGCATTGGTTGCCAGGGACAGGCGGGTCCCAGCGCCTCCCACCGTGGGCACTGATTGGCTTTGGCCCGTTTCCGACCTCGTGCTCACCACGTAGGGTCTGGAAGGTGGTGTTTGTATCGGGCTCAGCCCCCGTGACACTGACATGGGGACAGGCCGTGGCTCCACCCAGTGTGTGATCTGCTGAATTAAAATGGTTTGTGTGAAGGAGGAAGTGAGATGCGACATGAAGGGGTTGGACAGAGAGGCGACGGTGTGTGCCGTGGGCGCAGGCGGGAGGGAGACGCACACACCCCATGTACCCAGCTGTACCCCGCGCCTCCGCACCCAGGTCCTGGCACCCAGAGTGCAGGTCTCTCCCCGGAGGAGGCTCCTGCAGGCGTCAGCGAAGCCCAGCATCTCTCCGACTGTGGCCTTTGACCCCTTGTTGATGTAAAATCAATCTGAAGGGTCAGGATCATTTTTAATAATGTGAAGATATTTATGCACCGAGAAATTCCCTTTTGTGGGGTGAGACCTGGAGGCGGGACACGTGCAGAGGTTCCCGTGAACACCATGCTCGGGACACAGTGTGCACAGCCCTGGATCGGGGGTGCACGCTGTTTGTCTGCAGAGCCGCAGCTGCTCTGCTCCGACGTGTAGCTGAGGGTCCCTCTGCACACGGGCAAGGCTGTTGCTCCGGGCTGGATTCTGTCCCCCAAAACGGGTGTGTGGATCACGACCCTTAGGATCTCAGAGGGTGACCTTATGGAAAGAGCAGCGTCGCAGACGTCCCCAGCTGAGATGAGGCTGCAGTGGAGCTGGGTGACGGTGCTCCAGCGTGACTGGTGTCCACAACAACAGGGCAGCGTGGAGATGCCTGACACCCACGGGGAGACGGGCACTGAACCCAAGGGCAGGGGTTGGCCCTGAACCCCGAGATGCCAGCAAAGCCCCAGGAGCTGGGAGGGCAGGGCACACATTCCACTCGTGGCCCCGCAAGGAAGCACCCGTGCCCACTCCTCATGCTGGGCCTCCAGAGCTGCTGGAGAGCCGCCCCGTCGGCAGGACTTCGTTGTGGGCGTCCCAGAAAGCCATGTCTCCTGTATCAGCCACCAGCCTGCAGATGCCCCTGATTGGCAGGCAGACTGTCCATCCCGCCTAAGCCTGGCCCTGGGCCTGCCACCTGCTGCGGCCTCCTCACCCCTGGCCCCCCGTCACCTGGCCGTGCCACATGGGGGAAGCGCCACCTGCCCCAGTCTGCCAGATGCCCTCATGCCTCCCTGGTCACGGCCAGCAGGTGACCCTCCCGACCCTACCCCGTCTCCCCCCAGGAGGAAGGGCCGGCCCCGGGCCTTTGCGTGGAGCCCCCACAGCACGGAGCTTCCCCGGGTTCAGGCTGCAGCAGAGGCGGGGCGGGGGACGGCCCTGGATGCCTGGGAGCTCTGGGTGCTGGGGGCACGGGCTGAGGAGCAGGGACCGGGTGGTGGGGTCATACACAGGGGAGCCTGGGCGCGGGGGCGCTGCTCAGGGCCGGCGCCTGGTGGGGTGGGGTGCAGGGCGGGGGCACAGCAAAGAGCACTAGGAGCAACCAGAGATCACAGCCCTGCTGCCCAGAGGACAGGAGACACGTTCACGCCGGCACACTCAACACGCAGAACAGACACAGTGCACACACACGCACAGACCACACAGACGTGTGGGCAGTGCACATAGACAACACACAGTGCACATGCATGCACAGTGTACACACATGCACAGACCACACAGACACGTGGGCAGTGCACACATGTGCATAAGGCAACACACAGTGTATGCAATGCATGTACAGACCACACAGATACACATGGGCAGTGCTACAGGCAACACACATGGTGTACACACATGCATGCTTGAACACAGACATACATATGGGCACATAATACAGAGAGATGGACATTTCACACATCTGCACACAGATACCACAAACATGCACATGGACCGTGCACATGCACATCCAAACACAGCACACACACATACATGGACAATGCACACACACACAGACAGTGCTCACACATGCACAAACACATGTGGTACATAGCACATGGCACATTGTCACATGGACAGGGCACAAACACGAATGCACAAACACAACAGGTGCACACACCGCACATATGGACAGTATACACATGCACACACACGTGGACAGTATACACGTGCACACCGATACAACATGCAATGCACACCCAGTGCACACATTTGCATGTACAAATAACACACGTGGACACACTTGGAGAGTACACGATGCACACATGGTCAGTGCACACACATGCATACAGGCACACATGGACATGCACACGTGCACACACAGTACACACACACAGTGCACATACACACACGCACATCCACAAGCACACATGCATGCTCCCAACGCCCCGGTGTGGCCGGTGCGGGGTGCCCCCAGAGGTGAGCACCCACCAGCCTTGCCAGAGGTGTGGGTGACCAGCTGCCACCTGAAGATTTGTTCACTTGACCTCCAAACCCCCGATGTGGGGAAGATGGAGAACCGCCTTCTGGCTGCAGCTGGGCCCCTGCGGCATTGCTGGGGCAGAGGGCTGTCTGCAAGGCTCCACACCCTCAGGGTACTAGTGGGGACGTGGCCCAAGGGGCAGGAACTGTTCCTTGGGTGGATGCAGACTCTTTGAAACCACTCCTCTTTCCCTTTATTGCACGTGTGGGTCACTGTGAGCTTTCCCTAGCGCTGGGGACTGTCCCTGCCCTGCAGGGGTTCTGGGAGGGTCAGCTTCCTTCTTGGGTGGGGATGCGGCCCATTTGCTCCAGGGACATGGGTCCCCTGCTGGCCCTGTGACTGCTGGGAGCCAGGGCCTGAGACCAGGGTCCATGTGAGCAGGGTGAGCAGCCCCCCGGCCTGGTGCCAAATCAAGGTGCCTACTCAGCCTTCTTCTCTTCTGGAGGCTCCTCCCCCTTCCAGCCCCTGGAGGGGCCGCATCCCCTGCTCGTCCCCCTCCTCCACCTCACAGCCGGGCCGGGGACATCTGCTCTCCCCTCGCCCTCTGCTTTTGTGGCCCTGTCTTCTCTGCTTGCAGATCCCCACCTCCCTCTTGTGAGGACCCTGTGAGGACACTGGGCCCCCAAAACCCAGCGTCGTCCCCCATGTCAAGACTCCCGACTTTGTCACATCCACAAAGACTGGGGATTAGGTCATGCCGAGGGGTGGGGTCCCACCTTGGCTGACCCCTGGGGGTCAGGGAGCCCCCTGGTCCCTGGCTGTTGGGTGCGTCACCCTTGCTCTGCCAGCAGCCCTCAAGCCGGCGTGGGTCAGGTCCCCGAGCAGCCTGGGAGGGCGCAGTGGTTCTCCCCATCTGGTGTCTGACGCAGCAGGTCGGGGCTGGGGCAGCCGAGAGCTCCCGACAATGCCGGGGGGCCACCCTTTGCGGGTTGGAGTGCCCTCTGTACCATGTGCTCACAGTCCCCGTGGGTGGGAGGTGAGATGCCACCGGCCTTGCCGTATTGACAGGGAAGAGGGCACCTTGTGAGGCCCAAGCCGTGGCTCCAGGCAAAGGGGACACCGCGTCTGTGCAGCTGGGGTCGTCCCCTCCACTCCTGCAGGAGCCTGGAGGAGCTCCCCGAACCAGGGCCCTGGTGGGCACAGCAGGAGACCCGTCCTTGGAGCCTTTGTCCCCGGGAGGGCCAGGATTGGCGTCCGAGCGCGCTTGCTCCCTTGACTCCGCGCGGCGAGCGGCTTTGCACAGCTGACCACACAGGGCGCCCGCTGCGCGGGAGCTCCCGGGGGACATCGCGCATTGTTTCCTCCTTCCTGGTCCTTGCAAGAAGAGACAATGTCCCGCGAATGCATTTGCATGTTGATCACGCTGTCATTATGTATCTCAGAGTTTTTATCGAGAGAAGAATGAGATAATCATGTTGGTATATACTGAATAGACTTAAAAAGATTGCAAGATGGCACTTTCATTGGAAGAGGGGAATTAGTTTAAAAATATGCTGTCAAAATATGTTGTTCTAAATGCTGAGTTGATGGTTCTTTTGTTTTGCTTTGTTTCTTGAATGTGTCATTAGGAAAAATTAACAATGGCATCAACTGTGGGACGGGCTGCAGCTCCTCGGCGAGGGGTGTGGAGTTGTCCTTGTCATTTCAAAAAATGATTTCTCTGCCTTTAAATATTAGATTTCTCATTAGGAAGGCTCATCAGAAGCTTTTTTTTCATTTTGTGAAAGTCAGATGTGTGCGTTTGGAGAAATCAGATGTAAGGTGCCACAAACTGGGGCCGCGGTGCTCCCCTGGGTCAGCACCGCCTCCCCCTTGCCCAGTGTGGGGACCCCATCCAGCCCTGGAGGCTTCGGGGGGCAGGGGGTGGGAGTCTTCCACACTGGCATCTGAGCCCCTGGAGGTGGACTTTGGTGGCAGCGTGCCCAGCGTGCCCACGGTGGCCTCTCACCGCCTCTGGGGTCTCTCTGAACCAACGGTGTGTTTCGGAGCCCCGCATAGTCCTGCCCGCAGAGGACACTTGGGGAACATGCCTGGGAACGGATGGGCAGGTGCTGTGATGTCCAGGAAGGCAGGTGTGTCTGCGTCAGCGGGTGAATGAATGATGCCCTGTGCCAAGGCAGGCTGAGCGGCCTAGCGGGACCAGATGCAGGGGAGGGCTGTGTGCTGACCCTGGAAATCCCTGGGGCCCAGGTGATGGGCAGCTCCCAGCTGCTCCCGGGTCCTTCCTCTCCCCCTCCCCCTCCCTCCTGCCTGGAAGATAGATCACCTTGGAACTGGGCCCCAGAACCTTCCAGAAAACAGACCAGGGTGTGGTTGAGGGAGACACAGGCATGAGTGTGAGCTCCCTCCATGCAGCTGCACCCCTGCCCTGCCCACAGCCCTGGCCGGGTGCCCTCAGCCCTGCCCAGCGGGCCCCGCGGGCTCCAGCCAGCGCTTTGCACGGCTGCGGCCACCGAGGCGCAAACCTCCAGGGGAGAACGTGGGCCACGGGGTTGCCCTCCCTTCTCCAAATTGGCCGTGCAGACCCCGGCTCCGGCCCCAGCATGGATGAGGGGTTCCCAGGGCTTCTCTGGGGTCCCCCTGCACCCTGCTGAATGAGCAGCTAGGTCACGGCCTTTGGCGCGCCCGGGTCTCCCAGCTTCCCGCAGGCTCGGGCCGGGGCAGCGGCAGGAAGAGGGGGCCACGGAGGACGGGGCCTGGGAGACGCGGTCGTCTTCGGGCGGAGGACGGATCGGAGGCCAGGGCGGCCCCTCCGGCCCGCGGGCAGCCCCTTGAGGGGAGAGTGGCTCCTGTGACCCTGGAGGACATGCAGGGGGCCTTGGCTGCCCTTCAAGGGCCCGGGAGTGCAGAGGTGGCCGCGCACGGTGTGGCCTGCGGTGTGGCCTGCCTTGGGGGCCAGAGGAGCACCCGCGGGGGCAGAGCAGGGTGGCAGGCACGCCCGTCAGACCCTGTTCATGTGTGAGAGTGTCAGAGGCCTGAGTGAAGGTGATGGGGGGCATCCAGGCGGACGTGGGGGGTCTTCCACCAGAGTCCTCCGTGGCAACGGGGTGGCTGTGGGTGCGGGGCTCACAGCAGGCGATGGGCGGGCCTCCCCTGGGAGATGCACCCTCACAGCTCACACTCAGAGGTGACTGTGGCCCTGGGGCAAGATGGGGGTCAGCTCTTGAACCAGGGGCTTTTGGGGTGAGAGCTGGGGCATACAGGACGGCTGGGGGCAGCTTCTCCTCCAGGCCCCTGTGCGATGCCCACTGTGGACAGGGCTTTGGACGGAGCCCCAGGTCCTCAGACATCAGGCACCAGGCAGGGGAGCCTGGCTCCCTCTCCTGAGCTGACCCCACATCCTGCTCGGTCGCCATGGCGACAGGAGGAAGGCGGGCCGCATCGCATCTGCATTTTTGCAGCTGGAGGAGTGTGGCGACTCTCCCAGGTTCCCTGCCCCCTGAGGACCCAGCAGGACCCCCTGACAAGGGACAAGCTCCAGCCTTTGTGCCCAGGCCATCGTGTGGCTCCCTGAGAGGACACAGGCTGAGCCAACGTCCCAAATCCCCGCTCCCGACAGCAGAGCTTGGACCCCAGGGTCTGCCTGGGCCTGGCGCCAGCAGAGCCTCTCCCGGGATCATTCATGAGTCTCTGCTCCTCCGCAAAGGCCTGCCTGGGGACCCTGGGATCATCTCCAAGCTCCAAGCTGCTGCTGTTTTACAGAGAGAAACGGAGGCCCGGGGTGGGTCCCGGGGTGGGTCCCAGGGCTGGCATCTGCCTCCTTCCTCTGTGCCTGGGTGGGACAAGAAACCCAGAAGCCTCCCGTGGCCAGCTCCTTGCCTCCTCCTTTCTGCTTGGGGCCTGCCCTGCTGATGAGCCCTCGCGGTGCGGGGACTCCTGTCCTTTGTGCGCTCTGGTCCAGACCTGCCCTGGCCCCGCCCGACCCTCCAGCGAGAAAGGGGGTGTGGGGCGGGGGGTGACCCAGCATGTGCAGAGGACAGGAGAGAAAAGCCGTTCGGGCTCAAGCGATCATGGCTATGGCATCGTGGTGCCTGGAGTCACCGAGCTTTAGTTCCCAGGGCCCCCTTGACTCCCGTGGGCTCCACGTCGTTCCTGCCAGGAGCCAGGCCACATGCTTGTGGGTGATGGCAGGGGACAGCCAGACGCGGCCCAGGGGAGCCTGGAGGGGCACACAGCGTGTCCACCTCTGGGAGGTGTTGGCCGGCCCTTTGTGGCCTTTCCACCGGGATGTGCAGCTGCAGGACGCTGAGACCGGCCCTGGCATCCTGCCCGGCCCTGCCTCCTGTCCTGGGGCTGTCGGCTGTACAGTCTCCCTGAAGCGAGTGCAGTGGGCCTTGCTTCCTCCTGCACCTGTGCCCTGGCCTGGGGATGGGGTGACCCCGGAGGCCTGGGGATGGGGTGACCCCGGAGACTCCCTGTCTGGGAGCAGGTGCATGCATGGGTCAGTTACAGAGAGTGCGTCGGGGCATGGTGGGTGGTGGAAGCAGCGGGCTGTGTCTCCCCCCAGCCATCTCTGTGCAGGATGCTCCAGCCCTGGACCGGTAGCTTTCAGCCCTCTACCTGGGGGCTGCCGCGGGAATGCCCCACATACCATCTGGGGGTGCTCGACCTTGCACTGGGAGCCACGAGGCTACCGGGGAAGCTGGGAACAGAAAGCATTGTCCAGAGCGTGGCCGTCCAGGGTGACCCCAAGACTGCTGCCCCCACCCTCCTAGGCCTGGCAGGGCAGGTGGGAGATGAGGCCGTGCACCTGACGGAAGACCGGGTGGCCCCTTGTGCTAATGCCACCCCCGCCTGGGTGCCCACATGGTCGCGGCTCCGTGAGGGATTACAGGGACCTGCATGTGGTCCTCCGGCCGGGCCGTGAGCACCGGCCAGCTCCTGTGAGGTCCCCGCCTCACCCGGGCTCTGGGGAGCTCCCCCCCTGCAAGCAGGTGAGGCCTTCCCTTGAGACCAGCTCCCTGTGCCCAGGCCCACAGCGGCTCACGTGCTCACCAGACAACAGTCCCGTTTCCAGGACTCTTTGGGGTTTTGGTCTTAGGGTTTTAAATAATGAGTTTGGGGTGAGTCAGTAATTCTGCATTAAAGGTAAGCAGCTGCTTTGGGGGCTGGGGGCACCCAGGGGACCACCCTCTGCCCTTCGGGGATGGAGGAGGCAGACAATAAATCCACGTCCTCCTTTGTGGGCTGGCTGTCACGGATGCCCCATCCCAGAGGCCTCACCCGATCCAAGCGGGTTTCAGCGCCCAGCCCAGGGCGCATCCTGGGGCCCAGCCAGCATCCGCACCGCCCCCCCCCCCCCACGAATGCGTGTGTCAGATAATCGGCCTGGGCCTCAAGCCCTCCCACCCCGGCTCCGGTCCGTGCAGCCCGCCCAGGCTGTGGGGAGAAGCGAGAGGGAGAGCCGTGTGTCCCTGGGCTTCCCTTCCTGAAGCCAGGGAACAAGCGGATTCCCTTTGTTCACCCACGAGGTCTGTGTCCACACAAGAGCAGCCACGCAGCAGGCCCTGGTCTCAGCTGTGACAGCGCGTCAGCGCCGGGAGCTGCCGGGTAACGAGCGCACCTGCCAGCGAGGGGGTCGTGGGGCCCGTGACGTGCTGTCAGGAACCACGGCGGGGATTGTTTGCCACACATTCCCCGTGCGGGGACAGGGAGTCCCACCTGGTTATCAAAATCTGACATTTCGAAGCCGCCCGAGGAACGTTTGACTCCTGTGTTTCCGTGTCCACAGCACGTGGTCTCCGGTGCTGGGCCTACACGCAGGGGACGGGTAGTCCTGCTCCCACCATGGCGGCGGCAGCTTAGGGCCATGGTGGCGCTGTCTGTGGCGCAGGACAGGTTACGCACGCAGACAGAGGCGCTTCACCGTGTCGGGGCGGTGGCCGGTGGGCCTGCAAGGGCAAAGCTGCCCGGAGGTGAGAAGTGGCCACCGGGGCCTGGCTTGGCCCAGTTCCCCAGGGGAAATCAGGACCCAGACCCTGGGGACCTCCCGGCGTTGGATGCCCGTCCCGGAGGGGCTGGGGGCAGGCCGTGGTTGGGTACACTGGGGGTGCCTGCTGACACAGGGCAGGGACTGGGCAGCCAGTACATGGGGCCGGCGGTTCTGTGGCTCCGCTGGGCGCCTGTGTCCTTGGGCAGCCACAGGGCTGGGTCCCTGGGACCTGAGCACATGTGTCCCTGCTTGGTCCCTGCACATGTCCACGGAGACACCCCCCAGGTTCACTAAGACACCCCCTGGGTCCACAGAGACACCCCCCTGGGTCCATGGAGACAGCCCCCAAGGTCCACAGAGACACCCAACCAGGGTCCACGGAGACATCGACCAGGGTCCATGGAGACATCCCCCCCAGGTCCACGGAGACATGCCCCCCGGGGTCCACGGAGACACCCAACCAGGGTCCACGGAGACATCCCCCCCAGGCCCATGGAGACACCTGACCACGGTCCATGGAGACATTGACCAGGGTCCGTGGAGACACCCCTGGGTCCATGGAGGCACACCCCAGGTCCACAGAGCACACCCCAGGTCCACGGAGACATCGACCATGGTCCACGGAGACACCCCCCGGGGTCCACGGAGACACCCAGCCAGGGTCCACAGAGACACCAAACCAGGGTCCACGGAGACATCCCCCCCAGGCCCATGGAGACACCCAGCCAGGGTCCATGGAGACATCCCCCCCAGGCCCATGGAGACACCTGACCACAGTCCACGGAGACATTGACCAGGGTCCGAGGAGACACCCCTGGATCCATGGAGACACTCCCTGGGTCCACAGAGACACACCCCAGGTTCACGGAGACTTCAACCAGGGTCCACGGAGACACCCCCCGGGTTCACAGAGACACTCCCCAGGGTCCATGGAAACACACCCAGGGTCCATGGAGACACCCCTGGGTCCACAGAGAAGCGGAGCTGTCACGTGAACCTCCTCCTCTTATATCCCATCCTAGTGGGTTTTATGAGGTGCGAGTAGATGTCCACGTTCAGGTGTGAGTACGTCCGTGCACAGGGGGACACACGGTCATTTGTCAACCGAGCCATCAGCACCGCACCGAGGTTCACTGAGCTCTGTGCTCAGGTGTCGCTGTGCCTCCCAGCTCTGAGGGGCCAGGCCGGTTCCACCGAGGCCGGTACCTTGGGGCAGGGCCTTCCGCGGGCCGCCGAGTCCTTGCCCTTCTCAGGCCTCGCTCGTGGTCCATCATGACTTCTCGGGTCTCCGAGGATGCTGTCTCCATGGAGTGAAGGCCAGGCCGGCTCAGCCCGAGCCCTGCAGCGGCAGCCGGAGAGACCCCCGGGGACCCCAAATTGGTTTATTTGCCAGGCAGTCAGAGGCAAAGAAGGTGCCTTAATAGGACACGGGCTTCTGTCTGTGTCACAGGTGCCAGGCCCGGGCCCCGTGGGAGTTGCGGGGATGGGGGCGGCCATTGCCTCTCCAGAGCCAGGGCGCCGGCACCTGCAGCCCCACCGGGGTGGGGGGAGCCCCCGCATGGGGAGCCCCCGGGGGAGGCTGACAGAAGCATCAGGGCGTGCCTGCCCGCGGCCTCGGGGCACCTGCTGGAGCCACCCCCAGGTGATCACAGCACCCGAGATGCTTCTGGTTGCAGGTGACAAGACCGCGCAGCCCCAACGGGCTTAAACGGCAGAGGGGCCGCGGGGGTGAGCGTCCAGGCCCGCCTGCTGGCTGCTGGGGCCCTCGCCCCCTCTCGGGCTGGCTCATGGTGCCCCGGCGGAGGGCGGAGCTGCGTCCAGGCCGGGCCGGCACAGGTCGAACCCCGTTCTTGCGCCTCGAGCTGCCCCGGGGACAGGTGGGAAGTGCCGATGGGCTGGAGCGAGTGGGGACGCCCCGCTGCCCAGGGCCGTGGTCGCCCACGAGGAGACTCTTTGGATGCGAGGCCGCTTCCTCGGGGTGTCCTGAAGCCCGGGAATCACGGGCCCGTGAGAGTGTGCAGGTGCCCAGCTTGCACGCCCCCAGGTCCCAGCATCACTTGGGGCGTGCACCCTGCTGGCCTCTGAGCCCCCCCCTCCCCCCCGACCCCCCTGGAGCCTGGGTGCAGGCCTGCACGGCTCGGCTTCCTCCCTCTGACACCTTCCTTATTCTTCTCAGGGATCTAAGCCTCGGGTCCCGCCTTTCTTTCCTCTTCAAGTTACTTCACTGAAATCTCATTTGCCAATTATTCCTTCTCTACAAAATACTGTTTAGAACTTAGTCACTAACGTGCCGTGAAACACGCAGCCTCGTTTTCAGCTTCAGGTACTCAGAGGGAGATTTGCGGGGTGCAGCGCAGGGGCTTGTCCCATGTCCCATGTCGGCCGTGGACTACTTTGCATCGTCGGTGATCCAAGGGGCCGCTTATTAAAGGCCGTCCGGGTCGTGTCAGGGCTGCCGGGTGATGTACGTGTGGGTGTGAAGCTTTCGGTGCTCTGACCCCAGGGGGGTCACACTGGAAATGGGGACACGGCAGAGGGACGTGCCCAAGGCCCCTGGCCAGGAAGCAGAGCCAGCACCCAGGCCCTGGGGTGTCAGGGGCCCAACGGTGCCCCTTCCCATGACCCCGGGCCTCCCGGGGATGTGCAAGGGACCCGGCACCCCACTGCCTGTGCCTCCCAGGTGCGTGTACACAGGGGCGCAGGACCCAACGGCCCCCTGCTTCCTGGGGTGTGTGCAGCGACCAGGGGCCCTCCCGGCGCCCACGGCCCCGGGTTGCACGCGAGGACTCAGTTTCACCTGCAGTCCCTGTGTCTCTGGCCAGGATTCCACGTTTGGTCTCAGACCTGCCTTCCAGGTGCCTGTCCACCCTCAGCTCTGGCCTGGGCCGGGTGTCTGGAAGGTTCCTGGGGTCTCGCGGTCACGTGTCCTTGTCTGCACCCAGAGGCTGACGCTCTCTCTCCCTGTCTCCAAAATAAATGAATAAATCTTAAAAAAAAAAAAAAATACTCAGCATGGGACAGGCGTGATTTGGTGGAAGACAAACCGTGGGTGGGGTGGTGACTGGCTCCGGCTCGCATCCCAGAGCGTGGGGTCCCCCTGTCAGCAGGCGAGGAGGCAGCCCCATTCCCTGCACGCCCACTGCCAGGATGGGGGGGGGGGAACGCCGCTGCAGGGGTGGGGTGAGCGGTGGTCCTGGCGGCGTGGCCTGGTGGGGGACAGCTGTCTGCAGCAGCCGGCCAAGCCCCCAGTTCCAGGGGGCCACGCTGGGGACATGGGCTGGCACCAGAGGGGTTAGGATGCCCCTCCGTGGTCCCCGGGGGAGGCGCACCCCCACCCACGCGCACGAAGCAAACGCTCAGCCCCAGCACCCAGCGAGCCTGCCAGGCATGCGTGTGCGAGGACTGGATAGAGGGGCAACGCCCTGCCCACGGCCTGCAGCGGGGAGAGCCATGTGGCGGGGGGACGGCAGGTAGCGGAGCCCCACGCACAGCACACAGACAGGAGGGGCTGGGGAGCCCCAGCTGCACCCCACATGCCCCTGGCGGGTTTCAGGCCTCCTCGCACAGACGGCCCCGACACGGTCTGCCTGGAGCCAGGTAGGGAGGCCCCTGCCGCAGGCCAACCTCCCCGTCCATCCCCAGCCCCGCCCGGGCGCCCGGCACCCACTCATGCCCGCTGAGTATTTGCAGGGACGCCGTCGGGGGCCGTCCCACCTACCTTTACCCTCTCCTGCAGTTCTGCTGGAAGGAAGAACCTCAAACAGTGCGAACCCTTCCCACTAAACACCCATCCGCCAGGAGAACCGCGCTGCCCAGGGCGGGAGACCTGACCCGGCTCGTTATTTGCAATAACGTTTGTGGAACTTAAAGACGAAAATCTTCATAAAAGGATCATAAAATGTAATCGCGGCCATGAAGCCGGCCGAGTTGGGGGGAGGCGACCTTTCCGGCCACTCCGGAGGAAATGTCACCCGGGAGAGCGGGTGCTGGGTGTTGCGTCCCGAGATGGCCTTCCCGCCAGGCAGGCCGTCGCCCGGGGCGCCCTCAGCAGCTGCCCTGCGCCAAGCGCCGTCTGGAGAGGAAAGGGGCCACTGCCACCAACGGGAAGTTGGGGCCGGGGCCACAGGTCGGACGCCGGACAGGTTGGCACCGGGGTCGGGGGCGGGGGCGGCTTCCCTCGGGCAGGCGTGTCCTGGCTGGGACCCGCCCCTGAGTCCGGAGGGGCCCTCCTTCTCCACCACCCAGACTCCGGTGGCCCCAGGGCTGGGGTGGCAGGGAAATGAGGTCCCTAAGAACCCACGGAGACCTGACACGGGCACCGGGCTCTGCCCAGGATGGCTTGTGGGCCGTGGAGATCCCGCCCCAGGCGACCTATAGCGTGGGCATGGGGTCGCGGTGGTGAGGCCAGCCCCATCGGCGTGCAGCCACCTGGTACCCAGTGGGGCTGGCACAGGGGGGCCTGGAGACCCTCAGGACTGGGCTGTGCACTGGCAGGCTGCCCAGGACACGTGGCCGGGGCGCCTTCGGGGGGGGCGGGGGGCTTCTCCTGCAGCCCTGACGTGCCCTGAACTCGTGGCCCTGACCTGACGGCCTCCTGTGAGCAGCCCCCTGGCTGGCTGAGGGCGTCCTGGGCCCCATCACCCCTGGGGGCCTGGGGGCAGCTGCAGCCTCCACCTTGCCGTGAGGCCAGTCTGTTTGCCGGTGGCCACACTGGGCCTCTGTTGAGGTGACGTGTGACAAGCAGACGTGTGGACCCCACGGAGGATGCTAGTTTGGGCTTCACTCCAAGGAGCAGTGGCACCAGGAGGAGGAGAAGGCGGAAGGCAGGTGAACCCCCGCCGGCGCCTTCCCGGCTGCAGGGGAGCAGGTGTCCCACAGTTTTAAAGCCCCTCACGAAATCCAGCTTTGAAGATTTGCTTCCTTCCCATGAGGCCTGGGGGTCTCTGTCACTGTCCAGGCCTCGGGGGGCAGCTGCCCATCCAGCGTCCTGAGTTTTAGTCTTTCTGGCGATCCGGGAAGGGCATGGTTTGTGTATGGGGGGGTCTCGTGCTGAAGTTGGGGCGACGAGCTCCCCCAGGGGAGCATCCAGGAGGAGGTCGGGCGCGGTGCTGAGATTCGGGACCAACAGCCCCTCCAGGTCGGGTACGGACTGAAGCTTACGTGGCGGCCTTTTGAGCCGGGCGGCAGCTGGCCCCTGGGGGTGACCTCCTGCCAGGGGGAGCAGCGCCGGCCAGCGCCCTGCGCTCCAGCCGTGGAAGGAACGCCCAGCCACCTCCGAATCGCTCTCCAGCATGTAGACCCTGAGCCAGTTTTCGAGTCCTGAGACAACAATAGGTTGTTCGAGCGCACCGTCCTCTCTCGGCACCGTCTCCGGAGCCCTTCCAGAAGCACCGTGAGCCCCGTCACCCTTACCATGGCCTCTGGGTTTCAAAGTTCTTGGGGCTGCTGTTCCGATGGCCACCTGCCCTCCTGGTGCAAACGTCTGCTCAGCTGGGGCTGCACCCACCTGCCTCACTAGCTTATGATTTAGTGTAACTGCTATGACGTGGCTCCTGGGCCACAGTGGGCCCCCCAAGATGCAGCTGGCCCAGGTCTTAGCAGGGCCATGTTCCCAATGCCCAGCAGATAGCCCAGCACACAGTAGGTGCTTAACGGGTGTCTGGAGCATGCAAACTTGCCTCACAGGCTTGTGGACGCAGGTTGGGCTCCCTCGAGCATCCCGTGTGGGTGGGGATAGGGCGAGGGGCTCGAAGGGTGTCCTGTACCCCCCACCGGGCTCGGGGGCTCCCCAGGAGACGGGCGGGCCCCCAGGACTACGTCAGGACCAGGCCCGGGCAGATAGAGTGCAGGACAGCCTGCAGAGGATGTGGGGAGCTGCTGTGGGTGCCCAGAGCCCCGTGGACTAGGTCCTGGCCCTGGCGGAGCTCAGAGCCCCGGCCCCCCCGCCCCCTTTTGGAGGCACTGGTGTCAGCGAGGTGCCGTCCCCGAGCCTTGCAGGGCAGACGCACTCTGTCCGCTGAGGGAATGAGTGGTGAGGGACTGGGGGGGCCCCAGGGTCTGTGGGCCCTAGGCAGGGCTGACCCCAGGAGGCTGGGCTAGTGTCGGGGGTGCTGTGCCAGGGGTCCCCGTGCTCCCGGGCGTCGCAGGAGCAGCCCCGGCCATGCTCGCAGCTGCAGGAGAGTGGACCCGACCAGCCCCAGAGGCCTGTCCCTGACGGTCCCTCTGCTGTTCACCTGCAGGGACCTCCTCCACAGGGAAAGCCCCCCGCGCTCCTGGAGCCACATCCCCCCCCTGCAGTGTGCACACCTGTGCAGGTCCTGGCGTCGCGAGCAGGTGTGCCATCGCCAGCACGTGTTTGCGCGGCGCACAGGTGTCCCGCCCTGCTGGCTCCGGGCGCCCCACGGGCTGCTCCCACCCACCGGCTACCTGCACCCGCGTGGTGAGGACTGAAAGTAGCCAGTTGGCTAGGCTCAATCTTTGTCTTGTTTTAAAAGAGTTTGTTTTTCCAGACTCTATCCAAGTCTGTTTTAATCCACCAAAAGAGGAGCTAAGTTTGATAAATAAAAGAAGATTAAAAATGGTAGAGAGAAATGTGTTCCCCCCCACCCCAGCTCCCCAGAGAGCGCTGCCAAAATCGAAGCGTGGAAACAAAAATAGAAATGATCAAAATGTCTGATGGTGTCTCTATTTTCAAACGGAAAGGCGGTGCAGCCCTCCAGCCGAGCCGCTGACGGGGGATCCCACCGGCCCGCAGCCACCTGTCTCCTGGGCCTGTGCGCACGAGCGTGTGGGGCCGCCTTCCTCCCCCGGGACGCGAGCCCCTCAGCCTGCGCGACCCAGGGCAACCCCTGAGCTGCTCCCGGGGGAGCCTCGGGGTCCCCAGCCCACTGCGCCCCTGGGGCTTCCCTCTCCTCGCCTGTGGGGTTCAGGGCACTGAGATCCCACCTCGAGCCTGGGTGCTCGTGAGGCAGATGGTCCTGGGCCAGCGTCTGGGTGGCGGGATGACTTGAATTCAGCACCAGTGGTGGCCAAGGTGACAGACTTGCTTCCAGAGACTCCAGGCCCCGCGCCGGCCCCCGGCCGCCACTTCACAGGTGCCTGCGTCATCGGATCTGCTCCAGTCCCCTGAGCTGGGGGGTCTCACAGTGGGTTTCAGGACCACAGCGGCGGCCCTGCCGGGAAGCGCCTTCCACCCCGTCTAGCCCTCCTGACCCGGGAGCTCCCAGCGGGGCCTGACACCTGCACACGCAGGGCACTGCTGCCCCGAGGGGTAACGTACCTGTTTTACAAGTCGAGGAAATGAGGCTGCTGGTAACTTGCCCGGTGTTTGATGGCTCAGTCGTGATAGAACCAGAGCCGTCCTCGTCCAGAGCCTCAGCCCCGTGCCTTCCGCCCCACGCGTGTCCGTGCCACACGCTCATCCTTCTCGGAGCCTCCACTATCCTGGACACCAGGGACCCTGAAGGACGGCTCCCAGGCTGAGGCGACCCCAGGCGCAGCGGTTGGAGGACCTGTCCCCCGACGTTCCCCAGAACCAGTGCCTGCGGGAGTTGATCCCGGCAGCAGCTCCTTCTTGGGGGTGAAACGTAACCGGGAAGGCGTCCGGGATGTGGCTGAGTCTCCGGAGGTGACGCGCCTGCCGCAGTCCCCCGTCCCCCGCCACGGGCAGCGTGAACTCCGCTTCTCAGCCCGTCCACGCAGGAACCGAGGCCTGTTGCAGTTAGCGTTGCCCCCGCTGCCACCGTGGGGTGAGCCGGGAACCCGGGTGCGGCGCTCACGTTGGTGGGTGTGCAGCGGCGGGGCTGGACGGGTCCCACTGCTGATGGGGGTGGCGGGGACTCCAGGCTGAGATGGGGCTCAGGGCCGCCCTGTGTGTGAAGCACGCACGCCAGGCCCACGGCCACTCCCTGCCCCTGCACGTCACAGATCCCTCGGGCTGCGCGGCCCGGCCGGGCACCTGCTCAGCAGCCCACACCCTCCCCAGTCCTCCGACCCGTTCCCGGCATTACGTGTCACCCGGCAGGGACGTCACACCTCCTGCCTCATTGCTGCACCGGAGTCTGTGCTCTCCGTCCATCGTCTTTCTGGGAACGAGGTTGTCGGCTGTGCTCACACCCACGCTGAAGAGACATTCTTTACAGAAATCAAACTGACCTGAAGACGAATTCCAGATGCCCAACGTGACCTCACTGGCGTGAAATGACACCACCCGTCTCACTGTAGATGGCCCCTGAGCTGCAAGCCTGGAGGGTAAACACACATCACCCTTTGCCAGCTGGAGCCGGGCGTTGCCTGAAGCAGGGTCGTCCCCCCGTCCCCCGACCTCCGTCCTTCCCAGACGGTCCCCAGAGATTAACGGCCGCCTGGTCCGCAGACGCTCGGCGCTGGCAGCGGTGGGGCGCGTGGGCCGTCCCTGCACACCCACGGCAGCGTGACCGGCGTGGGTGCCACGTGCCACCACGCCCACCGCGTCACCTCAGAGCTGGAGGTGGATTACTAGTTCCAGATCCGTGCTAATCCTGAACTTTGGTGCGGCGAATGATTTCTGCACACATTTCAGAAAGGGGCCCTCATTGGAATTTAAATATTATTCATCGTATTCATGCGGTGGCATTTGGAGAAGGGGACTGAGGCTTCCCAGACAGCAGGCTCCAGGGACTCGAGCAGAACAGTGTCACCGAGGGGTCGGCTGGCCCGTGTCAGGTCTCGTGTTCTGGGGCCGACCACCCCAGGCAGGCGGCGTGTTCCCGGTGTGTGTGGGGGTGTCTGGGGCTGCTGCATCGGGTGGGATCATCTCTGGCTTCACCAGCCACGTGGCCTGGGGCGGTGGACAGACCCACAGGTCCCCACGCGTGCTGGGGGAGCAGCCCCTGCCCCGTCCAAGGACCGAACACACACACACACACACAGGTGAACAGGGCCAGGCCTGGCACTGGGGGCACCCGATGCCCTGAACAACGCGGGTCCTCAGGGTCCAGCTATGACATAGCCCCGGTCCCAGTGATTCACACGTGGTGACTCGTCGCTGCGGCCCCCCACGAGGTACCAGCAAGGGCCCCTTTTTCCCGAGGAGGAACTGAGTCACAACACACCCAGCGACCCGAACGCGGGCCCCAAGTGGTTCCAGAGGCCGGCGTGCTGGTGTCGGGGCTGTGCAGATGCCCGCTTCGGGGCGCCGCATCCCCGGGCCTCCCTGCCTGCTCCTGCCACGGACACGGCCCTGCCTGCCCTCCATGCAGAACCGCCTGCGCCAATCACCTGCAGCCTTTATGCCTCCTTACGGGCGGCGTGAGGGCCTCCTGAAGCCACGCGGTGACTCTCAGCCACCGAGGGCAGGGCTGCTTGTGTCACCGGCCCCGTGTCCCCAGGGTCCGGTGAGGACCTAGCACTCCACGGCGTAGGGGGAAGGCATGACGGGGCCGCCCCTGGGCTCCAGGAAGACGTGCTTCTCCACGTGCTCGCCCAGGTCCTATGCCGCCAGGATTGAGGCAGGAAGGTTCCAAGAACTGCTGAAAATGCCACTCTGAAATAACACGGCCTCGGAAGGCAGGGGGGACCCCAACCTCGGAAAACCTTCTGGGTACGCTGTCCCCTGCGGCCCATCCAGGGGTGCGCTGGGTCCCCCCGCTCAGCACCATCCAGAGCCCCCCACGGCCCTGAAGAGCAGGAGCGAGGTCCGATCCAGCAGGGGGTGCAGCCCTGCAAATCCCCCGAGGAGGGATGAGTGATTCAAAGCCAGTCTCTCGGGGATGGACGACCGGGCACATCCCACCCACACGCGGGGCAGGGACAGCGGCTCACTGGTTTTCTGAGCACATGCACAGGGACGAGCCCATCAAGGTTCCTTTCCAGAACTCCTTGGCATTTAACCCGAAGTTCGGGTCCCGTCACAGGGTGTTGTCTGGAGGTGCGTGTGTACGTACGTGCGTGGAGCACAGGGCGGCTGCGGCTTCTCTGGGGCTTTTGAGGAGGGCGTGGGGAGGAAGACGCAGGAGGCGAGGGGAGGGACGGGTGGGGTCTTTCCTAAGACCCCCGTCCCATGGAGCCCGGCCATGCCTCCCTGCTCCCACAGCCAAAGCCACCCCCCACCACCCCAGCCCTCCTGAGGCTGAAGCCCGCGTGGGCCGCGTGTCCCGGGGCCGCGTGCCAGACGCTGTGCCAGGCGTGTGCAGTGTGCGCCCTTGTCTCCATCGGATCCCGGAGGGGGCCTTGCGGGGAAGCAGCTCTGCTCCCGCCGTCAGGGGGGGCCTCGTGGTGCTCGCCGAGGGCTGCACATGGGCACCGGTGACGCTGGCCTCGGCCGGCGTGGGCGTCGAGGGGTCAGCTGCCCCAAGGCCCAGCCAAGGCCAGGGCAGGCCTCCGTTCTCACGGCTGTCTTGGCGTCCAGGGCGGGTCCACCTGGGCGTGGTGAGTGACACTGGCCAGCGCGGCACAGGCCTGGGTGTGAAGTGGGTCCAGCTGGGGGGGGGGGACCCGCAGGCGGAGGGCTCTGGGTGTGGCCTTGGGAACGGGCATGTTCCTTTGTTGGTCCCTTCCTGCCTTTTGGCCGCCAACCAAGTCACCGTCTTACCTGACGCCTCCCGTGTGAGGTCTTGCTGGTCCTGATGTCCCTCTCAGAGGCACGGGAGACGCTGGCCTGGGCGAGCTGTGGGCTGCAGAGGGGCCAGGGACCAGCCCCCCTTGGGGCTCCCTGGCTCTGCACGTGGATGTGACCGCAGCCCCGACGGCCTGGGGACAGCCTGGGGACGGCCTGGGCTGGGGTCCCCTCCTGCGGGCGGCTGATGTAGCAGGTGGGACGATGCCGAGGGGACCTGCAGGAGATCCGTGTCCCTGCCTGTCTCTGGCAGGGCTTTGCCCGTGATCTGCGTCTCTTCATTGCTCAGGCACCTGCTCGGGCCCTATGCCTCCGCCCCGTCCAGTCCCGGAGCCCACGGTCCCCGCTCTGAGGGCAACGGGGGGCCCACGGCTCGTGCTCCCCCCACCCTCGGGAGGGCCTCCTGTAGATTAACTCGGCTTACTTGATTCATTGATCACGTCAAGGGTCCGTTTATCACACTGACAACTGGAAAAACCTTAAATAAATATTTATCATGCACGGAGGGGGTCTCTCTCGGCTCCGGGAGGAGGAGGAGGAGCCAGATGGCGTCCACTGGGCCTCCCTGGGCCCCCGAGGTGGGGAGCCGGGTGCTGGGACGTTGGTGCCCAGGGTGGGCTCCCCAGGGGTGATGGGGGGCACTCGGCCCCTCGCTCTTCACCTGATGGCGCTGCCCGGGGCTCTTCATTCTCCAGCTCCCCGGGCCTCCCCTCATCCCCATCTGTGCTGGGATGTGAAGCGAATCCTGTACAGTGTGTAGACTGTGGGGTTCGGGGAGACCCCAACGCCCCCCACCGGCGTCAGCTTGATCCACACACTAGAGGCGCCTCCGGGGGTACCCCCTGTGGCCCGACCTGCTCTGCTTCCCAGGGGGCCCTCCTGGGGTCCGTGCCCTCCCCAAGGCCCAGGGATTCACCCACAATTCGGAGACCTGCCCTCTGCTGCCCTCCTGCAGCACTTGGGGTCTCCTGGCCTCTGCCAGGTGTCCTCTCCTGGGGGAGGCCACCCAGGACCCGCCTGCATGGTGCCCGCCGTCCCCCTCCCCCCCCGTCCCTGCCCTGCTACCTGTGTCTCCGTGGCGACATCCCTCATGCCCAGCAGGTACATGGTGCTGGTGGCTGGGCATCCAGACGGTCGGTCAGGGCTTGGCTGTGCTCAGGGCGGCATCCCCAGGACCTGGGCCGGGGACAGACACTCCTGAGAGCCTGGACACGGGTCCCTGCGGGGACGTGGAAGTGTAGTAGACGTGCAGGATGCCTCCACCCACACCCCCTGGGGGCCCGCGGCGGGGGGTCGGGCCTCTCACCCCGTGTCTGGCTGGGTGACGGGAGCACACTCAGGGCAGGAGGGCAGAAGAGGAGAGGAAGGGTCCTGGGGTGACCCCGGAGCCTCAGGGTCCACGCGGAAGGGCGAGAAGGGGCAGCAAGGCAGGGAGGTCGAGGGCCAGGTGAGCAGGCTCCTGTGCCCTTGATGGCAGGTTTGGGGGAACAGCGTCTCGCAGGCCGGCCACAGATGCGCGAGTGTTTAGGGGGCCAGGGTAATCCTCAGTGCTTGGTGTTTGATGCGGCTGTGCATGCCTCTGTTGGGGTCCTGCAACACACCCGCCGCCCGTCATCGCGTCTTCCTCTGCCTGGGGGCCCTGGTCTCTCCCAGGGTGCCGTGAGCCTTCTGGAAGCTTCCTGCAGGGTTCCTTAGCTCACCTCTCATGGCCACGCAGTGCAGGCCCGACGCCTTCGGGCTCTCTGTCCCCGGTGGACGGCGCGCTCCTCCTCTACCGGCCGCGTGGGGCCGGGCCCTTGTCTGTTGAGGCCTGTCCTCGCCGGGAGCCCCGAACGTGCCAGGGACGCGGCACCTGGCAGGTGCACCCCGCCCGCTGTGGTGTCCTTCCCAGGCCACTGGGGACCAGTGTGAGTGCTCAGGCCACTGTCCTCTGATTGTGAGCAGCAAGGGGATGCAGAACCTCCCCCAGAGCGGAGCTGCGGGGCCAGGGGGTGTCTCCGGGACGTTCTGGAAGGACCCCCAGGCCCCCCGGCTCTGAAGGTGCAAGAGTTTGACGGCCGCTTCACTTCATCATTTTTTCCCCCATTAATAAAAATTAGGATAGGAAGGAAATTATCATAATCCAACATTGACAATGAAGCTTTCCCATTTACTTCTCATTCTGTGAGTTTTTTTTTATTTTAATCAAAATGATTTATGATTAATATAGTGCATATTAAAACTTTTAACCTGGTACCTTCATAAAGTAAAAAATGTTCCCAACATATTACATTTTTAATCACATGAGTTAATTACTCTTTAGGGAGGCTTTGGAAGTTCTGGGAAGGAGAGCATTTCAGATTTCAAAGAATGAGCGGGAGCCTGTCATTTAATGAGAATGCAGATGAGGCCCAGTGAGGCCCAGTGAAGGTCACCGCGGCTCAATCAGCAAATTATTACGGCCATTTATGGCCAGTAACAAGTGAATATTAAAAGCTATTGTTTTAACAGATTAGATCTCCAGATTATTATTATTTCATAATTTCCCAGGTGTCCGGGGTTAGATCTTGGAATTGCTAGATGCCGAGACCCCCCTCACGCCCAGAACGCCCCTCGTGCAGGGTCAGTGTTCCCCAAACTGTGGATGCCTCTGTCCCTGGACGTGGGGTTTTGAGGCGGTCTCTGCGGAGAGCCCTGTGGTCAGGTGTCTCATCCGCGGGCTAGGGGGTCGCCGACAGCCTCCCCAGGGCAGCTCCTGTGCGTCTGCAGAGGTCCCTGGGCGGTACCCTTGGGTAGGGGGCCCCGAGGTGGGGGAGGCAGGAGGGGGGTGGAGGCAGGAGGAAGACAGAGACCGGGCAGAGCAGCGGGTCCTGCGGGATGGGGTGGAGCAGGGCCTGGGCTCCGCGATCCATGCACATAGCCTGCTCCGCACACCTTCATCCTGCCTTGTGGCCCCGGAGCATGGCCCTCAGCCCGGATGCCTGCCCCCTGTGCCCCCTGCACCCCTTGCACCCCCTAAGCTCCCTGCACCCCCTCCCCCTGCACCCCCTCCATATCCTCCACCCCCTCCACCCCCTGCACCCCGAAGCATGGCCCTCGGCCCAGGGCGCCTGCCCCCTACGTCCCCTGTGCCCCCTGCACTCCCTGTACCCCCTCCATCACCTCCGCCCTCTCCACCCCCTGCTCCCCCTGTGCCCCCTCCAGCCTCCGTGCCCCTGCGCCCCCTCCCCCTACACCCCCTGCACCCCCTCCAGCCTCTGTGTCCCTGCGCCCCCTCCCCCACAGGCCCTCACCCACTCCTGCTCCTTCCAGGGTAGGGGCCGAGGGAGGCTGCATCCCCCTCCAGCTCCCGCTGCGGCTTTTGTCTGCACCCCGTTCCTTTCACACAACGGATGTTCAAGTGCATTTGTGTCTTCAGAAGTTCTGATCCTTTCTGGAGAGACAGAGAGTCGGGGCGTGGTGGGGGGGGCGGCTAACACAGACAAAAAGGAAATGGCTAACCCTGGGGGTGCCTGAGGCCGTGGAGCATCCCACACTCTGGGCACCCCATACCGTCAGGGGACCCTGTCCCCACACGGCTTCAGAGGAGGGGTGACCTTTGCCAGCACCACCGTCCAAACCCCCTGCCACAGCTGAGAAGGTGGGGGGCGGGGGTGGAGGCCCTCAGGACCCCTCCTCGGGGCATCAGGCCGGGGCTGGAGGTGGCCGATGGCCCCGCTGTGGGGCCGGGTCACACCCTGGACATCCCTGGTCCTGCTGCTAGGGCAGCGTCCTCTGTCCTCCACGGCTCATTCCTCCTCCCAGGCCGGCTTCCGGAGGGGAGCTTGAGCGGGGACCGAGGGTCCTGGCGAGACCACACGTTGGAAGCCTGGCTGGGCGTCTGGTGGATCGGGGGTTTGGCGAGGGTGGCCTGTGACCCCCACCCCCCGTGGGAGGTGACGCTGCTGGGACCCTGGGGGAGGCTCCTGTCGGAGGGGCTCTCGGGCAGAGGAGAGGAGTCCGGGCAGGGGCGGGTCCCTGGGGATGCAGGGAGCAGCCTGCCCCTCCTGTGGAGCCGCCCCCTTGGGGCTCGCGGGCTCCAGGGGCCTGCCTACTTATCGCCGCGCCTCCATCCCGCACACCGCAGGGAGAAGTAATTAAATGTAATAGATGCTGAGGTTTTTGAAATTACATTATTTAGGAGCTCCAGCTTACACACATACACACGCATGCTAAGCTGGGGATAATTAATAGATTTATTTAAATCAGCCTCTGCCATCTGCATTCATCGGGGGAGAGATGTTCCCCGGGAGGCCCGCGCTGGAACACCTTTGCTTTGTGAAAGGAGCAGCGAATCCCGCAAGGGGCCGCCGGCAGCCGGGAACCCGGGGACCACAGGGGGCTGACTCCCAGCGGCGTGATGGGCCACGACCTTGACACGGCCAGGCTGTCCCTGCAGACGGCCGGACACGGTGAGGTGCACGGGGGCGCAGGGCCCCTCGGAGGCTGCTCCCAGGACCGAGCGCACCAAGCAGCACCTCAGGGACCCGGGAGCACCTGTCCCTCGTCTCTCCGTGGCCGCGGCCAGGGTCTCTGCTGGCTGGGCCTCTCTCCAGGATTCCCCGGGAGATGTTCCAGGCTGCAGGCTCTCGGCCCTCTGTCTTCCCCCCTCCTCTGTGCCCGGGAGGTGGCCTCCCTGTCGCTGGGGGTGGTCCAGAAGGAGCAGCAGGCTGCGGGGCGGGTCACCTGAGCATCGGTGCTGCTGACCAGGGCTCTTCCCTGGACCCTGCCACTGGAGAGAAGTGTCAGGATGCGTCCCTGGAGGACCTGTCTCGGTCCCAGGAGCTGCACCTGAGTCAGGGTCTTGGCCGGAACCAAAGGGGTCTTGGCCGTGCAGGTGATGCTCACCTGCAAGGGAGGAAGCAGGGCCCCAGGCTCCAGTTCTGGCTCAAAATTTCAGCAGACAACCCAAACATCTCGTACCCGCCACCACCTGAAGGTTTGGCGGGGAATCCTGCCCGCTGGCCAGCAGCTCTGAGGGATACGAAGGGGACGCGAGTGTCTACGGGCACCAGGTTGGTGTGGCCTGGCCTTGGGCGGCCGTGGCCGTGCGCTCAGCACGTGAGATCCATGGGGCTCGAGGGGCAGCCCCGAGGCTTTACCTCCCAGCCTTGTACCTCCGGGCGTCGTCTCCCCGCTGAGCGCCTTTCCCTGGCCCAGCTGCTCCCTGTCTGTCTTGCACGTCTGCCTCATGTGGGGAAGGCCTGGACACGCAGCCTCCTGCCGCGTCCTCGCTGTGAGCTTGCAGGGCGGCCTTCCTTCCAGTGGACACTCCGGGGTTGCTCCAGGCATGGCCAGCGCCTTCCAGGGACACGTCCTGGGGACGGAGGGGCTCCCCTGGGAGATGCAGGACGCCTTGGGGACCAGCACATGGGCACAATGCAGGGGCCCGGGGGGTGGGAACTCCTGCCAGAGCAGCCCCTGGGCTCCCCCCACCCCCGAGTCCTGGTGCTCACCCCCCTCGGGGCCACGGCCTACCTTCTGGGGACGCAGGTGTGGGAGATGCGTGGCCCGCGGCGTCAGGTGCTCATGGGCGAGTCTCCGCCCCCTGGGGTCCCCCCTCCCCGACATCCGGGATCAGCACAGGCTCCTGGGGGCCGGCGGGGTGTCAGGAACTCACGGGTGGGTAGAGAGCCGGGCCGTGCGGTTCATTCTCATTCAGGGCCAGGGCCCCACCGTCCCGATGTAGTCGTTACTGCGTGCTCGCGCGCTGTGGCTGCATTATGATGAGAGCTTATGTCCAATTTGCTGGGAGCCGGCAAATCGTCGTCTGCTTTTCCGCGGCACACACTCATTTGCTACTTGCCCTAGGTGTTTCTTAAAGTCTCGCGTTTTACACACGGACAAATTAAATCTTGGTTTGAATGTGTCCCTCTCCGGAGCTGACATAATGTGGTTTAATCGTCGTCACACCTCTCCAGTGTCTCCAGCCCATAATCATCTGCATTTTCCAGCTGCAGGTTACTTACAGGGATGCATCCTCAAAGCCAGTAATGAAGTTATTAAATGGAGTCGGGCCTGTTCGGGTCCTCGCCACTCTGCGTCCTGCCGCCGGCGCTCTGGGGGCGGCTGTTCCGAGCGTCGGGGACTGGGGAGCATCCCCCTTCGTTCCCAGGTACCTGGGGGGAGGGGTGTCCTGAGCATCTCCAAGCGCGGCCACGGGAGATGCGAGTGTGGACACGTGGGCGGGGCTGTGGGAGGACACGGTCCCAGTGGAGCGGGGGGTGTGAGGGGGGTGTGCAGCATGCAGCACCCACGCAGTCCAGATGGACCCACAGGCGGATATGGGCCGGCCCCCCTCTGCGCCTCCTCTCCCAGCCTGTGGGCTCCTGGAACAGGTGCATGAACAGGTGTGTGCTAGGCCATTTGCGGGGACGGGCCTGAGTCCTGCGCCTGCCACGGATATGCTGAAACTCTAACCCTGTGTCGGTGAGGCCCTGGGAGGCGGTCGGGGCAGGCATGTGGGGTTAGTGCCCTTCTTGGAAGACACGGGAAAGCAGTGACCTCTGTGTGTCTGAACACCGCGTCTACACCCAGGAGGAGGCCTGGCCCAGGAGCTGGATCTGCTGACGCGTTGGTCCCGCCACCCAGAGCTATGGGCGACAGGTGTACGGGCTGTGGGCAGAGGATGACAGTGGGCATTCGTGTTCCTGCGTCCGTGGACCCTGAGCACGGATGGGGCTTGCTGGGGACATGGGCCAGCCTCTCATTCAGGCCCCAGGGAGTGTCCGTCCCGAAACAGAGGCCCCACCCGGCCCTGCGCCCCTTCCCCGCCCTGCCGACCCCTGCTGGCCGGGGCCTTTCCAGAGCCCCGCTGTCCCTGCCTCCTGCCCCTGAGCTGTGGCATGGCGCACACATGACAGCAGTGACCGCTGCATTGGGAGAGCTGCCAGGGTCACCTGGGCGTCCGTGCAGGGGTGTCTGGGGGGCTCAGGGCCTGGCCTGGCACACCCTCCCCGGGCACCAATATCCTTCCTGTTTCAAGGGCAGAGACGCGGAGCCCGTGAGGATCTGGGCACAGAGAGCAAAGCCTCTCCCTCGGGGGCAGCGAGAGCTTCCTGCCGCGGCATCCCCCTGGGCTCCGGGGCCCTCGGCGTCCAGCATCCAGTGTGCCCAGCAGTGGTTCCCGCCGCGTCAATGCGGGAGAACTGCTCACGGACGCCGGGCGCCTCCTGCAGGCCCTTGCGGGGCCAGGCGCTGGATGGCACATGAACACGGGCCTCCTCTTCCCCATTCACCCCTGCAATAACCTGCCGCTTCTCGGGGGCCTGGATGATTGACGCTAGCGATTACTGAGGTGACAATCACGGCTAAGAGCCGGCGTCCCTGTTAGAAAGTTCCAGACGCCAGCAGGTGGTAACACACGGCGCGCTCACAAACGGTGACCCCACACGTTTCTTAAAACCCAACAGCTGTTTTCTGACATCCCTACGTGGGTCTGGCCTTTGCAGAAGTCGGTGCTATTGGCTCCCGTGTCCCCGCTCACGACCGGGTGCTCGGCCTCCATCACTCTGGAAAGGGCCGCGGGGTGGGCTGCGGGGAGTGGCCTCGGGGCTCCCGCCCTGGCGCGGGCTCTGTGTCTCAGGCCATGGCGAGGACCCGGCTGCCTCCTGGGCCACAGAAGTGTGAGATGTCAGCTGTCGCTACCGCCGCTGTCGTTAACACTCTAGAGCCTTGTCCCCCAGACCAGTTCTGGAAGGCGGGGTGGTCCGTGACGCAGCGGGGCCAGCACATTGTAGCAGAAAGCCGTGTCTCCCCCTGCCCAGGCCCGGCGTCTCAACTTGGTCGGGGGTCAGGTGGGGGGGATGGCCTGGACCCTGGCCCAGACCCCAAGGGCCAGGTTGGGACCTAGAAGGCCTGTGTGAGTATCCTTAGCTAGTGGGGGGGGGCAGTGGGGCCGAGAGGTCAATGCAGGGAGAGCCCTGGGGCAGAGATGCCCAGTGCCATCCTGTGTCCTTGCTCACAGTGCCCTCCTGGCTTGGCCCGCTCCAGGACCATGTCCCACTCTGTCCCCGGCGGCTCTGTCCTTCCTGCCCTGACTGTGCTGTGGGGCAGTACACGATGCGCCCCCCCCCCGCTGTCCTCTTTGTAAAAGGTGCACCATCCAGCTAGGTGGCTTAGTGTGGCATCCCCGGAGCATCCCCGAGATGAGGACGTGTGTGCAGACGATGAGCGAGGAGGCCCGAGGGAGCAGCCGTGAGGATGGGAGGCGGAAGGGTGGTGGCTGCCCAGTGACCACATTGGGCAGCTGCCCTCCCCCACCCAGGGACAGAGGAGGAGAACGAGCAGAGGCTTGGTGGCTGGCGGGTCACCTGTCATGCTGCACTGAGGGAGTATAGGGCAGCTGAGCAGAGCCGCAGCCGTTCCCGTCACTGGTTGGCCTCGTCGGGCTCTCTCATGGGTCCTGAGCTGGAGATGGGGACAGGCCTGCGGGAGCTGCTGGTCTCTGATCAAAGGCCTGAGCGGTTGGGCTGCTGAGGGGTGTCTGGGCTCCCTGGCGGCCCTCGCAGAGCTGACATGAGCAGTCTGGCCACCATCCACTGTCCGTTCATGTGGTCGGTTCCTTGGTCCACTGAGGACACGGGAAGGTCCCAGCCGTGGGCCATGGAGAAGCGGGTGGATAGGTTGCAGCCGTGCAGGGAGCAGGGATCCTGGGGGCTGCGGGAAGCCTGAAGGCCGGCCATGCCATCGGGGGGACAGTCACCGTCTGGGGGGGATGTCCTGGGGCCGCCGCTTCATGGCTCTCCTAGCCGTCAGCAGCAGCAGAGCCAGCCCGCAGCCCCGGGCCGTGCCCCCAACAGCCCCAGCCGCAGTGACTCCTCTGGGCAGCCCTGTGGAGGAGACAACCTGGGGAAACTGAGTCTCCGAGAGCTTTCAGCCTCTATGCACAGCTCTGCAGGGAGTTAGGGGCAGAGAACAGAAACCCCAGGAGACAAAGCCTGTCTTCCTCTGTCTCACTGCCCCTCCGGTGCCCACGGTCGGATGGATGGCAGGGATGGGGTCCTGGGGTGGCCGGGTGGGCTTGGAGCAGGAGCCAGATGGTGCCGGCTGGAGCTTCCCCGGAGGCGCAGCCACGGCCAGCAGCAGGTGGGAGAGGACCCCGTGTCCCTGTGAGGGTGCCAGCTCAGGCATGGGGTGGACTCCAGGACCACAGGAGGACCCGCTGCCGTGGCCGAGTCCCAGGCCTGCATAGAGCAGCGGGGACCCAGATGTCCCCCAGACCTGCACTCGGGCTGCTAAACCGAGCAGGTTCCTCTCCCTGCATTAAAGCCACAAGGCTCTCCGTCCAGCAACATTCTAAAAAATACCCAAAAGGCCCGAGGCCCGGATCTTGGACCGCTGGCAGCCCTGCCCAGCTTGGCCCACCTGGCAGTGCCGGCTCTGAGCAGAAGCTGGTGTTTTCTCCCGCAGATGAGGCCTTTCTGTCCTGCGTGGAAGCCTTGGCCTCCTTAGGTCGTCCTGTCTGGAAGCCCTTGGGCCACGCTGGACACCTGGCTGCCTCCCACCCAGCCCCTTGGCCCCGATCACGGCAGGTGCCAGGCTGGTGGGGCGGGCAATGCCCGGGAGCAGCGTCCCCCTCCTCCGGGGGGCCGGCTCTGGGCAGCGGGTCTGCATCCCGTTCCGTCCCAAGTGCCGCCCAGGCCCCTGAGGCCCGCGGGAGGCGCCACAGGTGCACATCAGCTTCAGAGGCTCGGGGGCCACCGGGCACCCCCAGGGTGACCCTCCCAGGCTCAACTTCCCATCCTGAGCCGACAGGCCGTGAGCTCAGCTAGTGTGAGATGATGTGTGCGGAGCGGAGATAAGAATTTGCAAAAGGGGAGCTGGGCGACAGTGGCCAGCGTGCCAGGTAAGAGCCGTGCCCGTGCTGCGGGGCCGGTGGGTAGGGCTGGCGGAGGTGGGGGGTCAGCCGGGGGCGAGCCTGCCCCTCCCTGAAGCCCCCTCCCCCGGGTGCCGCACAGCCCTGCAGAGTGGCTTACAGGGGATGAGGCGTAGATGGCTTCCTGGCTGAGCCTGCAGAGGCGGGTGTGACCCGAGGGGCCGCGTGCCTGGGACAGGAGACGGGGCTGGTGGGGGGCGAGGGCCTGCCGGCAGCCGTGGGTGCCACATGGAGAGGCCCAGTCCCAGCCAGGGGCCGGGAGAGGTGTCACCTGTGTGTTTGGGGGGGCAGGAGGGGGTCACAGAGAGCGGGCAGGGGAAAGCCCCAGACCCCAGGCCAGCAGAGGCACGTGCTCCCCGCATGCTGGGTGCCCGGCCTACCTGCACCCCGCTGTCCTGCAGTTCGGCTGACCTCAGGGGCCCGGGGTGCACCCTCCCTGAGCCGGGGGCCCTTCTCTCCCCCGGTCCTCCCCGTGTGCCCCACCGCGCTCTGCCCGAGTGAGGACGTGGACCTCAGTCGCCCTGGGATGTGCAGGGCTGGTGACGGCTCAGTGCGAGCCCCGCCAGGGCCTACACCCCTTGTGAAGACGCAAACTGCGAGCACAGCCAGAGGTTCCATTCTGGGGTGAGGGCCGGGGGTGTCCCCCCAGAGCCCCCTGTGGGGTACGACGCTGCTTCCTCTACATGCACATGGAGGGGAAAGAAGAGCCAGTGGGCGGGGCCCCCCACGCGCAATGAGCTCTGCCCGAGGAGCTGCAATCCGTGCCCTGAGCATCACTGGGAGGCGGGGGGGGGGCACAGGGATCACCTCTGGGCCAGTGGGCAGGGGGCAGGTGGGGGGTGCCCAGCCACGCCAGGGCCTGGGGGCACACCCCCAATGGGTGGCTGTGCCCTCGGCTCCTTTGTGTTCTCTGTGACAGGGGACAGTGTGGGGGAGGCTCCAGCGTGCTCAGTTCTGGGACAGGGTCACGGCCCCGAGAGGGAGCGGTGGTCAGGAGGGAGCAGTGGCCGCGTGGCCGCGCCCGGTGACCCACAGCCCTCCGCCTCGGTCATCGGGATGAGTGCTAGTTGAATGTGACCTTCTCAAAGTCATCCTGGCAAACCTCGGCCCGAGGACACGCGTGCATTTGTACATGTGTGTGCTTGGGGGTCCTGGCTGTCCCCTTGCTGCCTGGCTGCGTTCTCAGTGGGGGGCCTGCCGAGGTGACCTGGATCAGGCAGAGTCAGCTCCGTGTCCCCACGGGGGCTGCAGCAGGTGCATTTATGCCACAGGCGTCAGCACAGGGTACGACGTGGGGATTCGCACAGAGCCGCTTGTGCAGCATCTCCAGTGCCCCGCAGAGCACCGCCAGGGTGCCCCCGAAACGGGGCCCGTGGGCACCACACGTCTCCCACTCTCTGGACGGACGTGGGGCAGGGCGGGGACCGGGGCTTCCTCCCCCGGGACGCACACCCAGCTCGAGGTGTCCCCCTGCTTCCCGGCCAGCGGCCAGCACCCTGCACTCGGGCTCCTGGGGGGCGGAGCTCCCGCTGGGTCTTTGGTGCCAGACTCGGGTCCCAGCTCTTCAGAAACACGGATCGAGAGTGAGTTTCTTCTCCTTTCGATACTAAAAATAATGGCAACAAATACTGGCTTCCTGAAGTCCAGCCCAGCTGGGAAGACTCCAGATGGTGAAACAGAATTTAAGATAAAAGAGCTGGGCCCCCCTCCCGCCCCCCAGGAAGCCCACGTCGTGCGGCCAGCCTGGAGGTGCGGGGCCAGCGCACACGGCTGCGGCGCGGACTCATGAAGTAGAGGTTCTGTGTGAGGATGTGTTTCACCGCTGTTGACAAACCCGTCTTTGAAACTCGAGGCTTGAAGAAGGAGCACGGGCCCCAGGGAATTCGTGTCTTTCCTCTGAAACCCTCTGCGGTGTGGATTTCCAGAGCGGTGTGTGCGTGCACACACCCCGTTCACACCCCCGCGTACACGCAGCCTGCACGCTCAGACACAAACACAGGCATACGGGCAGAGCACGTGCGCACACGTAGCTACGCACGGATGCACGGGTGTTCACATGCACACACCCACAAACAGTACAAACATGGGCATGCACCCACAGGACATGCGTGTAACCATCCACACGCACACCTGGGCTCGCATAGAGGAGCCAGCCCCGTCCGTTGTGACAGTTTGTCTTTAGGGGGCAGCTCCTGCTCACCTGGCCCCCATCACGTTCTCCTGGAGATGGGTGTCACCCGTGTCACGTGCGGGTGGGTGCCCCCTGGCGTGCGGGTTGTGTGCACCCGCTGTATGTGTTCAGCGTGGTGCCATAGTGTGTACCTCGGGCGCTGGCACACCGTCATGTGTGCCCGGCGGGTATGTTCCGTGTCGATGGCACAGCTGCCACGTGTGCCCATTACGTGTGTCACATGTGCCTCTTTCACGTGCATGTCATGATCCTCCCCTGCATGCGGTGTTTGTGCTCAGTGTATGTGCCAGGTGGATGTCATGTGTGCCAGTGGTGTGCGTGTTCCCGTGCTCCAACAGCTGTTCCGTGCACCCCATCACGCATGCACTGCTGTGCACGGTGCGCGCGTGCCTAGCAGACCTGCCCTGCGTGCTCCCTGCACACAGGATCCACCATGTGGGCACTGAACGCACTGGCCGCTTCCAGATGCCGAGCCAGCCTGACCCCTCGGCTCAGGTGGCGCCAGCCAGACGCCTCTTGCGCATCCTGCTGGCATCTGGGTTCCTGCCATGGGGCTCCTGCCGGCCGCTCACAGGCCACTCCGGGCATTCGCTTCCTTTCTGCATCCTCCACTCCGGACTCGTGGCACCCGCTGTGCACTCACGCCTGCCCTCACCTCCTAGGTGGCTCAGACTTGGCTCGTTGGAAACCAAACACCCGTCGGCACTCCCGGTGCCCGCAGCAGGCTTCCGGCACATTCCCCCGCCAACCTCCGGCCCTCCGCCCGTGTCGCTGGGCCTAGCCTCGGCTCATCGCCCAGTCTGCCCACTTCTGACGTCTCCTCTGTCCCTTCCCGCTGCTCTGGGTTACTGACGGCCGCGCGGCCTGCCTGGCCCCTCAGTAGTGCCCAGAGGTCCCTTCCTAGGACTCTCGCTGTGCTGTGGTCCCCTTCACGGCCAGAGACACAGGGCTCGCCCGGGCTGTCCAGCTGTGGGCCGAGAGCACCTGCCCCGAGTGTCTCATCGTTGCGAGCCCTGCTGTGGCTCAGCCAGCGCGGCCTTCCTGGGCAGCGGCCGTCTCCCCGCCCATCCCATCCCGCTGACCCACCCATCCTCCCCCCTCGAATATGCTCTGCAGGAATACAGGCGACCGCTTGATTGGGTCCAGGAGGCTCTCTCTTTGGTGGCCTCTGGGATGGCGTGTCCGTCCTTGGATGGAGCCTCCCAAGGACACTGGGAGTCCGGTTGTAATCAAGGCATCATGGTGTCGTTTTGGGCAGGATGGCCCTTCCTCAGTGTACAAGCCTGGCTCTTCTGTCCTGGCAGGTGTCCCTGCGGCTTCCATGGAAACCCCGCACTGTGCTGCCCAGGGCCAGGCCCTGCCTGTTGTTACATCAACTGTTCTTGTGGAAGTGGGGCCTGGGTCTCACGGTGTCATGCGAATGCGGGCCCAGCCACGTGGGAGCAGTGTGGGCACTTGGCAGAGTCTGCACCAGCCCTTGCTCTGATCCTGGGTGAGTGTGAGGCACGCAGCTCTGGGGGGCTTGGGGCTCCCCTCCCAGTGTTCCCGAGGTGGATGCTGCCCTCCTGCCCCCGCCCCATCCTGGATCCAGGAAGAGGAGGAGCTACCCTCCCAGGGTGTCTGTAGGCCGTCAAGGCAATGCCGGACTTGCCTGGTGTCCCGACCTGCAGCTCCACTCCCACGCGGCCTCCTGTGCCCAAGGCCTCCCCAAGGGTGTGGCCGTCTGGGTCGGCATGCAGGCCCGAACACTGCTCCTGTCCGCTCCCGAAGCCTGCCTGCTAGCTCCCTACCTGCTGCATTTACTGCGTCTTCCTCCCTCTGAGGATGCCACCCGGACTTTCCTCCACTGAGATGACTTCTCCCCATTAACCAAGGCCAGAGTCCCACCCCAACCACTCCTACGACCTTTGGTGTTTGGAAAGTGCACATGCTCACACTATTTTAACAAATCCCTGCAGATGGCTATTGTACACACACACCCATGGACGTGCACCACCATCATCTTATTCTCTTCAGCTATTGCAAACCGTTGCGTTATATGGATAGAACGCACGTCACGTTATCTTTGGGATAATACACTTTCTCAAATCATAGAACACTACATGGTCTGTGTGTTAAAAAATTCAAGCAGCCAATTAAGTTTTGAAATGACAAACAAGATTCTATGATTCTACCTCCCTGACCGTTTCCCCAGGAGTGAAACTGTGAAGAGTGTACTCTTCGCCCCTTCTGGCCCTTCTGCTGTAATTTTTACTTACTTTTTTTTTTACCTGACCCTCTGATTTCGGGTGCCTGCTGACATGTTGCAGCTCATCGCCACGGGCTGGCACCTGCCCCCTGTGTTCCAAGCTGGGGAGGATGCACAAAGCCCACTCTCCACTTCCACTTTCCACCTAACTTCCTCTGTATAATTAAGAAAACACAAGAATTAAGAACTTCTAATTATCTTTCTACTATAAATAATTTTCTGAGCTTTGTCTACACCTTGGTTTTAAACCTTGAAAATGAAAATATGGCAGTCACGGTATTACTCCACAGATTTTATGCATATGTCACATTTGTGGTGAGCTTGGTGGAGAAAGAGGGATTTATTGCAAAGGGTTTTAGCAGTGGAAGGAGATTCTTCCATGTGTGAGGGCCTCATGCATTTGTACGCATTTTCTTTAGTTTACTGTGGTTCTGAAGAGTCAGAGAGGCTATGTTTTCTTGATGCCATATTCCCACATCCCATTTCTGGAGTCCTCTGGCTGCTGGCATGTCAGCTTTTTGTTTGGGGTCTGTCACGGGTTAAACCGAACTCTCAAATGCCCTTCAGTGGTTTGCCATGTGGACAGTTGAGCTGGGTATAAAATTCTGGAAGCCGTATCCTTTCCCGTCAGGACTTAAAAAGCCTGCTCCCATTGCTCCCAGAAGCCGGTTTTGCTAAATGAAAAGTCATTATTAGTTGTTGGTGTTCTGTTTCTTCTGACCGATTTTGAGGGTTTCCTGCATTTCTTGGGTCTGGGCCTGCCCTGTGGATCTGCTCAGAATATGGGGCCCATAGTATTGGATGATGTGTGTTCACTTCACGTATGTGACTTTTCCTGCTCTCTGTTCCCTTTGTTTTTCTCCTTTAGAATGCCTAGTGAGCGAAAGGTTGGCAGCCAGGATATACCTCGTGTGTGTCTCGACTTTCACCTACCTTCTCGGGGCGCTTTCCACTTGCTCTCTGTTCTGGGACATGCCTTTGCTGGGTTTTTTGCACCCCGGTTTTCAGTAATGCCCATGCCCCTGAGCTTAAAGGTGGTTAACACATTCATTTCTCGACTTTTTTTGCTCTCTCAGTTTCCTTTACTTCAGAGTAGCCTGAATAATGCTACTTAGAATGATTATTATGATTTCTCTCTTCCTCGAATCATTTCTGATCTCAGCCACCTCATTTCAGGTGTAGACTATCAGCGTCCTACACATTTCAGGTATAGACTATCAACATCCTGAGTCTTCCTTCCTGTTCATGCCACTGCCTTTCTGCAGCTACCTGGTGGTCCTGCCTGCCGGGTCCTCCCTGTCTAGGAATAAAGGCTGAGGTGTGTGCAGTGACTGGTCATTGTGGGTCACCATGGTCTTGTGAAGCCCAGCAGGCTTCTTGCTTGACTGGGAGAATCTGGGTTAGGGGGTATTTCCCAGTCCTGTTTGTGCAATCTGGGGAAGCCAGTGGGACCCTTCTCAGTGCAACATAGAAACATATAAAGTACCAAGAAAACCAATTATATCAGAACGAGTTTTATCAAATGTTGGAAAGTTGATTTTGATAGAGTAATATGTTTGCTTTATTAAAACATTATGTAAGAACGTCTGGCAGTGGGGCAACTGTAATTTGAAGTCAAGGTGAACAGAAACAGTATTTTGCAATATTTGCAAGAGCTGTAACGTGATATGAAGATTCCTAGGATTTCTGTCAGTGGCGGAATCACAGTTATACCTACACTATTGTGTTTACTGCCTCTGTGCCCGCTCGAAGGTAATGCCGATCGTAAGCCAGAGACGTATCACACAGAATGCAGACTTTCTCCACCCAGGGTCTTACACCTCCAGCACTCTGGGGACCTCTCCGGGCTGGGGCCACCTTTCTCTTTGGACAGCATTCCCCTCGCTCAAGCCTGAGCTAAATTTGTCTGACACCAGCTGTGTGTGACAGGGGAGTGGGCGACAAACCAACGCAGCACTGTGGAAATACAACCCCCTTCCAGTGAGTGTCCACTTTGTGAGCACATGCCCATGTGCCTTGGACGCGCTGCTTCCTCCTTTGGCAACACGGGCCAGTAGGGGAGGACCTGTGCATGCTTCTGGTGGCTCCAGCTTCAGGCCCTGTCCTGCAGCATCATTCCTGAATTTCTCACCCTTTCTGGCCTCCAGATTGTCCTCGTTCTTGACTCTCAACCCCATTACAGTTTTATCAATTTTGAAAACGTCTTTCTGGTGAGAACTGGAAGTCTCTGTCCAGGGTCTGCCTTGATGCTTACCCTGCCCTTTTGAACAGACTTCCCAGTGGCACTGGGACCTCCATCATGTGTACTATTGACCGACTCTTGTGGGCGCCAGCCACAGGGTCCCTCGATCTTCCCGTTACTGCCTCTAGGGGTACAAGCAATGCCACACACATTTACTGGTAGAAGTACTTGGCGCCCAGAGGAGGAGGTGCTTTGGCCCCCACAGCAGGACTAATAGGTCCTCCTAACCTACCTGTTGCAAATAAATACCCACGTGCTTCTCTTTATGAACTTCCTTTTCTTTAATTCTCTTTACAGAAAGATTCTCCAAATGGTTAGTTTTTAAAGTTCCCCTGGTGAATTTAAAGTATTTTTCAATTTTCTAAATTTCAAATAATATGCACCTAATTGGGAACATGGGATGTCAGAGGTGGGCTCTGTTTCCCGATTGATGTTTCTCTGGGGTCTTGGGTGTGCGTACAGAATAAGCACCCCGGTGACCCTTAAGCCTTCTGAGGCGACAGCTCTGCTCCGCGTGAGGAATGACGGCAGTGACCTTGGTGGAGGTCAGACTGTGCACACGAGGCAGGTCGGTTCCCCCAGTGATTGCCACAGGTAGGGTATTACTGGAAAGTGTCTAGGGGGTGAAGTCAGGGGAGCAGGACAGGAAACGGGGCTCCGAGAAGGGGCTGCAGAACACCAGCCCTCTCTGAGGTCCCGAGTCGCTGGCTGGGGCGAGACCAGGGCCACTTCTCTGGGTGAGGGTTGGGACTGGCACCCTCATCTCACAAGGCTTCCCAGGAGGGCAGGGGCCTTGGGGACTGACGCCCCCGGAGGTGTGGGAGGGACTCTCAGGTGGCCTCCCCTCTGATCAGGGGCTGGTACCTGAGGATCATGGGAGGCAGGCAGTGGCAAACGGGGCGCTAGTCCTGGCCTGCCCTTCTTTGTTGGATTTGGTGCCTGCGTCCGTGCGTCTGTGGATTTCAGTTTCCCCAAACACACAGTGAGGGCCCGGACCTACCTGACCTCTGGGAGCCCCTTCCAGGTCTGCCGGCTTTCCCTTCCTGGTACATAGATGCCTGGGCAGGAAGGAGCCGCCTTCCTGCCAGCCCTACCTTATCCTCACAAAGCCCCTCAGCCACCCCCCTCCCTGGGAGGGGAGGTGTCCTTGCTGCCCACCTGTCTGGAGCAAGGCAAAGGCACAGGTTGGTGCAGAGGCTGGGGCTCCCTCCCACATCCCAGCTCTTTGCCGGGCCTTTGAATTCAATTCAGCCCAAACTGCCCGGAGGCCTACCTACTACAGCAGCCTCTGCGCTGGGCAGCCACCCTCAGCAGGACGCGGGTGCTCCTGGCCCCGGGCACCGCAGGCGAGGCCAGTGGCCAGAAGGAAGCGCGCCCCTGCCTAGAGCGACCCGGCAGGCAGGGAGGTGCCCCGGTGCCTCCAGATTGTCGTGGACACCTGGGCATTTGCTGTGCGCCCCCACCCCCGGGTGCCGGCCTGGAGGATGTCACCTGCCCGGCCCGGACTTGGTGTGCGTGTGTGTTCCCGGGCAGAGGTGCCGCGGGTCAGCCGAGGGGGGCCGCGAGGCCCCAGCCCTGGGGCTGCGCGGAGGGGGCTGGGCGCGCTGGCGGCGGCGGCTCTGCAGTGAGGCCCCTGCGCACCTAGGTGGAGCCCGACCCGCGGGTGTGGGCCGGACAGGCCCCGCCTGACCCGCGGGCGCGCCAGGCGGGGGCGCTGCCGGGCGGCGGGGGTCCCCCGGGTGCCCTGCGCGGCCCAGTGCGCAGACGGCGGCGGGCGCGGGCCGGACTCCGCCTGGGGCGAGCGGGGCGGCGGGCGGCGGGCGGCGGGCGGGCCCCACCGGCCCGGGCCCGTCGGACCGCAGCGGCGCGCGGAGAGGCCGGCTCCGTCCGGGCCGCGCGGCCGCGCAAGTTGACCTGGTGGCTCGGCCGGCCCCGGCGGCGGCCCCGCGCCCTGCGCGCAGCCCCGGCCCTGAGAGGCGGCGCGCGGCCCTGAGCCGGCCGGAGCGAGCGCGGCGGCGGCGGCGGCGGCGGCGCGGAGGGCGAGTGCCAGACCCCAGCCGGCCGTTGCGCGGCGGCGCGGCTCCGGGGCTGATTCATGGGGCCGCGGCGGCCCCCCGCGCATCGGGCCCCCGGCGCCCCGCAGCCCGCGGCGCTGGCCGAGTGGCTGGAGCAGCGGCCGCCGCGGCCCGAGACTTCCCCGCCAACCCCCCGCCCCCGCGCTCATGCCCGCGCTCCCCCGCCCGCGGGACGCGCATCGCCGCCCGGAGCGGCGCTCCAGCCGTGGCGGCGGCGGGCGGTGTGGCGCGGGCGGGCGGCGGGGCGGCTGCACCCGGCGGCAAGGCGGATGCGGCGCCTGCACTCGGCAGCGCGGCTTCGGGGGCTCCGGGGCTCCGGGGCGCTGGCCGGGCGCGCGCGCCGCGCCATGCAGCTCCCGAGGGAAGCCTGGGCGCTCGCGGGGGCCGCGCTCTGCTGCCTCCTCGTCCTGCTCCTCCACGCGCAGTTCCTCAAGGAAGGTAATTGTCCCCGCGCCGCGCCCTCTCTCGGGGCTGGGCGCGCGGGCTCCGGCCCGGCGCTCGAGCTGCCCGCGCCGCCTGCCGGCTCCCCGCCCTCGGCAGGTGGCAGCCGCGCTCCACGCTGGCGGCCGGCCGGGCGCGGGGCTGGCTCCCGGAGCCGGGGCGCGAGGCCTGCGCGCCGCCGGCCGCTCCCCACTGTGCGCGCCCGGGCGCGGGGGTGGCGGGCCCCGAGGGCTGCACGGCCCCTGGGGACAGGGGAGCCTCTCTCCCCTCCCCGGATGCCGGATGCCGGATGCCGCGCGGTCGGGGCACCCCTGCAAACTTCCCGGCCGGGAGCAGGGCTCCGCTGGAGCTCCGTCCTGCCGCAGCCTGGGCTCAGCCTGGGCTCAGCCTGGCGGCACCGCCGACCCGGCTGCACCCACTGCCCCCACGGCTGTCGGGTGCCCTTGCCCCCAGGCACCTTGCCACCCGCCGGCGCTGCCCCGCGCTCCCCCTGGCCGGCAGGGAAGGCGAAGCTTAGGAGGGAGCTGGTGCGGCTGGGAAATGCCGGCGGATCCTCGTTAGCTCCGGGTTCCTACAAAGGAAGGATTTGCAACATTCAGCTGCTTCCCTGCCTAATTAATGAGCTGCTGCTGGCTTCCCAGGGAAGCAGGTAGGTGTGGGAGGCCAGCCCCAGGCCGGGTGACCTCCCCCCAGCGGCCCCGCGGCCGTTCCTCTCCCTTGGGTTTGGGTCCAGGCCCCGAAGGGCGAGGTGGCCGTCCCAGGGGTTTGCTGCAGGCCTGCCCTGCCCTGCGGGGGCCTGATGCGTCGCCCCCTCAGGTGGAGGCCAGCTCCCCCCCCCCCAACACTGGCTAGCCTCCCCCCCCCCCAACACTGGCTACCTGACCTGCATCAGAAGTGGGTGGTTCTGCCTTGGGCTGGTCCGGCCGGGCTGGCACGACTCCAGAGGGCCGTTCTCAGCTGCGTCCTCCCCCAGAGGATCCGAGGACCCACCAGGTGGCCACAGGGCCCCCTGGGCAGCTGAGCCTTGTTCAGATGTTATGCCCTTTACTTTTCTTTCCCTTTTTTTGGGTGGGGAGGGGATTCGTTTTGGAGAGGGAACACGTGCTAAAGTTTCACTGCGTCTCTCCAAGGTCGCAAGTGCCCGTCTGTGTGGGGAGTTTGTGTGATGGAGGGAATCGTCCCTCGTTCTGAAGCTGTGACTTAGTAAGCGACCAAAGCCACTGGCTGCTCTGATGGCATGTGGCCGAACAATTCCCTCCCGCATGCCCCACGGGAGCTGACCGGTCCCCGTCCCTTCGGAAGATGGTGCCATCCTCCTGAGGCCTCGAGCCTTAAGGACGGTTTCTTTCGGTCAAGGGGCAAGAGCTTCTATCCCTAGGTTCAAAGATGCTGCGTGCGGGGCAGGTCAATGTTTGAGCAAATCACCGGACTCAGGAGTGAAGTATTTTTGAGGGCCGGTTATTGAGAGTCCTTTGCAGAAGATCTCAGCGTTTACTTTGAAGCAGACACATACGTGTCAGTGTTCTAGAAGGTGGTGTAGGAATGGGGGCAGGGCAGGACCCGGGGCCGTGGAGCAGGTGCGAGCTCCGACACCACCGAATCCTTTAGCCAGACGGGAAGTCCGGTGTTTGCCTGCGCAGCACCCCGCAGGGGTCCTGGAAGTCCCGTTAGTCGGCCTGGAAACGGTGGTTCTCGCCGCCTGGGGATGGCCCAGCAGCATCCCTGTCCTTTGACCTGCCCCTTTCGTCCCCTTGGCGGGGCCCACCCTCGTTGCACAGGAGACACAAGCTGCAGGTGCCGGGCCGCTTTGCTCCGGGAGCGTGCTGGTCAGCGGGAGGGAGGTGGCGAGGCGGGCCGGCAGGCAGCTGGGGCTCGTCGTCCGCAGATGAGCGGGAAAGAGTTGTTTCAATAGCCATTTCCATGAATCTGGTGTTTCAGGGATGAAGAATGGGGGACGCGGGGAGCCGTTTGTCCACACTTCGCCTTTTGTGCGGACATGCAGGTCACCCTGTGGCTGGTCCGTCCCCCTCTGGCCAGTCCGCCTCCCACTGTTTGGGAAGATGAATAGGGCTGTGACTGGGGAGGGACGTGCATTGTGATTCCCTAATTGCAGCCCTGGCTGGCCCAGCCTTTGTAGGAGCGGGCCTGGCTCGGGCAGCTGGAGACAGCCCCTGGCCGTGGCCGTGGCCGGGGCGTGGGAGGCCGGGGTGCGCCGGGACCCCGACAGCACCTTCCCTGCTTGCTCCTCAGGACACCTGGACCCTGCCCTGGGATGCAGGAGGCCCCGCGTTTGGCTCCTGAATGCAGCGTGCAAATGTACGTTTGGGGATCCTGGGACCTGGTTCAAAACACAGCCGCGTACTTAGGGGGCCGAGCGCCTCTGGGATGGCGAGCCAGGCCCCGGGCGGAGGAGGGCCGCCGCTGCTTTCTCCCCTTCGCTCCGTGTGGTCTCAGGACGCGGGGTCAATGGAACAGCTGGAATTGGAGCGGTAGCTCCCACCTCCCTCTTCGAGGGACTTTAATAGATCTTTCTCCCATCTTTCATTCGCTTGACAGATTACGGCCCTGCCCGCAGATTAATGGCTTTTGTGTTGATGTGAAGATGAACAAAACCAGTAAGGAGCGGCAGGGAGATGTGAGCGCCAGCCCCTTGGGCAGCGAGGTTTGGGGGCTTGGGGTCGCGCAGGAGATGAGGCAGGAGCAGGGCCGGGAAGTGTGAGTGGGAGGGAGACCCCGGGATTTGTGTCTGTAACATGGACGGGAGGTAGAGGTCCGTGTCTGTAAGTCCTTCCGGCGGCAGGGGCATGCGTGGGATGGGTGAGCCCCGCGTCTGCAGCTGGGCACTCGCCGTGGCCCGCGGGGCCTGGGCAGCCGCTCTGGGGCACACACGGCGTGATCGAGTCAACAGGACTCAACATTCACACCCGGGGTTAGCTGCTCCCTGTGAACCCAAGGCCGGCGGGGGGGGGGCATCCTTGACCCCGTCGAGTCCCCGGGTGGCCTGCCGTTAATGGACGTGGCTCTGTGTGCGGATCACTAATTGCTGTCCTGGTCACAAGAGTAGCCGCCAGCACGGAGCGTTCCGGCGTTTGTCACAGCCGGCAGCTAATTTTAAACAACAGAGAATTTAGGGCTAACGGCACCTTTTCGAATGTATGATTCCATCGGAAATATTGATTCAATCAAAAAAAAATGAAAACAAAATTCTTCCCGGTTAGAGCACGTGTGCACCCCTGAGGTCTGAATGGGTTGGTGAGGGTGTGGTGGTCCTGGGAGCTCCGGGCCGGGCGCTATGCCCCGTGCCTTTGGGGTGCCGCACACAGGTGTGTGTGCACATGCACATGGGAGGTCCCAGCCCTGGGCTCTCCCAGTGGGCCCATGACCCTGACCCCACTGAGGCCTGGCAACCTCTCCCTGCACGGGGAGCACAGTCCTGGGGGGGCCCGGCAAGTGTGAGTGGCTGCGGGGAGGTGGGATCGAAAGGCCCAAAGAATAACCGGCTCCTTTATCATTTATTATCATTCCTCGTGTGACAGAGAATCTAAATAAAACCCACACTCACCTTAACGGGAGGCTGGGCGCCGAGTGTCTGACAGCCGTGAAAGTTAACACATAAAAGGACCGGAAATGGAGGTGACTTTTCAGACGTGATGTGGCTCAGTCCTGCTATGGGCGGTGGGGGCAGCCTGCGGAGGCCCCTGGGGAGGTGGGCACGCTGCCTGGGGCCCGCAGAGCCCGCGGCGGGGTCACACACGCGGGGTGGGGGGGACCGAGCTGACGCTGCCCCCCCGCAGCAGCCCTGGGAACAGGCCTCGGCCTCGCTTGGTGGGAGGGCCGCGCAGAGGGCAGCAGGACCCCTCCTGGGGCCGCACATCCGCGTTTGCGCCCGTGTCTGGGGGGCAGGCCCCCAAGCAGTGTGGGGACCCCAGGAGTGGAGAGGCCATGGGGCGGCCACAGCCCCTCCCTTGGCGGTTGTAACAAGGACTGATGAGTGACATGGGGTTGGATGACTCGAAGGTTCCCTGGGCTTGTGTGAAACGCCCTTCGGCGCATGGAATCGGTGACGTGCATCGTGAACCGGGTTTGAGGCACAGCTGCGGACGTGGGGGCCGAGCGCCTGGGTGGTGGCGCCAGGACCCAGGCAGGGGCCGCCACTCCTTCCTCTCCATCATGTAGAGATAAGAAGCATACAAACACGCGTGACGTGTGTGAAGGGAGTCCTGACACGGACATGCACGCAGATGCGTCTGTCCCTGACGTGGGGCTGCTCCTCACACGCATGTTCTAGTGAAGGGATTTGGGGTGTGTTTTGGGTGGACATTAGTGACTCCCGTGGCTGCCCTGCTGCAGGGTGCCCAGCCTGCCCTCTGGGAGCTCTTCCCGCACGGAGACCAGACCCATCCCTGGGCCCCCCCGACCCTGGGTGTGTGCGGCACAGCCTCAGCCCTGCTCACACGTATGCTCTCTCGCGCACACATTCGTGCACACACGGACGGACGTGCACACAGCCCCTGTGCCTGCAGCCTCTCAGCCCGCCCGACGAGGGGCGTGGAAGGGGAGGCCTCTGCGTTTCCCTCCCTTATGCCTGACATCGTGTGTGGCCGAGCATCTCCAGAAGGTTCCACGCCTCGCGTGGCCACATTCCATCCTGTGGAAGGGGTGTTTTCAGAGTGAGGCCCAGCGAGGTCACAGAGGTCAGCAGGACGGGCACCGCGTGTGTGCTCACGTTGCCCTTTTCTCTGCAAGGACCCACCTGTCCCCTTGCACGCCTGCACACTTACTCCCCTCACACGTCCTGGATGCCTTCGTGCAGACCCGAGCCGTAGCTCACACACACTTGTGCAGATGGCCTTTGGGATGCGGAAGCCAGACTGGCATGGTGCCAGGCGCGTCCCCGGCCGGCAGGATGGGAAGGCAGAGAAGCTGAAGCTTCGGGCGGCTGCGCGGGGTCCTTGGCAGATGGGTCTCTAACCCCGTGCCGGGTGCCTGGCGGCTGTGCTCCTTCTGGGCTCGGTTCACCAACACGTGTGGGCAGACGACCCCCGGGTTACATCAGCTGGACGGGATGGTGCTTGGGGTGGTGGCGAGGGGCTCAGGGCTCTGGGGGCAGACGCCAAGCCGAAAAGGATGCTGGATGCCAGCTGCTCTGGTTGGTACGCAGCCGCTCACGGCATCCCTGCCGAGTGCACCCCACTCCCTGCCCGTCTGAGCACCAGCCTACGCTCCCAGCTGCTCCCAGCCCGGGAGGCCTTCCCGGGGTCCTGGCTTCCAGGACGGCCGGTGCGGGATGGCCAGGCTCCCCGCCCTTCCAGGGAGTGCTGGCCAGGGGCGCTGATGGCCAGGCCACGGCGCGCCCTCCCCGGACAGATCAACAGGCCTCCAGCCCAGGCGTCCCTACGGGAAGGGAGCAGCAGGACCAGCAGATGGGGTCGGGGGGAAGGTGGCCGAGGGGGGCGGTAGGCCCGATCCACCTGCTTTTTCAGGAGGTGCCTTAGTTACCAAGTGCTCGGGGACCCTGATGACGTCCCCCCGCAGATGCTGTTGAGTGAGGCGGCCCACGGCTGCGGGCAGGGAGGGAGGGTAACGGGTGTCACGGAGCTGGGTCTGGGCTGAGAGGGAGGCCCTTGCCGTGGACAGACCCAGGTTCCCGACAAGCTGGCAAGAAGCCCAGGGACAGGCCGTCCCCATGCGGGGGGGCGGGGGGCACCTCTCTGGACGGGGAGGTGGGGAGGAGGGTGAGCATCTCCCCCGGAAGTCCTGGCTGCACTGGATTGCTCTGCTTTCCCCCGTCCACACTGCCCGCGCGATTTGCCTCCCCGAGCCCAGGGAAGATGTCGTGCGGGGGTACACTGATTGCTTTCCCGTCGTGGGGTGTCCTTGAGGCCACCGTGACCGTCTGTGCCTGCCACGCTCAGCTGTGTGACCTGACGGTGCCCACGGCCACTCCCCAGTGATCCCCGAGGGCATGGGACCCTTTTGTCCAAACAGATTTGTGGGAAGTGGTGGTGGAGGTACCCCCACGTGCGCTGCACCTCCTCCCCGCGGCCAAGAGGTCTGAGGACTCCAGCCCAGCCCACCGAGAGCTCCCCTGCAGCCCTGATGTCCTGTGTGTCGCATACTCAGGCCATCGCCTGGGGAGCCCCGCATGGGGTGTCGTGGTGGAGCTCTCGGCGAACTGACACGCGCCCCTCGGGCGCCCCGCCTGGGCTATGTGGGCACGTGCGCAGGGGCATCCCAGGACCCACCTCCCGTGGGGTTGGCCAGAGCTGCCGTGGTCATGCAGTGTCGCGGGGCCGGCCACTGTGTCACCCGAGCAGTGGTGTGTGCGGTTCCCCTGCGCCTAGGGGCTTGTCGAGTCACTTTGCTCTTGTCTGCTTCTCCCTGAATGGCGGAGGTGGAGGCCGGCTGCAGGGGGAGAGCCGGGAGCAGGAGCAAAGGACATGCCCCCGGACTTGACTCTCAGGCCTGCGGTGCCAGATGGCCCCATGCCCATAGGGCTCATCCGCCCCGAAGCCCCCGAGTCGTGGTGGAAGGATGAGCACTGCTCCCTGGCTGGGGGATGCTGGGGCTGCCACCCCCCGCCCGCTTGCCTCAGGTGCGCCCTGCCCCGTCCTCCTCTCTTCCTGTTCTGCACTTTTGGAAACAGACCGGGCTCTGCTGGGTCTCGAGCTCAGCGCCCCGCTCGTGGAGCTGCGTCTGTCCCCAGCTCACAGACCCTCGGATCCGCAGAGGGGAGGCCCTTGCTCCCAGCTGGGCCTGGGCTGAGGCCCCGGGGACGCCGGCGCTGCATGCGGGAGGTTGCTTTCCCTTTCTGTGTGGGAAGGCCAAGGCGAGGTGTGCAGCGCCCCTGCAGGAAGAGGGCCCTGGCCGTCTGGGACAGGTGGTGTCATCCTCAAGGCCGTCCGCCTGCCCTCTGGGGAGGCCATGGGGTTAGAGCTCCCTGGATGCCAGGGCCCCGGGCCGGGGCCTCAGTCTCCTGGTGACAGCAGGACCTACAGCTGGATGTGCCCAGGGGGGTCCCTCTGCCCTGCCCCTGCCCTGCCTGCAGGTGCCCCCAGCTTGTGTGGGGCGGGTCCTAGTGAGTGTCCGTCCGGGGTGCTGCCCGAGGACCCTGCGGGAATATCTGTCCCCGCACTGTTCCTGTCCACACTCGCCCCTGTGGGTTCTAACCCACGTCTATTTTGAGGCTGTTCTTACTTACTTACTTACTTACTTACTTTATTTATTTATTTATTTATTTATTTACTTATTTATTTATTGTTCTCACTTTAAAATGCACGTTCTTTGGCTTGGTCGGTCAAGCCTCTGACTCTCGATCTCAGCTCAGGTCAGGATCTCTGGGTCATGAGTTCGAGCCCCGTGTTGAGGCTTAAAAAAAAAAAAACAGGTGTTTTTTTTTTTCTGCACACAGAAGGCAGGTTTTATTAACTCGTGACCTGTCTTCGCCAACTACCACGGTGATGAGCCAGGCCCTCTGGGTTGCTGCACTACGAGCGGAGCCCAAGCCTGCACGTCAGTAGCTCTGCCCCGAGGACTTCAGGGTGTGTTCAGCGCTCTGACCCCGGGGGCAGCCACAGCACCCTGCTCCCAGGACTGTTGCCTCCAGGACAGCCTTGATAGGCGTGCGCCGAGCACACACCCAGCGCCTGCTGTATGCCGGGCAAGGCTCTGTGCTGGGGACCAGTGGCCCCGGGGGGAGGGGTGGGGCCGGAGCTCAAGTGTGTGTACGTGTGAGAAATGCACATGTGGGGCCTCCCAAACGTGTGTGCCCAGAGCGTGTGGATGCAGCCGTGTTTGGAGATGGGGTCTTCACAGAAGTCGTTTAGCTAAGGGTTTGGAGACAGGGTCACCCTGGATCATCCTGGGTGAGGGTCCACCCTAATCCCACAGCAGGTGTCCTTAGGAGAGAAGAGCCGGGAGTGCAGGGGGGTGACACAGCCACCGGGAGCAGGAACAGGCAGGAAGGAGCCTCCGGAGGGAGCAGGGCCCTGCTCCCTGCACGGGGACCTCTGGCCTGCAGGCCCCCCCCGGAGAGTGGATTCCTGTTGCTTGAACCTCGTGTTTGTGGTGACGTGTTAGGGCAGGTGGTGGAGGGAGCACATGGCCGGGGAGTCACGTGCATGTGCCGGGGGGAGGGGGAGGCACGCTCTCGGGGTGCAGGGGCTCGCTGCGCTCCTCCCCTCTGGCTCAGGCAGGGGGCCGGGACGGCACACGCGCGCTCAGTGGCTTCTCTTTGGGGTGTTTGCACCCACGGAAGCGATGCCCTTGGAGCTGCAAGTTGGGGTGCACGCTGCCTCCCCAGGTCAGCCGTCGGGTTGGAGCAGATGCTGCAAATCCAGCATCTCCCAGAGTGCGGCACGCACCGCTGCCGGCCCACGGGCTGGCTTTATGCAGGACACAGGTCGGCGTTTTGCACATTTTGTACATTTTGCACGTGTGTGTGTTTTTACAGTTACCTTCTATTTGTGGTGGTGGTGCTGCATCCTGGTCACGGGAGACGTGGGCTGCCTCCAGGTGGGAACGTAGTCTCGGGCGTGGGGAAGGCGTGGAGAGGTACCTCGCAGGTGGGATGCGCATCTGTTGAGCGCCCGCCGGGTGCGCAGGACGGGGCACCAGTGGGCAGGGGTCAGGCTGCAGGCCCCGGGAGCTCCGGAGACTTCCGCAGGTGTAGGGGGCTGCACTCGAGGAGCCCTGGTCGCTTTCCTGGGTGTCCAGGCTGGCCAGGGACCGAGAGGCTCTCCACTGGGGGACCCGGGCTCCAGGGCGGATGTCAGAGGGGACGGTGGCTCCGACGGCACGGCACGAAGCACCACACATGGGGCGCCCCAAGCACAGACAGACACGTGGGGTCCCAACTGCGGAGCCACGTTCTAGAGCAGGGTGTCAGCAGGGCTGTTCCTTCTGGGGCTCCTGGTGCTCCCTGACCTCTCTCTGGGGAGGACCACCCAGTCTGGGTGCCCCTGGCTTGTGGCTGCCGTCTCTGAGTCTGTGGACTGGGCGCCTGCATCCTCACCCCTCCCAAATGCCCCGCTCGTCTCTTGCAAGGACCCTCGTCCCTGGATTTAGGGCCACCCGGATTCAGGATGATCCCATCTCAAGAGGCTTCATCATATTCGCGAGGACACTTGCTTCATTGAGGCCACGTTCTGGGTTCTGGGTGGACCCATCTTTGGGGGGCTGTTGGCTTACCGTGTTAGGGGTGGAAGCAGGTGTGCCCTGGCGTCTGGCCCCAACCCCATCTCCCTGGGCCCGAGGCCCTGATCTGGGCGACCGTCGAGCTGCAGCTCAGCCCTGCTCCAGGCCGGTGCCCCAACTTGCGCCCGGGTTCTGTGGCCTGTGGGTGTGCAGGGGGTGGGGGTGGAAGGTGGGGCTGGTGGCCAGTGGCTCCTGGCCCTCGTGGATGCCCCGGCTCCTCGCCGGGAGGGGCAGCCCCGCGGAGTCTGCCCTTGTGGGTGCTGGGTGCGTCTCCCCGGGCCGTGCGGGGGCCTCCGCTTGGCGCCCCAGGGCCACCTTGGGAGCCAGCCTGCCCGGGACCGTTTGAAAACTAATCTATCTTTTTTTTAAAAAGAAAATTGTGAAAACCAGTTTGACATTTGTGCCTGGCCTGCCCCAAAGCATTTTTGATTCCAATTGGAATAGGCTCTTGCCAATTTGGCTGTTACCTGGTAAGTTATTAAGAACCTGTTTCTGGTGTTTCTTCTTTTATTCCTGGTTTTCCCTTAGCGCCCTAATTCCTGTTAGTTGAAGGGTACTTATTTTTTTTTTCCCGTTAAGTGCGTGGTTTGGCAACAAAAGCAAAGTGCAGATGTTGGTGTTTTGAGTTTTTCCCCCGTTGCTGCTGGGAGGGTGTGAACAGGGAGACCGTACCCCACTTTCCATGCAGAATCTTTTAGAATGGAAGGCAGGTCCTCCTGGGTGGGAGGCACTGTTCAAGCAGCAGCTCGGGGAGTGGGAGGGGGTCCCCAGGCCCGGTCCCTGGCTGTCCCCTGGGCTCTCGCTCCTGGGGGCTCTCATCGCGTGCCTCTGCCCCCCAGGCTGGCAGGCTGGCTGCAGCCTCCCCACCACCACCCTGCCCCGGTTGGCTCAGCATGTTGTGGGAGGCCGAGGAAGTATCTGGAAGGTTCTCTCCTCTTACAGTCTGGTGAGGGACACGGGAGGCCTGGGCCGGGCAGGGGTCCCGGTGAGTGAGGACGAGGGGTGCACTGTACCCCCGCGGGGGTCCGAGGCCGAGGTGATGGCCGTAGCCTGCAGGGGCCGTGCGAGGTGGAAGGAAACGGTGGGTGCCCCGGCCTGCTCGGTGTGGGGGGCTGGGTCCCCCTGCGCGCCAGCCCGTGCTGTGTCCTGTAATGTCCCCAGAGGAGGCAGGTGAGCGGGTGAGGCTTGCTGAGGCCACACGGCCCTGAGCCCCCGTGGGGGCGGTGCATCTCCCGGTCCAAGGGCCTCCTGAGCTGCCGTGCACGGGGCCTTGGGCCAACGCCCTCCCAGGGACCTGCCCTTCCCACCCACCAGTCACTGAGCGCCCCCCTCCCCGTGGCCTCCCAGGCGCTGTCTCGGCTCTCCTCCCGGTCAGGTGACGTGGTGTGCCTTGTGCCTCAGTTTACCCCCAAGGGGAAGCTGTGGCAGCAAGTCCTTCAGGTGGAGGCGAGGGCGAGGTGAGTGCACGCACGCAGGAAGTCAGAGCCACGCGTGGAAGGTGCAGTCCTTGCATCCCGCCCGGCCCCACCACCCTCCTGCCCGCCCATCCTCCGACCCGCGCTGGCCCCACTGCGGCCCGCCCTCCACCCGCCCCTTGGCTTCCTTGTTGTTCGTGCTGGGCCCTCCCTCGGGTACTGAGAGGCGATTCTTGGGGGGCTCTGGGCGGAGGGGTGCAGAGGGAGGAGCACGGTGTTGGGGGAGGACTGGAAGACAGACTTTTCCAGAATACTTAGCAGACGCAGGCAGAGGGGCGTCCGTGAGGTCCCAGCTGTGCTTTCTGGGGCTGGTCTCCGGAGGTCGCTGGGAGCGCCGTCAGAGCCCCGGAGGCCGAGCCCACGGTCATACAGGGCTGGTGTTTGCAGAGCCTACAGCAGGCTCCCGGGGGCTCCCTCAGGGCTTGCTGAGAGAGTGAAGGGGAGCCGTCAGAGTGGTGGCCTTGGCCGCAGCCACGGGCGGACGCTGTCCCCTGGTGACCCAGCTATCAGGGAGCAGACGCGGGGTGGCCGCCCTGCAAGCCGTCTCCACCCGTGGGGCACCCACTGAGCTCCCTGAGCGCGTCCTTGTGCCCAGACCATCCAGGCCCTGCCCCATCCCCACAGCTTCTAGGTTCTGTTTGTAAAGAGGAGCCTCGGAACCCATTGACGCAGAGGCTGGCGATGAGGGCTAAGAAGTGCGTGGAATGGTCTGGCTGCTTCACTTGACAGATGGGGAAGTTGAGGCGAGGCTGACTCGCCCAGGGTCACGTGGGTCTCTGTTGATGGCATTGGCGGATGTCAGGGAGGCTGGTGTGGCCAGGGGCTTCCGGATGGCTCTTCCTGGTGCAGCAGCAGGGGGGGCACCCGGGGAATGCTGAGGGGGCCCGGGGCGGAGCCTGGCTAGCTGCCAGAGTGCAGAGGACCCCCCCCCCATCGTGCAGGGGCCTGCAGACCCTCCCAGGGCCTCAGAGCTGCACGTTCTGTGTTCACCCGGCGATTCATGCGTCTGTTCTCGGGCACCAGGGGGGCGGGGATACTCTTGGCTGGCAGGGCTGCCCCAGGCTTGGAGTGCAGCCGGGACCCAGGCTCGGGGTGGGGAGCAGCGGGGGGCACGCACACCTCGGTGCATCTGAGCCCTGGGGGGCCAATGGCATGGGCCAGGGAGCCCGAGCAGCCCTGCAGGGCTTGCACCTCCTGGCAGCCTCTTGGCTCACCCTGGTGCCCAGCGTGTACCTGTCCACATACACGCTGTCCCCTGTGCCTGGGGACCTGGGACCACTCATGGTTCTCAGGGGGCTGCCCTGCGGGTCCCCCTTTCTCAGCAGGTGCCTGCTTGTCCGTGAGTGTGACCCTAGAGCTTCGGGGCTGGGCTGTGGCATGTGGTCCCTGCCTCTCTGGGGTCTACCATGGACCAGGCACCCTGTCGGTGTCTCCAGGGCCCCCACAGTCCAGCCCGATGGGAACACGAACCTCTTGGTGTGGAGCTCTGGCTGCCATGCCCAGGGAACCTCGGTCCAGCTTGCCACTGGGCCTTGGGATGGACTTGGCTGGGGGAGCAGGGTTCCCTTCCCGGGCGTGCCCTGTTCTGCCCGGAGGAGCCCTTTGGCCCTGGAGCTCCACGAGCGCACCCTCGGCCTGCCGGGCGCTGCTGCTACCACAGGGAGACTCCCGGGTGCGCTGTGCCCATCAGCAGGGGCCAGTGAGGCCTCACTTCCTGGTTGGTGAGCCTGGAAGTGTCTCCTTGAGCCCATGGCCCGGTGGAGGGGAGTCTCCCCTTTGGGGAGCAGTGTGCCCAGATCTACAGCCTTCACTGCCCCCAAATGCAGAGGAAATCTCGTTATGCCTTCTCTGGCGGAAACACAATCCCGGGTCCCTGCAAGGAGACCAGCCCTAAGTTCTGGGGGACTCCCTGTTCCCAAAATGATTGCACCCTAGATGCCTTTGCTTCTCCAGGCCCCGGGGGTGGCGGTGGGGGTGGAGGCAGAGGTGATGACCCTCCCACTGTCGGCTCCAGCTGGGGTCTGCAGGCCTGGATGCCGGGGTGCTCCTGCTGGGGGGACGGCAGGCTGAGGAAACAGTGCGTGTGTGCCACCAGCGGTCGTGGGGTCCTTGCTGGGCGGGGGTGCTGGCAGCTGCTGTCCGGGCCGAGGCGGCCAGGTGGGGCTCTGCGGGGGCTGCCGAGACTGTCCCAGTGCTGTGGGTGAGAAGTGACATGCTCGGGGATGGGCAGTGGGGTCAGTGATACGGGGAGCTGCTGCCCGGAGGTGAAGATGCAGGCACCCAGGGCCCCTCTGGGGCCGAGGAGGAGCCCGGTTGTGGTGCATCCGCGTCTGTGCGGCCAACTTCCTGGGCTCTAATCCTTCGAGAACAGACCCCATCTCCAACTGCAGCTGAGTTCCAAGACAAATAAATGAAAACTTCTGGTACATGATATCCTGTAACCCTATTAAGTGGCAAGATTATGCAAACAAAATCATTAAGTACGATTACACAACTTTCCGTGTGGTTCTTACGGGACGTTCATTATCTCCCGTCCTGCTGTACTTACGCTTGATTCCAGGGGAATTAGTGGCATTACTGTTTAAATCTTAACTTTTGTGTTAAGCAGGCGCGTTCCAGAGCTTTTGAAACGTATCTTGAAGGCAGCGCCTTGCGTTTCACGGTTTAACAAGGGAGCGAGCGTGAGGAACCGCAGAGCTCACTAATCTGTGGAAATTAGGGTGGTTGTGCCAGTAGGATTTTTTTTCCTCTAATTAAAAACAACACGCTGTTTTCCTGAAATTTCCCGAGATAGAGTCGTTCCAGAGGAGGTGAGGGGCGGCGGAAGGGGACGCGGCGGACCGGGGCCCGGGGTGTGCTGCCCTGTGGTCTCCGCGGGCCCGGGCTCCGGCGTGCACCGTGGATGGGCAGGCGACGGCCTTCCCGAGTCCCGAGAAGGCGCAGTGTCCACAGTGGCCGTGGGCGGGTGGACGGACAGCAGCGGGCACGGGAGTGGAACCTGGGGTGTTACTCAGGCTTAAAGGGAAGGGCTTTGTGACACCTGCCGGGACGTGGGCAGCCGGGAGGCCCGTGTGAAGGGACATCAGTCAGACACAACGGGATAAGGAGAAACAATTCCGCTTGAATAAGGGACACAGGTGGCGAGGCCATGGCGCCAGGCGGCCGGCGGGGCTCCCCAGGGGCTGGAGGCAGGGGGCAGGTCATGGCTCGTGGGGACGCGCTTGCAGTTCCAGAAGGTGACGGGGTTCTGGAGGCCGAGGGGCGTGTCAGCGGCACGACAACGCGGATGCGCTTAACACCGCTGAGCTTGACACTTAGAGGTGCTTAAGACGGTAGATTTCATGTTAGTGCATCCAGCGCAGTGAAAATAATAATAATAAGGTACGTTCTCAGTCGTGTGAAGGGGCATGAAGAGCGCTGGTATGTTACCATTTTTTAAAATTGTAGGCCTTTTAAAGGGCAGTTTCAGGGTCAGAAAAAAATTGAGCAAGAGATAGAGACGCTTCTCTCGTGCTGTCCCTCCCTCCCTCCCCCGCGGTTAACGTCTGTCGTGGCCCGGGTGCCCCCGCTGCGGGCGATGAGCCAACACGGATGCACTGGCATCAGCGGGAGCCTGCGGCTGACCGTGGGCCCGTCCTGGTGCCCTGCCCTCCTGGGCCCTGGGCGTCCGGCCCTGCACGTTCTGTCACGGCGCCGTTTTGGGGACCGTGACTCCCCAGGGAGCGGCGGTCGGTCGGGGGCCTGGGGCAGCTGGCGCATCCTGTGGGGACAGCGCGAAGCTGGGGGTGTGTGTGTAGGCAGAGCCCCGCTTGCCCCGCAGGGACCCCAGGGAGCCCGGCAGGCTCGGGGGGGAGTCCGGAGCCCCCACCAGCGGGTGCCAAGCCGAGTGGGGTCTTTGGCAGCCCGCGTGGCCACGTTGTCCCTGTCCCGGGAGGCACGTGTGCTCTGTTTCTAATCCTGTGTTTTTGTACGGGTACGCGGGTGTGCGCACGTGAGTGTAGACAGATACGGGCGCCTTCAGGCGTCTTATGCCGTCATGCGTGTGCACGTGTGAGTGAGGAGGGGACACCGCACATTGCACGCAGTCTGAAGGGCGCAGGCGGGGTACGTGCCACGTCCCCAGCAATCCGTGCTCCCGCCGAGCCGTGATCGACGCCCGCCCCCGGCCGTATCTTCTCCACGCCCCACCACGGCCCCCACCCCGGAACACGCACTCGTGAGAACTTGCTGTTAAAGCCGCGCTTCAGTTTGCTCTGTTAGCAGCATTTCCTGAAGCTCCTTCAGGATCGGAGAGTGGGGAGGGGCCTTCTCTGACTCGCTGCATAGCCTTCCTCGGCGTGGGCTCTGGCGCGTGTGACGGGCCTCGCTGCGGGCGCCTCTGCTGTGAGTCCTGCCGTCGGGGCACATGCCGGCGGGAACAGCTGTGCTCACCTCCAAGGTGCCGCAAGGGGTACCCGCAGCACGCGGGCCCAGGGGGCGGGGGCGGTCTGTGCTCCCTCTCACCTCCCTGGAGGCCGGCCCTGGGGACCCCATCGGGGGGCTCATGCGCGGATGACTCCCTGAGCCCCGGCCTGCGCCATATGCTCGGACCCTGGGCTTCCTCCCAGATGCAGGCGGCAGCCAGGCTTCCGGGGCAGTTGTGAGCCTCGCTTCTCCTCCGAGGCCGATGGGCCGTTTTTATTCGCTTTACTCTTTATGGTCACAGCCACGTCGTGTGGGATGCTCACCGTATCCCAACTGTAGGGCTCACCGTTTTCCGGGTTGGTCTTTGTTGCCATGCGGATGTTACAGAAAATTCCTGCAGGTGACACGGGTACATCCTGCCCATCATCCGCGTGTTTCAGACTCTGTGGCCGCACCTGCGAGGACCGCGTGTGTCCTCCTCCTCCCTGGGTCGTGTTTGTGGCCGTGCACATTGGTGGGGCCAGTGCAGGCTCGGTGGATGCCAGGTCCAAGAGGCCGGTTTAGCCTTGCCTCAATGTCCAGTGGGGGGAGTTGTGTAGGGGCAGAGGCGCGGAGGCACGGACCTATTAGATGCCCACCGGGTGGAGGTGGCCGTGCAGAAGCAGCAGCAGCCCTGGCTAAGCTGGCAGCGAGGCCACTTTGCTGGGGGACAGCTGTCCTCTCCGGGGCCAGTGGCGCGGGGTGTCCAGCAGCCCCTGGGCGTGCCCAGTTTGGAGTCCCTGTTACCCTGTTAACAGGTGGTGCCTGTCTCTCTGACTTTGGTCTCATGAGGAGCCTCTGCAGGAATGGCTCCGAGGAGGGGTGGAGGTGATGGTTCTGGTGCCTGGGAGCCGAGGAAGCTGCGAGCTGGCAGGGCTGGTTTCAGGAGCAGGCTCCGGGGCACGGTGGCCAGAAGCTGCCGCCGGACCAGGCTGGGCCTTCCGAGGAGGGCCTGATGTCACTGCAGGGCTGTGCCTTTACCAGGCCCCCATGGTAAAACCACGTGTGCCGCAGCAGCAGGGCACCCAGAGCTGATACGATCCAGGTCTCATTGTGCCACGCTCCCCTTTGTCCCGGGTAACTTCATTTACCAAAACGTGACTTTGTGTTACCACACAGCATCGTTCTTGGCTCTGGCGCTGTTGCGTGGTTCTCTGGCGGGCCAGCCTGTCTGAGCGGCAGCGGGCCCCGCTCCGTGTTCTCGCATGCCAGGAGACGGCAGGGCCAGGAGGTCCCCAGGCAGATGGCGGCAGCATCTCCAGCAGCACCACTTCCCAGATGTTCTGTGATGGGCTTGCCAGGATGCGGGGCTGGGGCTGCAGGACCACAGTGACTATCGCCTCCAAATGCCACGTTGGGCTTTTTAGGAGAAGGCTTTGCATGGTGGAGCATCCCCTGAAAAATCCTGCTTGCTCCCACGAGCCCCCCCCCCCCCTGCCTCTCAGTTGCCAGAGGTCACAAAGGCCCAGAGTTCACCCAGCCTGGGAGCTGCGGGGCCGCATGAGGGACCCACTTCCACGTGGAGTCATGATGCAGGGTGGACAGGTGCAGGGGGCGTCCTGTGGGTGCATGAGAAGGTTCCAGCATCTTCCCTGTTGTCTTTCTGCTGAAGGTGTCAGGGTGCTCTATGCTGAGGCTCCAGAGAGGGGACACCGGCAAACACCTTCCCTGGCACCAGTAGCCTGTACACATCCACGTGGAGCCTCACTGGGGTGCCCCTTGCTGGCCGCTCAGCTGCTCATGTTTTCCATGGAGACTGCTTCCCAGGCTGATGGAGGATTTGGCTGTGGACTCTTGTGGCCCGGGGACAGGTGGCTTTGGGACAAAGATCCCCTTCCTTACTTCCATTCCTACTCATCTCTGTGCTGACAGCCTGCCAGGAATGGCACTGTGAGCTGAGAATGGCAGGCCCTGCTCCTCTGTCCTCTCGAAGTTCACTGATGGAAGGTGAGCTGTGTGAGCTCCCGGACAGTGGTGCCTCTGGGTTATCTGCAGCCCCTAGATAGCTCCTCCTTCCAGTCTTCTGCTGGCTGTCAGGGGTTGGAAGGGGCAGGCTGAGCACCCCTCTGGGGGTATGAGCCGGAAGCAGTCCTTTTGGGAAGGAGTCGTTCTCTGGGCTCTGTTTATAGAACATTTTCATTTGAGTCTCTGGGGAGGAGATGACTATTGTGATGATGGTGATGCTGATGGTGTTGGTGGTGGTGGTGATGATGGTGGTGGTGATGGTGGTGGTGATAATCCAGTGGGTAGTTGATAATCAGGTGGATGGTTGTGGTCATGGTGATGACTGAGGATGGTGATGATGGTGGTGGTGATGATGGTGATGATGGTGATGGTGGTGATGGTGGTGGTGATAATCAAGTTGATAATTGATAGGTGATGATTGTGGTCATGGTGATGACTGATGACGGTGATGGTGGTGGTGATGGTGGCGATGATGGTTAATGATGGATGATGATCATGATGGTGACAGTGGTGATGATGATGGTGATGAAGGTGACGATGGGGAATAATGATGGTTCTTGATGGTGATGAATGTTAATGATGGTTGATGCTGGTGATGGTAATGATACGAAGGTGCTGGTGACAATCATGGTAATAATCCTGTTGATAATCATGTGGATGATCATGATGGCGGTGGTGATGCTGATGACAGTGATGATGATGATGATGATGGTGTGATGATGGCAGTGATGTCGGTGATGATGGTCAATGATAGTTACTGATGGTAATGGTTGATGATCATGATGTGTCAATGGTGGTGATGGTGGTGATGATCGAGTTGATAGTTGATATTCGAGTAGATGATTGTGGTCATGGTGATGACTGATGATGGTGATGGTGGTGGTGATGGTAATGATGGTGGCGGTGATGATGATGATGGTGGTGGTGGTGATGATGGTGGTGGTGATGATGGTGGTAGTGATAATCAAGTTAATAGTTGATAATCGGGCAGATGATTGTGGTCATGGTGATGACTGATGACGGTGATGGTGATGGTGGTGGCGATGATGGTTGCAATGATGGTTAATGATGGATGATGATCATGATGGGGTGACAGTGGTGATGATGATGATGGTGATGAAGGTGACGATGAGGATAATGATGGTTCTTGATGGTGATGATGGTTGATGGTGGTGATGGTAATGATACGATGGTGCTGGTGCTGGTGACAATGGTGGTAATAATCCTGTTGATAATCATGTGGATTATCATGATGGTGGTGGTGGTGCTGATGACAGAGATGATGGTGATGGTAGTGCGATGATGGTGGTGATGTCGGTGATGATGTTATTGTGTTTAATGATAGTTACTGATGGTGATGGTTGATGATCATGATGTGTGGATGGTGGTGATGATGGTGATGATCGATGATAATGACGCTTGTGATGAGCAGGTTAGGTGCATGCTCAGGACCTGCATGTCTCCACGGCTAGAACCCCTGTTCCGCTGCTGTCCGCCTACCGTGAGTGCCCCAGTGCCAGCTCAGCACCCCACTGGGCAGCTCCTGCCCCTGCCTGCCCGTCTTGCTGCAGGATGCCCCAGTCAGATCTGGCACCTTCCCCCAAGTCCTCCTACTCCTCACCTCTTCTCTCCCCATCCCTGGCTCTGCCCTCACCCTCCCTCTCTGTGTACCTGTGTGCACGTGTGTATAGGCGTGTATACTGGGTAATAGGATGATGGAGGTCCTTCTGTGGAAGCACCCTGGCTTTCGCTGTTGTGCCTTGGAAGCTGCAGCTCTGGGAACCTCTGTTCTGGCACAGGGAAGGCTCCTCCAACACCGGGGGTGCTCCGTGCCAAGTGATAGGGCTTTCCCCATTATCCCCGTGGTTAGGGTGCAGCCCACAGCTGTGTGGGCGTGTGTTCTGCTCCCTGGTTTGGACCCACAGTATCTGATCGTGGACTGGGTTTTGGACATCCCTAGGAGCTGTGTGTGGTGGGCACTTACTTGTGCAAGGAAAGTGGATTTGCGTGAATTTGAAGATACTGGAGAGAGCCAGGAAGCCCTTTGGCTGCAGGTAGCATGATACAAAACCCAGCTGCTCTTGAGGAACAAGTGGGACCAAAACTTTGAGGTTCCTTCTGGAATCTGAAGCAGGGACGAGTGTAGAGACGTGTGACAGTTTAGAACCAGAAGCTGTCTTGTTCATTCGACCGATAAAAACACGTTGACTTTTAAACATATGATATGTTCATAGCAGTAAAGTAGAAATATAAGTGAAAAGTGCCCCCAAAGTCCTGATTTTCCCAGGGTCCAGAGAGAATCAGTGCCCTCCCGCCATTTCTCTCTTTCTGCCTGGGGTGTCTGGATTGTGTTGGGTTGGATTATTCTCTTAGTTTCAGGTGTTGGAAGTGCGGCGATGAGCTACCTGGGACCAGCGATGTCCGAGTGCATGGTTTATTGGCTGGCCCCTCCCTTGGCCTCCACTGCCTGGTGGGGGAAGCCAAGGTCCTGAGGGTGCTCCACCCGAGGCTTCTGTGCTTGCTGGAGCCAGCCACGTCCCAGGCCCCTGTCCCACATCCTGGAGCTGGCAGGCCTGGGGACGCCGGGCCAGCGGGGGCATGGCAGGGCTCCGGAGCCACATGCACAAGCACACGGGTTCACTCTGTTTGGATCCCAGGAGGGACGACTACTCTCGTGTGTGTGGTGTGGGCATCGTGCTTCGGGTAAGGGTCAGGTTCAGCATCCAGGACGGGATCCCCATGCAGGCGAGTGTCCAGCCTGCACGGTGGGCATTGCTGGGGGGTCCCCTCTGCCTGGGGAGCCCCATAAGCTTGCAGGAGGGGCAGTCCAGGCCCAGATGTGTCCAGGTTGGATGCAGAGGGGCACACCGTGGTGGAGATGTTTGCACATCTGCTTTCACAGATTGTGTGATGCAAGAGCACACAGGTGCCGAGCAGTACAGAGCCCACCTGGATTGAGGTCCTGGGGGTTTCTTCCTGGTGGTGGTGACTAACCAGCTGGACTCAGAAGGCAGAGTGGGTCAGTGCAGTGAAGCAGGGACATCTGGTTGCTGTCAGGAAGCCACTGGCGCTTCCTCTCGAGGGCTGTAGCTCCACTGAGCAAGTGAGCTTGAGCGTGCCCTGTGGTCTGCAGGGTCTGAAGCCCCTTCTCCAGGCCCTGCATGTGCACCGGGGCTCGCAGGAGGGTCTGTACTGATGACTCGCCTTGATCTTCGGTGCAGACAACGCTTCCCATCCAGCTTCTAGAAAATTGTAAACCCGCTCTGCCCGGAACGCAGGAGCGCCATCACCAAATCCAGGTTCAGGGAACATCCGCGGACGCGTCATGACACAGGGCTGGAACAGCAGCGCATGACAATTAGAAGTCGAGAGCTGCGTAAGGACGTGAGTGTGAGACCAGCACCACCCAGAAGGGAGCCCGGCACCCGGCGTGTTGGGAAGAGGCCGCAGGGAGTGAGGGCTTTGTTTCTCCGGCCTGGCACCCTGGGAGGGGCATCGGATGGGTGGGGCGTGGGGCTCGGGGCCTCCCCCGTGTTCTAGGCTCACGCCCTCTGAGCAGCCACGTGCCACGGATCCCCAAAGGGAGTGGCACTCCTAGCAATGCCTGGGGAAGGTGGGGGCTCGTCGTGCCCTGACTCAGTTGACCCACGGGGGCAAAGAGGAGGGTGGTTGGGGGGAGGGCAGGCCCCACTCTCAGTAACCGGCCCGGTCAGCAGATGAGCAGCCGTCGCTGTGGGAATGCAGGAGTGCAGCAGAGGGCGCAGGAGCCCCTGGGTGTGAGCCGTCACCTTGCTCAGGCGCAGACACAGCAGCCTCGGGCATGGGTTAGGGCCCTTAATACCCTCCTCAAACCCTGCTATCCACGTCCTGGAACCTCTCAGGAACTTCCCGGGCCCTGACAGGTGGCCCCTCACCAGGGTGGGTCCAGCCTCCGGACACACAGCTGGTGTGGACACCTGAATTCGCAGGCCAAGGGGACGCTGAGCAGCAGTGAAAGCGCTTGCCTTCTGCCTGACGCCTGGAGAGAGGAGGCAGGTCTGGGGGCGCCCCCAAGCCCTGGGGTGACACTGAGTGTGAAGGAAGGGACCTCGGTCATCGTGGCGGGCAGCTTCCAGGCCCGAGACCCGTGGTGTCACCAGTCGGGGCAGGGGTGGGCTGAGCACCCTTCGAGAGGAGGGCCAGGCTTCTGGGGAGGAAGGTGACCGAAGGGCGCCGCTCTGCAGCGTGGCCCCCCCACTTTGTAAGTGATGCCTCGTGGCCTTTTCCTGTCCAGGGTCAGCTCCTAGCTCGGCCCCGCTGAGTCTGTCCCCGAGCGTGCCTGGCGCCCCCGGCTGCCACAGGAGGAGAGGTCCTGGCTCTTAGTACGCTGGACGTCGCCTACTGCCCCGATGTGTGCAAGGGCAGCGGACAGAGGGGCATCTGTCCCCAGCACGATGCGGGGAGTCTGCCCCTGATATTGGGGGACATGGGGTGGTTCATCCCCGAGGGGTCCTCATCCCAAATGGGATGGTGGCAGGGGGTCTTGTACCCATTTCATTAGATTTGCACTCAAGTATCTGGGTTCTGGGGGCTATGGGGACGGTGCCGGGCCTGCCGTCACCCCGCATGCTCGCTGCTGGTGCCCCGGACTGTGACAGCTGCCACCGGTGCCCTGAGGCCCTGCTGCTCCATGTCCTGTGCCTCCTGCCTCCTACGTGTGCTTCTGCGGTGCAGCTTTATGCCCGATTTACTTATTATTATTTATTGGTATTCATGCGCTCACTCTTTATTAGCTGCCATATTTCAGCTGTTATCGAGCAGCAGATGCAACAGCTTCTAGAAACCTCCATTCTTTTATTTTTAATTTTTTTCAAATGTTTTATATTTATTTATTTTGGAGAGAGCATGAGCATGCCGGGGCAGGGTGGCGGGTGCAGGGGGAGAGGGAGACCGAGAATCCCAAGCTGGCTCCACGCCTGGCGCGTGGCTGGATCCCACGACCCCGAGAGCATGACCTGAGCCAAAGCCAAGAGTCAGACTCTCGGCCCAGCGAGCCGCCCGGGCGCCCCTCACAGATCGGTCTTCCTTTATTCAGGATCGGTTCTCCGGAGTCTGGGGCCAGGTGCCAGGCAGAGGTGCATGGGGGTCAGAGCGCATGGATCCGGTACACGGCGTGCCGCGCTGCGCCGGGGCCGGTTCCAGTGTTTGCAGTGCTGCCGGTGTCTCTGGTGACTCTTGTCCTTCCGTGTCCCCGGAGCCGAAGCCCTGCCCTGTGGTGCCCTGATTGTCCCTGCGGGCTGGGCCCCTGTGCCTTGACCTGTAGGACCTCGGCATGGAGGAGGGGTGAGTGCCGGGGGGCAGCCTGGGTCGAGGTCGAGGTCCAAGGACCCAGCACTGCCCACGGCCTTGGGGTTGTGGCTGTGTCACCTGCTGAGGCCTCGCTGGCCTGACATCTCAGAGGGCCAGGAACAGGGCGTCCCCGGGCCAGGCAGGGCCTCCTTCCCTTCCCATCAGCAGACCAGCCACTCCCAGCAGGGCCCCCACACGACACAGGGTGCTGTGTCCGCGGCAGGAGGGGAGGGCGGGCATGCCGGGCGCGCCAGGTGCGTCAGCAGCAAAGGGTCACCTGATGGTGAGGCCTCACGTCTTTAGAAGCAAAGAGAACCTAAACCCCTCCTGGCAGTGATGTCGCCGGCGTTCGGCTGGGAGGACTGTCCCTGCAGGGCTCGTCTCGCGCGCATAGGATTTCTTCAGGCCACGGGTGATGCCAGCGGTGCCGCCAGACCTGACGTCAGGGGCAGACGGGCGTGTCGGTGCTGAGCGGGCGCCTGTGGGGTCAGGAGGGATGTGCAGGGGGAGAGGCCCTGCGGCGCCCAGCCCTGGCCACCCTCGCGGTCACGTGGAAGGAGCACGTGCACCAAGTGGGGGGCGGGCGTGTCTCTGGGGCCTCACGTCGTCTGGGTGCCTTGATGTGATGGGCACACGTGAGATTCCTTGCTCGGTTGGGGGTGCCTGGGGCCTGCTTGCCTGCCGAGGGCCGTGGGGTGAGACGCCCGGGGCCCCAGAGGACAGCGTGGGTGGCCGCACCCTGCGGGCACCGGGCGGGCATCCCCACCCTGCCGACGGGGGAGCGCGGCCTGCACCTGCTCTCAGGAGTGGACCTTGAGGTTGGGTCTGAGGCTGGATGCAGTGAGGAGGGACACAGGGGCGCCAGGGGGCAGGCGGTGGGGCCTGGTCAGGGCGTGGCTGTCAGCACCGCCGAGAGGGTGGTGGGTGAGCGTGGGCATGTCCGAAGCTTGGAACTGTCCTTGCACAGCGATGCCCCGGCTCCATCGGGACGTTGGTGACCACCCAGGTCACGTCTCACATGAGGGACTTTGTAGCCTTGAACCCAGAACCAGGGTCCGGTTTATTTTTTTTTTTTAATTTTTTTTTCAGGGTCCAGTTTGAAGTCTGCTCTGGGAGTGACACATGTGTGTCCTGGTCCTGTCGGGGCATCAGGTGGAGGGTGGCGCCTGGGGGCGTCCTGGGGGGTGTTGGGTGCTGGGGGCCCCCGCGCTGCTGTGGGCAGACCTGGCAGGAGTGCAGCTGCCCCACACAGTGCCCGACCTGCTGCCCCCGGTGGGAAGATGCCCCCCCCCCGCCCCCCAGCTTGGGCAGGAGGCTGCGTGTGCGCCTGCGTGTTCACTGCCATCACACAGCTGGAGACACACAGGTGACCCGGTGGCTGTCTGCAGACCGACACGTGCTTTGCCCTGTGGCACAGCTCGTGCGCCCAGCTGTGGCTCCGGCGTGGGGAGAGGGGCACTGGGAGGTGCGCTGGAACCTCTGGGTGTGCACGCACGGCGGCTGCCGGCTCCGGGCAGAGTGGGGAGACCGAGGCATCCTGATGCACCTGTACGGAGTGCTTGTGAGCTGCAGCTGGGCCTGGGGCGCGGGGGTCACAGGCCCGAAGGGGACCCCACCCCCGCCTGGAGGTCGTCCCAACAGCTACATTCTAGAAGTTTTGGGGCTGGGGAGGCGCCGCCAGTGTTTGCCAGGCGTCCCCAGGAGGCAACTCATCCGCTCCTCGTCCCTCCGTGTCTGCTGTGAACGACTGGATTTCACGCGCGGCTGGGCACGCGGTTCCCGGGGTGATAGCGGGGTCCACGCACGCGTCGGTGTTGTGACGGGTGCCTGGATCCCGTGTTTTACCAGCAGCTCACACATCCTGCCACGGCGTCTGTCATAACCTGGAGTTTTCTCATCCGTACGATGCGGGGCCAGGATGGTGGGGTCCGGGAAGTCTGGCGGCATCGGAGGCCAAGGCCTGGCTGGAACGGGGGTGTCGCCCCCCCACGGCTGCAGGCGTGCAAGGACACCCCCAAGCACACGTGCACACACGTGTTCATACACACACTCATGCACACGCACGGTACAGCGCCTCCCTCGACGCCTCCCTGGGCACAGACTGACCGCAGCCTGGCCCCTCCCGGGTGCTGCTTCCCTGTGCGTGGGCACCTGCCTATCCTCAATGGGGGTGGCCGGGTGGCCCCTCCCCAGGGGCTGGACTCCTTTCCTGCCCGAATGTGCCCACTCCTCCTTTGTGCCAGCAGGTGTAATAAAATCCCCCTCCTCCAACCGTGGCAGCAGCGGGGCCCCTGTCCTGAGACCCGTCCCCGAGCAAGGAGTCAGTGGTTCATGGGAAACGGAGGGGACCCTGTCACGTCCTCCATGGTGGGAGGCATGCGGATGGGCACAATGCCCAGGCTTCGTGGATGCTGTCCACCCAACGGATGTTTGTCCTCAGGGCCGTGGAGCGGGGCGCGGGGCCGGGGGGCCGGGTGGCCTGGGGTCACCGGGGACGGGACCCACCGGCCACAGAGGTGTTGGGGAGTGGGGTGGGCCCTGACGGGCAGTGAACGTCCCGCCCTTGGGAGCAATCAGGCAGGGCGTAGAGGGGAGGCCGGCTGTCCAGCTCGTCTGAAGCGTCCCCGAGGGTCCTCGGAGTTGTGGCATCCTGAGGACGGTCTCCTGGGTGTGCAGGTCAGGAGTGACGGCCCCGAGGCATGGGCAGTGGGACGTGGTCACGGCCAGGCCTTCTCTCTGCCCTTCCCACCCCTGCTTGGGGACTGCGGGCACCCTAGCCGGGGCGGCTGGACCCCCGAGGAGCCCCGCAGGGCCCATGAGGCCAGCCCAGCAGAGCCAGGGCACCGCGCAGGTCAGCGGGACCCGGGCTCATTGGGGGATCGGTGGGTCCGTCTCCACCCCAAGGAGCTCACTGGCCGAGAAGCAGGGACAGTGGTGCTGGGAGCCTTGATTTTTGTGATTTTTGTGCCCATTGGGGGTCACGCTCCAGGTACACCTGGTGTGCGGTCGGCCGGAGAGTGTGCCCCCCGACCCCCGGGACCTCCACGTCCTGACCCTCGGAAGCTCAGAACCTGTTCCCTCTCTGAGCCACGGGGACTTTGCAGATGCAGGGAGATCATGGGTTTTTCCGCGGTTTTCACCCGGGACGCAGTCACAGGGTCCTTCTGAGAAGGAGGCAGGATAGTCAGAGGGGCCAGTGGGTGATGTGAGGGGGGTCCCGGGGCTGGAGACGTGCGGCCAGACACACGCTGAGCCTCCAGAGTTGGCCCCATGCTGCTCGTGAGACCCTAGCGGGGCCGGTCCTGGCGGCCCAGTGGCCTGTGGTCTGTGCGGACAGGTACTTGTGGGCACGCCGTGGCCCGTTGATGGAGCGCCCCTCACCTGGCATGTGGGGCGGGGACCCGTCCTGAGTCCTTGGCGACCGAGGACCTTGGCCCGTCATCCTGAGTGCCCGGACACCTTTCTGTCGTGTGTCAGGGAGACCGAGGCAATGGCACGTGTCGGGCGCAGGATGTGAACCCAGGGAGTCTGGGCTGTGTGGGACCCCAGGGCTGCATGGAAACGGGAGGTAATGGCAGGAGGCTGTGGGCGCCCCTGCCCCCCTCAGGACGGAGGGGCCCTGGACACCGTGCCCCAGCTGCAGCGTGTGGGTCCCAGCTGGGTTGCCGCTGCGTGCGTGGGTGGCGCTTCCCGTGTGCAGCTCGGCGTCTGTGTTTCTGTGTCTGTGTCCCCGCGGCACGTGGAATTGGAAGAAGGGGATCCGTGTAGTGTGGACACGAGGCCTCGTAAATGCCTTACTGGGCGAGCTCAGGCCTTACCTGCTCCTACAGGGGCGGTGGACGCGCAGTGGGGTGTCGGGGAACCGATTGGCTGGCCCCCAGTCGTCCCGGGTTGTCAGGAACCGGGTCCCTGGGCCTCTGCTGGGCCGTGCGGGGCGTCTCCGAGGGCGCGGCTCCCGGAGCATCCCCGTGCCCCTCTGCACCCCCCTGCCCCTCTGCCCCTCCGCCCCGCCCCTGCGCCCACGGGTCGGAGCCCTTGTCATCCTGCAAACATTTCTCCCCCTTGCCCTGTGCCTTCGTGTGTCCCGTGACTGGTCCCTCGGGCTCCCCTGAGAGCCGGACAGCAGGGCCTGAGCCCGAGGCCCAGGTTCTAGGAGGTTCTGACTGACCTGTCCCGCCCAGCCCTGCAGGCCCTTCACGGCCCACTGCTGCCTCCCTTCTGCCTCAGGGTCCTGGCAACGCGGACTCGCCAGGCCGCAGCCCGGAGCGCGTCCAGCCCTGGGTCCCCACAGGACAGAGGTCATGGCAGGGTCTGCCCGCCTGGCCCCCCCGCACTTGGCACGCACCCAGTCCCGTGTGGCCCAGTGGATGTAGGGGTGCGGCTGTGGCTCAGAGCTGGGGGATGGGGATGTGCTGACCTGAATGTGGGGTGGCCTCAGTAGAGCCCGAGGTCAGGGCTGCCCGGAGCATGTTGGGGGCACTTCTGGGTGGGCATCGGAGGTGCCCACCGCCAGGCCCTTCAGAAACTCGCTGTGTGGATAGCGTGGATCGAGGCGAGCGCATCTTACCTCTGCACAGCGCTCAGAATCTTGGGGGGGGGCCCTGTCCCCCAAGCTGTCCCCTGGCACCTGGGGTGAGCACCCCTGTGACTGTCACCTTGGACCTTAGCAGAGGCGCTGATGGAGGGATGGCTGAGGATTCACACACTCTCACCGGCTTCTTCGGCGGGGGGGGGGTCCCCATCACTTGTGGGTGCAGCTCATGCGTGTTTGCAGGAGGCGAGTCACGTTGCGACCAGATGCGCCGACTCTAGGCTCCGGGGGGCAGGAGGGTGAAGGGGTGAGGTCGTTGCTGCCAGGCCGAGCGGGCCTCACGCTCCCGGGCTCAGCACAGCTCTGGGAATCCCGGGACACGCGTGGCGGGGGAGCAGGGCCCAGCCCACGCCCCTGTGTCAGACGCTGGCACGGCCTCTGCGGGCGGCCTGCTGGGCGGGCTCCTCGGCATGTGTGCTCCTTCCTGCCGTCCACGCGTATTTAAGAGACCTCGTGGCTTCCGAAAGCGTCTAGATTTATGGGAAGATCGTGGAGGTGGGTTAGGAAGTGCCCACCTCCTCGTGCTGGAGACATCTTACTCACCCTGACCTGGGCCTCGGTTGCTGCTGGAGAAACACTTTATCCTTCGGTCGTTGACTCCGGTCCGTGCGTTACTCGGGGTTCCGTCGTCTGTGCACCCTGTCCCCATCTGCGCGGGGTCCCACCCAGGACCCGCAGAACCTCAGGCCCCACGGCTCCCTGGGCTTCTCCCGCCCACGGCACCTTCTCCCACGGCCCGTGTGTGTCACGGCCGGGGCGGCACTGGGGGCCTGGGCAGGTGTCCCAGGAGGGCGCTCACTCGGGTCTGCCCCACGCGTTCCGGAGAGCGCACCGGGCTGTGGGCCGGGGCAGGAAAGCCGCAGAGGTGGAGGGCGCCGTCTCCTCCCATCGTGTCTGCGCGGGTACCCTGAGCGCGGCCCAGCCTCCGACACATGGCTCCTCGGGGCAGCTGCGTCTCCGTGCTCCCTCCGGGCCCTTCTCTCTGGAAGGAAGCAGCTGCGTGGCGGCCGTGCGGTGCGCGTTCGGGGGCAGATGTACGCAGACGTTGGTGGGGCTTCCTCAGCATGGAGATTCCTTATTTCCTACCTATTTGATGATGCCCCCCCCCCATTTACGGGCATTGGCATCAGTGGGGAGTGTTTTTATGTTTTGAGTCAGATCCGCTGCTGCTTTATTTATCTGGTTGCTCAAGTGCCTTGGCCTTGGCCCCTGGGAACCCCTGGGAACCCCGGGGCCCGTGACTCAGCCTTACTCATCGCTGATGTTGTGTGTGTGTTGAGCACACACAGGGTGCAACAGGCTGTGTCCTTCAATTTTTTTTTTTTAAAGATTTTATTTATTTATTCAAGAGAGACGCAGAGAGAGAAGCAGAGACACAGGCAGAGGGAGAAGCAGGTGCCATGCAGGGAGCCCGATGTGGGGACCCCAGGATCCCGCCCGGGGCTGAAGGCAGACGTTCCACCGCTGAGCCTCTAACGTGGCTGGATGCTGCCAGCAGCATCTGGACGCCGTTCCGGGATCCTCACCTCTGCACGTTCGAGGTCACTTGTCGCATTGACGTAATGCAGCTTCCGGCAGGTGCAAGGTGCTGCGTGTCCCATTACAGCAAGCATCCCCCGAATAGGCCCCAGGATGCAAGCATCTCTGAGCTTCGCCAAACTACCCCTCCCTCCCTCCCTCCCTCCTTCCTTCCTTGCACACTGGCCACCGCCACATTTATCATTTTCCCTGTGAGATGGTTTCTTCCGGGACGTCACAGGGCTGGGATCCCCCACATGAAGCTTCTCACACCGGCTTCTGCCGAGCGACACGCATTCGAGGTTCTCCTGGGCCGTCCTGGGGGGAGCCCCATCGTCGGCGCTTGTGCCCATTTTCACTGCATTGTCGATTTTCTTTCGGTTGAGTTTTCAGGTCCACGCGCCTTCCGGACATGAGCCCGATGTCAGGTGTGTGCGGTTTGCAAGGATTCTCTCCCTTCCATGCTCTGGGCGGTGCCCCCCCAGCGCAGGGGCGTTCAACGTCAGTAAAGCCTTCCCAGAGCACGTGATCGGCGTGTATGTAACAGCTCACTGCCAAACTGAAGTTCACGTAGATTTTCTATGCTGTTTTCTAGAAGCTTTTTTTTTTAAAAGGTTACATTTATTTATTCATGAGACACACACAGAGAGAGGCAGAGACATGGGCAGAGGGAGAAGCAGGCTCCCCGCGCGGGACTCAGTCCCGGGCCCGGGGTCACGCCCTGAGCCAAAGGCAGATGCTCAACCATGCAGCCCCCCAGAGATCCCATTCTAGAAGCTTTATATTATTGCCTTTTCTTATTTAATCCCCATTCCGAGTTGATTTTTGCGGATGGTGTGAGGCCCAAGTCTACGCTCCCTGTTTGCATATCGGGCTCCCAGTGCTGGCTGGGAGCTCCTGGCTGCAGAGCTCATTCCTCTGTGGAGTTACCTTCGCTGGACTCCGTGGCCATCCTGAGGCCTGTGCCCCCTGCGGCCCCCAGCGTGCACCGGCCGCCCCTCCTAGGTAACCAGCCCTCAGATCCGTGGCTCCCTGGAGCCCAGAGGACGCACGCTGAGCCTGGGAAACATGCTTTGCTGACCCACAGCTTGACCTGGGCACTGTCCATGCTGCCCAGAGAAGGCCCGGCAGAGGGAGCCGCACACGGTTTCCAAAGATCCATCCTTCCTGAACCATCCGGGGCGTCCCGAGCGCGGGTCCTCCCAACACAGGAGGGTTAGCGGTGCTGCTGCCCCTGCAGCGAGGGAGCCCCTCCATCTCCTGCCCCTGCAGCCGGCACACGCTGGGGAGCTGTCCGTCCCTGGCAGGGGCGCCTTCCATGTGCCCCGGGCATGATGACATGGGTCCCGCCTGCAGGTCCCACCGTGCCGGCGGGTAGGGTGCCCACCTGCAGCCCTGGGTGTCCTGTGGTGCTGCTGGGCGCTGTCCCCTTGATCGTTAGGACAGCTGCGCCTGGGTAGCCTCGTTCCCGAGGTGTCCTCTGCCTCACTGGGGTTCGTGGGGAGACACAGGTGGGAGGCGCCCAAGCCACAGCCCCAGGCATGGGGCGGAGAGGCTGCCTGCTGTGGTCTGAGCCTTGTTAGTCCCACTGCCCAGGCAGGGACAGAGGCTCAGCGAGGGCGGGAGGTACCTCCACCGAGCTGGGGCCCTGATGTCCCTGCCTGGGATCCCCCGGGGTCAGGAAGTGCTGCCTCTGGTCTTGGTCTGGCCTGCGGGTGCTGGAGGGCCTATGTGGTCGAGGTCAGCTTGGGAGGTGACACCGGCCAGGTGAAGTGCAAGGGGCCTTTGTCCAGCACAGGTGACCATGGTCTGCTTCTGTGCCCCCCCCCCAGGGATGGGCGTGGTGGGGGACGCTGGTTCTGCCCCCACAGGACCCGAGTCTATGGGGCGTCCCTGGAGCTCCTCCCTACTGTAGGCCTCCTGTCCCTGGGTCCCTGTCCCTGTCCTACCATCACTGCACCTGCCCCGTCCAGGGGCCTCCAGCGTGGTTCTCAGCCAGGGCAGCCAGGGAGGGCCGCCCCTAATGCAGCCCCAGAAGCCTCCACATGCTCCTGCCGATGCCCGACCGGGATGCCGTGGGGTCGCGCTGCAGTGGCATCTGGAGGACAGGCCATCCTGTGCACCCCGCACATCATCATCGTCCCACGTCGGGCATTCCTGTGGTCTCAGGGGCTGGTTTTCCTCCTTCTGTCCAAGGGCTGAGTGGTGCCCCAGGGGCCACGCTCACATCCTGACCCCCTGTGTGTGCAGTGGCCCCGTGCGGTCGGGCCTCGCAACTGTGCTCTAGGCAAGGGGCTGGTCTGCATGGCCGTGACACGGGTGGCCGGGCGGCCGGCGACGCGCTGGAGCAGAGGCACGCTGGGATGCCTGCTGAGGAAGGAGGTGGGGCAGGCTCCCTGTGGCTGTGGATGGGCACGGGTGGGGGCAGGGGGTCGTGTCCTGCAGGTACCTGGGCACATCCCTGGGAGAGCGCAAGGCTGTGCCCCTTCCCAGGCAGCCTGGCACGTGGACCTGCCATCTGAGGCCCCTGCCCTGGGTCACATCTCCGAGAAGACGCACACACAGAGCATTTGGGGGGCCCTGGGGGGCCGGGTCACCCCACACCCAGCACCACTGCTCCAGGGTGTGGCCCAAAATGGGGGCACCCGGGGGATGATGGGGTCAGGCCGGCGTGGCCACGGCCTCCCTGGGCGAGGGCGCTTTGGGACGTGCAGACCCCATCAGGCCCCTGCTCTGGCCCCACCTGGCCACCCCTTGACGTGCGGGGGCCCAGGCGCAAGCGTCTCAGGGCTCGGGGGCAGGGGTGGCCACGCTGGCCGGTGAGCGTCTCGGTTGGGGAGTCGCAGGGCTGGTCTGTGGCTTCATTAGAAAGCGGGACTCATGGTGTCCAGGGAAGGGGGGCCAGTCCCCCAGACCTGGGCCTCTGCTGCCCACAAGGGGCCTGGAGTCGGGCCAGCAGCGCCCAGCTGCCCATCACAGCGTCCCCCGGGCCACGAGTCCAGCGTCGTCTGCCACGCTTACGGACCAGCTCAGTCGCCTGCTGCCCCCTGCACTCATCTCCGGGGCTTTCACTGCTCTTGTCACAGGAGATGCCCCCTCCATCCCGAAGACCCTCTCTCTGCTGCGTGCATTTATCTACTCACCCTGTTTATTTTTGCCTCATTTTCTGTGCGGTACGTAATTCTTTGTGTTGTTAGCTGATGGAGGCCCAGGTGTGCGGCCGAGCGATCCAGGGAGGGGGCGCTGGGGCGCAGCCCCCGGTCGGGGTCCCCGCGGCTCAGGGAGGAGGTGCCCAGGAGGGCCCCGCTGGCTTGCCCCTTTGCCCTGCACCTGTACCGTGCACCCCGCAAACCGCGTGTGCCGTCCCCACAGGCTCTGCTCACCGCGCTGAGCCCAGGGCCGGACATGCCCTGTGCCCCCCACCGATGCCCCTGTGGCTTGTGGCTCTCACCCTGACCCCGCACCCCCAGGGGTCGAGGTGGCCCAGGCAGCTCCTGGCCAACGGGGTGGGTGGTCACTCCATGTGATGCGCCTGCCAATGTGCGTGATCCTTGGCTGGGCTGGGTGCCTGCAGGTGACACAGGTGCCAGGCGGGGCCATGAGTGCACAGATCTGTGGGGGCTCTCCAGCGTGAACGTGCAGGGGGCAGCCGGGGTCGCAGCCTAGGGGTGCACTGGGGCAGCGGCATGGAGCAAGGACGGCCTCATCTCCCACAAGGGGACCCCCCTCCATCCAGCGCTGGCACCGTCTTTACCGTCCGAGTTAGCAGCGGGCCGTCGTGGAGCCATGCCGGTGTCCAGGCAGGAGGCAGGTTTGTCCCTGTGCCGGGCAGGGGCCCCGTGGACCTCGGCCAGGCAGGAGGGGCAGGGGCGCTGCTTAAACGGGTTCACTGGTCAGCTTTATGGTCAGTGCATCCATCTTCCGCGTGCTGTGCTGTCCCCGAGGCCGACCAAGGCCACGGGGCCCCGCTGTCCCCCATCCTGTGCCCCCATCCTTCGGGGCTGGGGCAGCGTCCATGTGGGAAAGCAGGTGTGAGGGGTGCGACCAGCACCTGCGTGTGCAGCCCACGTGCGGAGGTGGCCTGTGTGTGTCCCCGCCAGCCCCGTGCTGCCCAGGAGCTGTTCCCTCCCATGGGGCGGCCTGCACAGTTGGCAGGCCCGGGAGGGGGTCTTCGCTGCATCCACCACCCGCGGGCCAGGTGGGCGGGGAGACCGGGGCCCTGCGGATTCCACGGCTGTGCTCTGTGCGGTCTGGATCCTTCCATCAGATGCCTGACAGCGCGACAAGGACCTTTCATTTCCGGGCGTGGCTGGTGGGGCCCCATTTAATTTCCTGTCTGCCAGGCGGGGCCTTGAATGCCGCCGTGTAAGCGTGTGAAGTGGGGGTCGCGGGCCTGACCTGGCACTGGCGCTCACAGCGTGTTAGCGCCGCGTCCTTTCAGGTGTCTGAGACGTGCCCCCGAGGGTGGGAGGGCAGGCGGCGTGTCCCCCAGCCCCGACACTCAGCCCACGCCTGTGCCTCTCTTGCAGGTCAGCTGGCCGCCGGCACCTGTGAGATTGTGACCCTGGACCGGGACAGCAGCCAGCCCCGGAGGACGATCGCCCGGCAGACGGCTCGCTGTGCCTGCAGAAAGGGGCAGATCGCGGGCACCACGAGAGCCCGGCCTGCCTGCGTGGACGGTAAGAGCCCACGGCCGGCCACCCATGCCGCCTGACACAGCCCGTCCTGCCCCCTGCCCAGGGTGTCTGAGGAGGCCCCCGTTCTCTGGGTCAGGCCTCGGGGTGGCCAGTCCCGTGGGGTGGTTGCGCCCCCGGGCAGCGTGGGCTTGTCTGCACATGTGGTGTCTGGGGAGCTGCGGGTGCAGGGAGCCAGGGTCCCGGGCGTGCCCATGGGGACTTGCCCCTTGTGTCGCTGTGGGCAGAGGGGAGCGGAGGCCATGCCGGGGCAGGAAGGCCTGGGGATCGGGACACCGCTGCGTCCATCGCCCATGGCTTCTGGCTGAGGCCACCGGCAGGAGGGTGGGCTACCCCTGCCCCGGGTGTGGCAGGTGTCGGGCACTCGCGGTGGGGCCCCGTCCCCTTGGGCGGCTGGGAGGACATGGTCGCCCCCCCATGGCCACCAGAGTCAGACGTCTGACTGCTGAGATGCGCCGTTAACATCCTCGCAGAACTAAGGTGCCTCGTGAGGCGGTGCCTCTGGGGATTATCTTGGCAGCAGAATCAAGGGTGTTCCCGAAAGGGTGCAGGGAGTCAGAGCGTCAGGGCGTCAGAGCGGCCACGCCATCCGGGGGGCATGCGCTGGCAGACAAGGTCGCGACGTGTGGTCCACGTGAGACCCGGCCTCCTGCAGCCACAGTGGGGTGGGGGGCTCCCCACGGGGGGCACATCGGAGCCAGGCAGAGCCCTGTGACTGGAGCAGGCGGCCTGGGGGCTCCTGAGGCCATGCCAACGGCAGCTGCGGGCTCCGTGGGGTGGGGGCGCCCACGCAGGAATGCATGAGGCCTTGGTGTCGGGGGCCTGCGGAAGGTGTGGTCGCAGCAGGACGCGGCAGCCCGGTGCCAGGGCCCAGCCGTGCCTGTCGCTCCCCAGCAGCCTCTGTGTGGGGCCCTGGGCACCTCCCTGGTTCAAACCAGCTGCTTAGCCTAGAGCCCATGTCCTGCTGACCTCTGACACGGGGACCTTTGCAGCCCTCGTGAGGTCACCCGATGAATGACAGCAAGTGCCGAGCGTGCGGCCGGAACATCCTCGGGGCTCAGAGCACGGGAGCTCCGGAATCCACTTGCAGTCGGTGGGGGGGGCCACCTCAGGGGTGAAGACTCTAGTGTCACTGGAGCAGGCTCCCGACGTCTAGGTGGACCCCAGGCAGCCCCCACAGCCACAGAGGCCCCCCTGGAAAAGGAATAGTAGAGGCACGAGGCCACCTTGGGGGATGGAGACAGGTTGGATGGGGGCCCCTGCCCCAGTGTCACCGATAAGCCTGTCCTAGGATGGTCTGGGGCCGTGGGGGGCAGTGAGTCAGCTCTGGAGCTCAGCTCCTCTGGGCCTCTGGCAAGGCGGGGTGGGGGGGAGACCCATCCAGGGATGCCTGGTCCCGGTGCCCTGTGCACCTACAGACCCACAGTGCCCCGGGCGCCCCACCTCAAGGGCTGAGCTGGCCTCTCCTGGCCCAGGGGGCCTGCAGCACCTACAGTGTCCCGGGCACCCCACCTCAAGGGCCGAGCTGGTGTCTCCTCCTGGCCCAGGGGCCCTGCAGCACCCACAGTGCCCTGGACACCCAGCGGGCTTCCGGCTGGCCCACCCACCCCAGGCCCTGTGTCAGCTGCCTTCTAGTCCCCGTGGCCACCTGCCGCCTGCTGTGCACCACCAGCTTCGATGGGTCCTTTGGAAATTCTGGTGTCAGGGTGCAGGCAAGTGAGAGTGTCTTAAGGATCTGGCACTCTGAGGGGCTCGTCACGGAGCCAGTTTGGTTTTCAGGATGCATAGTCTGTCCTCATTAAAAACACCGATCAGTTGGCATCCCATGAAAGGCGTGCAATGGAGCCAGCAGGTGCGTGGCTACTGCAGGGGGGCCCTGTGGATTCTGGAGCCGGGTGCTGCCGACCGGATCCCTGGGTGCAATCGGGCGGCCTCCCTAAGTCCCCGGGAACTGCGTGCATCTCCGTGTGTCCCGCGCTTTCCGACTCCCGAAACTGGACCAGGCTGGCTGTGACATGAGCGCGCCTCCTTGCCCACGCTGCCCGGTGCTACCTGGTGTCACCCAGGTGGACACTCCCAGTGCCGCCCCTGCCCCCCGGCCCCTTGCTGGCCCCGTGAGCCCGAGGGAGAGCTGGCGTCAGACTCGAGTCTAAGGGAACCTGGGTTTGCTCGCTGAGGCCGCGCTCCTGCCCCTCCCGCCGGCCTCCCCGCTCAGCAGCCGGTCCCGGAGACCCAGGTTGAAACCTGGCGCTTCCAGGGGGGCCAGACACATTTGTCGGCTCGCGTTCTGCGCGCTGCGCATTTTCTCGGCTCGCGTCTCACTTAATTTTTGCTTTGCTGTTTTCTGCTCTGTGTGCGTGGTGTTTCCTCACGTGTGATCATGGCCACTAAAGAGAAGCCCTGAGCCTCGCTGGGCTGGTTGGGATCCACGTGAGCTGGGTTTCCACGGGGACAGTCTGTGCAGACCCTACCGTTCGCTGAGCAGGGCAGCTTGGACGCGTGGGGGCACCCACGTCTGCACCAATTTGTTCATTTAGCAATTGGCCCGTTGGCTCATTCACTCGTTCGGATCAGCGTGTTCTCCTGGGCGACTGACTTGAAATCCCTGATACCCAGAGGGCGCGGCGCCGCGGGGCCGGGCCGGATTGTGGGGCGGGGGCTGCGGGACCCCGCGGCAGCCGTCTCCTCCTGTCCAGGGCCCTGGCAAAGCTGCATGCACAAGGGAGCGTTGGAGCGGGGTTTTGAGAAGTGAAGGGGAGCTCGCCGGGGAAGACTGGCATCCTGAAGGCAGGGGCAACTCCTGGCTGCGTCCTGGGCCCCAGGTGTGTCCAGGCGGACGCCTCCCCGGCCTGTATGTGGCAACGCCGTGACCCACTGGGCCTGCAGGGAGTCCTTCCAACTTAGCAGTCAGGACAGGAGGCCCTGAAGCAAACTGCAGTCCTCCCTGCAAGGCCCCGCGGCCTCACACACAAATACAGGAGCCCCGGCTCACCTCCAGGATGTCCCGCTCGTGGACACCACAGTCATGCCCGCGGCTCTGTGGAGCCCTGAGCACCTCTGTCCCCATCGGCAGAACCTCACGGAGCTGCTATGATGACCGTGAGGACCCTGAGGACCGAGAGGACCCTGAGGACTCAGAGGACCATGAGGACAGTGAGGAATATGAGGACATGAGGACAAGGAGGACCGTGAAGACTGTGAGGACCATGAGTACCCTGACCAGGAAGACCCCGAGGACTGTGAGGACCCTGAGGAGAGTGAGGACTTTGAGGACTGTGAGGACCCTGAGGACCGTGAGGACCCTGAGGGTGTTGAGGACCCTGAGGACCCTGAGGGTGGTGAGGACCGTGAGGACTGTGAGGATCCTGAGGACCCTGAGGACCCTGAGGGTGGTGAGGACCATGAGGACTGTGAGGACCTTGAGGATCGCAAGGACCGTGAGGACCCTGAGGACCTTGAGGACCCTGAGGGTGGTGAGGACCGTGAGGACTGTGAGGATCCTGAGGACCCTGAGGACCCTGAGGGTGGTGAGGACCATGAGGACTGTGAGGACCTTGAGGATCGCGAGGACCGTGAGGACCCTGAGGACCTTGAGGACCCTGAGGACCGTGAGGACCCTGAGGACAGTGAGGACCGTGAGGACAGTGAGGACTGTGAGGACCGTGAGGACCCTGAGGACCGTGAGGACCCTGAGGACAGTGAGGACCATGAGGACCCTGAGGACCGTGAGGACCATGAGTACCTTGAGGACTGTGAGGACCCTGAGGACATGAGGACAAGGAGGACCCTGAGGACTCTGAGGACTGTGAGGACCCTGAGGACCCTGAGCCCTGCAGTCCTGGCCCCAGGCCTCGCCCTGCCAGCGCGCAGCAGAAGCCACCGACGTCCTGTCCATCTCAGGGAAGGAGCGTCGGTCTTTGTCATCAGCGAGTCGTCCTCCGTCAGCTGGCTTCTCGTCAGACTGTGGAGAGGAGTCATGAAAGGAGCGGGTGCCAAGGGCGCGGGCAGGCGGGCGCAGAGCAGGTTGTGTGCAGAGCCGGAGACGTGACCCTGGGAGCCTGGGGGGGCCTGTGAACCCCACACACCCTGCTACCGCCCGGGGAGCAGGAGGTGACCAGAGCTGGCACGCGGCCCCGAGAGGCTCCGAGGACGCCACGGGTCCCTTCAGCGCTGTCCAGCTGGGCTCCCCGCCGGCCGTGCCGGGACCCCCTGAGTGACACAGCTGACCAGAGCCCAGGACGCCGCCTGTTCTTGCCTGGGGGCTGGGGTGCCCGACGCCCCTGTGACGGATGGAAGGTCTCGTCTGTGGACCCCTCGTCGCCATCCACAGCCCGGACGCCGTGGGCTCTCCACGTGGGATACGACACCTCAAGGCCTCTCTGCCCTGTTGCCTGCTGTGTCCAGCTCAGGGAAGCGCCATCCCCCTCCCATGCGTCCCAGCAGTGAGTGACGCACGTGTCCCAGCCGCGGCCTGGGCGCCCGGCCCACGAAGCCCAGCCCAGGGGCAAATGCTGGGGAGGCCTTGTGTGTGGGTGGGAGCTGGGGTTCTGAGTGAGCATGGGGTTCTCCGTCAGGCGGGGCTGGGGGTCACGGTCCAGAGATAAAGCCTTACGTGTCCTGCGGGCTCATTGCTGAGTCCCCAGAAGCCACACACCCAGCACTGAGGCCGGACCCGAGTCATAGCTTGGGTCACAGGCTATGACCCGGGTCTCCCACCGGGTACACACGCCGGTACGACATGGATCAGAGGCTCGGAAGGACACGGCTGCATCCTCAGCCCTGTGCTTGGCGGACACTTAGAGCTGCCTCTGAAAGCGCGTGGGGAGAGAGGATGGACGGGGAGCCCTCGCCCAGGGCGAGACCTCCTGTGCTTCAGAGGACACCGGCAGGGAAGCAGGGAGGCCGCCCGCGGTGGGGGGGCGGGGTACTTGCACGACATTTACTCGACGGGACTTGTCTCCAGAACACGGAAGGGGCTGTAACGCGACCAGGCCAGGACCGGTGGCCCCGCTGAGGGGTCCGCGGAGGCTTGAGTGGCTGCTTCCTCAGACATCTCTGTGCGCACGGCCCCTCTGCACATGGGAAGCTGCTGTGTGGGGCAAGGAAGAGGCCCGCAGGCCCACGGAGGGCACCCCTTCACACGCACCGCGTGGGGAGCACTACATGGGGAGTGCCGGCCTGGGGAGCACTGTGTGGGGAGCAGTGCTTGGGGACATTGGCCTAGGGAGCACGTGTGGGGAGCACCCACACAGGGAGCACTCTAGGGACCATTCTCGAGTCAGGCCGTCACGAGTGCAGGAGGATATGGAGAATCAGGACCCTCGTGCCACTGGTGGGAAAGCAGTGGGGTGCAGCTGCCTGGGGAACCCGTCGGGCTGAAGGCTGCACGTCACGTGGCCGGGCAGGGCTGTCCCCCCTGGTACCCGGGTGACCCCGGAGGAGCAATGGAGGCAGGCATCCACACGTGCCCCACGCATGGACCTTCGCAGCGGCCCGAAGCTGCCGGACCAGAGGGGAAGCACCGCCAGCGTCCATCTGTGCTGAGTTCCCGAAGGCGGCGTGTCCGCGGGACAGAACACGATTGAACCATACAAAGGAGTGACACGTGCTGAGACGTGGAGGGACCGGGCACAGAAGGACGGATGCCACGAGAGTTGATTCACACGTGTGTCCGCACGTGCCGGGCAGGTCTGTGGAGTGACACGGCAGGGGCGCGGCCGTGGCAGGCGGGCGGGAGCCAGGCCAGGAGGTCGGGGCTGCCCCCCAGGCCGTGACATGATCTGAACGGCTGGCAGGGGCGCAGTGGAGTAAACCCACAGAGGCCGTGGGATGTCGTGCCTCGGGTGGGTGAGGCCGTGTAGGGCTCGGGCGGCGTGGTGGCAGGAATCCAGGAGGACGGTGGGCTGGCGGGTTGGTTGGGCCCCAGGCGGGGTCCAGGTCAGGGGCCAGCTGGCGCCCTGGGCCCCTCTGCCTACACCCACAGTGTCCCTACCTCTCACGCGCGGCCCCAGGCTTCACGAATTCGATGTTACTGGAAGGAGAAAGCCACTTGTTCTGTGGCAAGTTGTGCCTTGTGACATAGCGGCCGCCGTGTGGCCATTTGATGTGTAGGAAAAGAGATCACAGGGTCAGCCTGTCGCCGCCGGGTGCCCTTTTCCCTACCCTGACTCCCCTGGGGTCCCCACCGTAGAGCCCCAGGAACACGGCTTGGGCGAAGGACACAGAGGGTGCTAGCACTCGGAGGAGAGGCTGCATGTCACCACGTGGCAGCCTGGCTGGGGGGCGGGGAGCTCCTGGCTTTACCACGCCCTGACGGGGGTGGGGGGAGCACACCCAGGCAGCTAAGCAAAGGGGTGTGAACACAGCCAGCTGTAACCCCAGGGTCTGACCCCAGGCTGTGACCCCAGGCTGAGCCAGGCCATGTCCCCAGGCTGTGACCCAGGCCGTGACCCAGGCCGTGTCCCCAGGCCATGACCCAGGCAGTGACCCAGGCCCTGACCCAGGCTGTGTCCCCAGGCTGTGACCCAAGGTGTGTCCCCAGGCTGTGACCCAGGCAGTGTCCCCAGGCTGTGACCCAGGCTGTGTCCCCAGGCTATGACCCAAGGTGTGTCCCCAGGCTGTGACCCAGGCTGTGTCCCCAGGCCGTGACCCAGGCTGCATCCCCAGTCTATGACCCAGGGTGTTTCCCCAGGCCGTGACCCAGTGTGTATCCCCAGGCCTTGACCCAGGCTGTGTCCCAGGCGTGACCCAGGCTGTGTCCCCAGGCCATGACCCAGGCTGTGACCCAGGTTGTGTCCCCAGGCCGTGTCCCCAGGCCGTGACCCAGGCTGTGTCCCCACCGTGACCCAGGCTGTGTCCCCAGTCTATCACCCAGGCTGTGTCCCCAGTCTATGACCCAGGCTGTGTCCCCAGTGTATGACCCAGGCTGTGTTCTCAGTCTGTGACCCAGGCCGTGTCCCCAGTCTATGACCCAGGCCGTTTCCCCAGGCCATGACCCAGGCTGTGACCCAGGTTGTGTCCCCAGTCTATGACCTAGGCTGTGTCCCCAGGCTGTGACCCAGGGTGTGTCCCCAGGCCGTGACCCAGGCTGTGTCCCCACCGTGACCCAGGCTGTGTTCTCAGTCTGTGACCCAGGCCGTGTCCCCAGTCTATGACCCAGGCCGTTTCCCCAGGCCATGACCCAGGCTGTGACCCAAGTTGTGTCCCCAGTCTATGACCCAGGCTGTGTCCCCAGGCTGTGACCCAGGGTGTGTCCCCAGGCCGTGACCCAGGCTGTGTCCCCAGTCTATGACCCAGGCCGTTTCCCCAGGCCATGACCCAGGCTGTGACCCAGGTTGTGTCCCCAGTCTATGACCTAGGCTGTGTCCCCAGTCTATGACCCAGGCTATGTCCCCAGTATATGACCCAGGCTGTGTCTACAGGCCGTGACCCAGGCTGTGTTCCTAGGCTGTGACCCAGGCTGTGGCTGCCCAGAAGCCTCCCCCCATGTCCCCCTGCCCTCCGCCAAGCAGGCCCCCTCCCCCAGCCACATCTCTCCCATCCTCCTGACCCCAACAGACTCTTTCTAGACTCTCACTGTTTCCGCGCAAGATGGGACCTCAGTTGAGCAGTCCTGAAACCCGGGGTGGGGGTGTGGGGTGCGTGGAGCGGTCAGATGCCCTTGACAAGAACAAGGCCTGTGCAAGCAGCGCCCCCCCGCCCCGGAGGGGGAGAAGCCGAGTGGCTGGGAGCACCCGCGCCTCCTGCTGCCGTGGCGGGAGCACTGAGGGTGGGGCGCAGAGACAGAGGCAGGAGGGGGGCAGGAGGGGATTGTCACCGGGCTGCACAGACCTTAGGGGACCGCAGGCCCAGGCGCGGCACGACAGCTCGGGAGGGCGTCCCGGGGGAGCTGTGCTGTGTCCAGGGAGGCGGCCGCACCACCCACTGGTGCTCCCCGGCTGTGCCTGGATCCCAGGGGCCCCTGGCCGCGGGCCTGAGAGAGGCCCCCCTCACGTCCACGTCCAGTCCTGGCCGCTCGCTGAGAGGAAGCAGCTCTGAAGGGCGGGTGGGATGGAGTGGACGGCAGGCCTCGGCTCTTGGGGAAAAGCCTTTATGTGTTTGGAGAAGCGGGCGTGAGGGTTCAAGTCTGTTTAGAAACACGTGTGTGTGTGTCGTTGGGCAGCGTGTGGCCTCCAGCGGGTCAGCGGGGCCCTGTGAGCTGTGGGCAGACAGTGTGAGCAGTGACGTCCCCCTCCTCCCGCGGGGTTGCTCGCTTTGTGGGGTCCGTCGGCCAGAACCGTCCCTGTGGGGTGCTGCTCAGGTTCGCCGTGACTTGGGAGCCGTGTGTGCGGTGTTCAAGGGTCTTGCGAGGTGCTTGTACGGTCAGTATTAAAAGCTGAGTCAGGGAGGATTCCTGGGTGGCTCAGTGGTTTAGGGCCACCTTCAGCCCAGAGCATGATCCTGGAGTCCTGGGATCGAGTCCCACGTCGGGCTCCCTGCATGGAGGCTGCTTCTCCCTCTGCCTGTGTTTCTGCCTCCCTCTCTCTCTCTCTCTCTCTCTGTCTCTCATGAATAAATAAATAAAATCTTAAAAAAATAAAAAATAAAAACTGAGTCATATAAATGTACTCGGTGAGTAGATTATATTAAAAACAAAGATATCCAGGGACACCCGGGTGGCTCAGTCGGGTGAGCGTCCAACTCTTGGTTTCGGCTGAGGTCGTGAGCTCGGGCCCTGGAGTCGAGCCCCATGTCAGGCTCTGCGCCCAGTGGGGAGTCTGCTCGAGATGCCTTCCCCTCCCCCCACCCCCACAATAAAATCTTTAAGAAAAAAATAAAACAAAGATATTCACTTTGGGATCCTGGGAAAAGAAGAACTAGCGAGCCTCAAATCCAGTAGAAGGAAGACAGTAACGAAGATCCGGATGGAAGTAGTGGAACACAGAATAATAGAAACAAAGAAAACCCACGAGACCAGAAGTTAATTCTCTGAAATAAGCAGAATTAGCAAACCTTTGGCTTAAATAATGAGGCCAGGGGCACTGGACTCGCTGGGTAGGGGTGCGGGGGAGGTCTGCGCCCTTCACAGCAACACGGAGCGTTGAAAGAAACACCGCAAGCAGCCGCCTGTCCACATGTCACATGACTGGATGAACGGGCACGTTCCCAGAAACACGCGCACGGACCCTCAAACTTCCAAAACCACGTGTGCAAGAGGAGGCCCTTGTGAGGCGCACGCCTCGCGCCAAAGCATCAGGCAAAGACGCGGGGGGACCACTGGCCTCCCGGGTGTTGGCAAAGAAATCCTCACCACGGACTAACCAGCGGGGCCCAGGGGCGCGCCCGGAAGGCTGCCCGCCACCAGCAAGTGGGTCTCCTCTTGGGGTGTGGGTTCTAGGAGGTTCCACATCCAGAAGGCCCTATGGGATCCCAGAGGCACGGAATCCAGGACAACAGTCACGTCGGAAGATCTCCGACGGAATCCAATGCTGCGTCACCGTCACAGCGTTCCACAAACTAGGAAGACTCTTTCATTGTAACGAACAGCATCTTGGAAATGCCCCCACGTGACCCCTCTTCAGTGGAGGGAGACGGGGTGCTTTCACCCCAATTCCAGGAACAGGACGTGAGCTCACTGCTCCCGTGCAGCATTGTCCTGGAGGCTGTCGCCGGGGCAGGCGGGCAAGAGAAAAACAAAAAACATAAGAGTCATCCTTATGGGAAAGGAAGACGTAAAGCTCTGGGTTCACGGGTGACGTGATCTTCCATAAATAATAATCTTTTTTTTAATTTATTTTTTTAAAGATTTTATTTATTCATGAGAAACACAGAGAGAGGCAGAGACACAGGCAGAGGGAGAAGCAGGCTCCCTGCGGGGAGCCCTATGAGGGACTTGATCCCGGGACCCCGGGGTCACGCCTTGGGCCAAAGGCGGCGCTAAACCACTGAGCCACCTGGGCTGCCCCGTAAATAAAAATCTCAGGGAAGCTGCGCACGCTCCAGGAACTAAGGATTTTGGCAAGGTCGCAGGATACAGGGTCGATGTACAAAAATCAAATTTCTCTGCGATGGTGGCGAATGATCTAAAAATGATCTTTAAAAAAAAAAAACAAGTCCACGTACAATAACCTCAAAAAAACGCCCAAATAGTTAAAAACAGATGTAGGGAGCGCCAGGCTGCTGCATCGGAAGCTGCGAACCAGAGCCGAGCTAATAACGCCCTTTCCCTCATCTTCTACATTTTAATCAGCGTGCGAGAATAATCAGCGTGTGTGCGAGAAGAAATGTCTTTGAGGAGATTCTCTCCAGGAAACCGGGAGCTGATGGGCCCCAGCGTGGTGTGGGAGCCACGTGCTCTGATTGGGACCACGACCCGGGGCGCTTGTGGCATTAGTCGGGGTCGGGCACGGGGCCCCCGCTGATCACCACGCAGAGCCGGCCGCCCCCACCGCTGGCTCAGCTCAGGGCCATCGCGATGCCCCTCGTGGGGGGGGCAGGGAGACCCTGTCAGGCCCGGCTCTGCACCCAGGGTGTAGTCCCCGACCTCCCGTATGTACCCCCATCCACACGCACACCACACAGATGCACCCCTGTGCTGAGCATCGTGCCTCAGTCCCCGTCTGGGCTGTGGGTGGGGGGACAGGGGTGCCCCAGCCCCATGGTCGGCCCTGCCCTGGGCCCTCGGGGGACCGTGTGGAAGGAGAAGAGGGCACGCAGCCCTGTGGCCCACCGGCCGCTTGCAGGCTGAGTCCAGGGGGGACACGGGAGCGGCCGCTGCACATCGAGTCCTGTCCCTTGTCGGGGAGGCCAGTGTAGACAAGCAGACGGACTCGGGCAGTGTTGGAGACGCAGTGCTGCCTGGGGGCCCCAGGGAGGCCCTGCGGGAGGGGTGCTGAGCTGGGTGGGGGTCCCTGTAGGAGGGGCACTGTGCTGGGGGAGGGGGAGGGTCCCTGCAGCAGGGATGCTGAGCTGGGTGGGGGTCCCTATAGGAGGGGCACCGAGCCGGGGGACGGTGGGGATCCCTGCAGGAGGGGTTTCAGGCTGGGTGGGGCCTGTAGGAGGGGCATCAAGCTAGGTGGGGCCTACAGGAGAGGTCCTGAGCCAGGGGAGGGTGAGGGTCCCTGCGGGAGGAGCCCCGAGCTGGGGCGAGGCCTGGGGGCCCTTACCCGCCCTCCTTCCCTCCAGGCCACAGGTCTATGCACCCCCTTCCCCCGGTGCGGGCCCTCCTTGGATGAGCACAGGCCCCTCCCTCTGTCTTCGATGTCATCGGAGATTTCCAACTCAAACTGTGTGATGAGAAAAGGAATCAAAGCCTGGGAAGTTCTAGACGAGACAGTTTTGTTTTGATCTTGGGAGAGGCTTTGATGGTGGGACCGCGGGGCAAGGGCAGCCACCTGCCCCCCATGTGCTGCCGGTAGGGGCTCCGGGCAGGATGGAGGCGCGGCCCAGTGGCCCCAAGGCCCCCGGACACAGTCCCCACCGTGTACCCCAGGCCGGGCAGCTCCATCCCCGGGGGCTGGGGCGGTGGGGGAGGCCGGGCAGGTCTCTGATCCGGCTCCTGGAGGGCAGGGCCTGCTTCCTGCGTGCAGGAGCCCGGGTGCTGGCCTAAAGCCTTCTAGAAAAATCTCTCCCCGCCCGCCCCCAGAGAGTAAATTTGGGGCAGCAGGCGTGGATGCTGGGAGGGGTCAGCGCGGTGAGGGTAGAGATGAGGACGGGGCGGTGCGAGGGGTAGCCCCTGGGGGCGCGTGCAGCGCTGTGCATGAGAAGGCCCGTGCCCGCCCCGGGGCTGGAGGCCGCGCAGGCGGTGCAGCCGGTGCCTGGAGCGCCCCGCCCACCCTGGCAGGTGTGCGTGCACCTGCGGGCCTGTGCGTGGGCGCCCGGGGCAGCTGACCGCCCACCTGGGGGCTGCGAAGGTGAGCAGGTCAGCGGGGAGGGAGAGAGGGCCGCTCAGGACACGGGGCGTGCGCCAGGAGCCCGAGTCAGGGCGCAGAGGGCGGTGCCGCACCTTCCTGGTCCTTGGGGCTGCGTGTGGTGGAAGGAGGCGCTGACGGGGACAGAGGGGTCCTTGGATGACTCAGGATGCCCAGCAGTGTCCCAGCGGCCATGGCTCCTGCGGGCGGGACACCTGACCGATGGGAGCGGAGGCTCTGACGACCCGAGGGTGGGTGCACACGCTGCTAGGACCCAGGGCACGCTCAAAGGGCAGGCACCCGCTGCCCCTAATCCCGTAATTGGCGGCTAATGGCCTGTGCCTGTCCCTAACCGTGGTGTGTGTGGTCCACAAACGCAGTGTCCGTGACAAGGGCTCCGTCGAAGCTGTTTGTCCTCCGGAGAGGTGGCTGCGAGCCGGGCGGGGAGGGGCCTGAATGCTCGTTTCCATGAAGGGCCTTGCGGGGCAGATGGGCCGTGTGTGCTGCGGACCTTGGGGGGGTCGGACCTGCATGTTGGGGGGTGCGTGGGCCACGTGGTGGGTGGCCCCAAGGTCGAGGCTCCTGCGGCGCAGGCGGGATCGGAGCCCCCGGGCAGCAGCCCCTCCAGATCGGCCACCTCATCAGGATGTGGGAAGTCGCCGGGCCAAGGTGTTTTGTCACCACGCGGACGACAAGAGAGCACGTCCTGTGTTGGATGAGGGTGGTTTTACGCGGTGGGGACTGTGATTCACGGCAGCGTCTCTCGGGCAGCTTTACAGGCCTTTGGTGACTATGTTCCGTGTCATAAATAAGGCAGGAGGCACTATTTCCAGAGGCTGGGATGGTTGGTCCTAACTTCTCCATTTGAACAAAAATCCTAAACCTTGTTAGGTTCGGCTGGTTCTCCGCCAGTTAGGGGGCCGGAGGGAAGCTGCAGCCCCGGGGATTTAGTAGGGAATGCTGGAGGATCCTTGTACGCCGGGACGCGGCGGGCGCTGGAGGACTGCACGGGCCTCGGACACGCGTTACAGGTCCCTGCTCCGTGGGGCGCGCGACAGCCATGACCTCTGGGGGGGCCGCGTGCTCCCCATCCAGGATGTGGCAGAGCTCCCGTGTCCAAGACCCACGATTCCTGCTGCTGGGAGTGGCCCGTCGTGGGCAACGGCGCCCTGGGGGTCCACGCGTCCTGCAGTGAGTGGCCGTGTGTCTCCGAAGCAGCCCCTCGACCTCCCTGACTCGTCTTCTCATCTGTCAAGTGGGCGGAGGTCCTGCATCAAGGACCTGAGACCACATGTTAGCACACCGGGTTGACCCGGCCCGGCCCACGGGCCCCCGACTGTCCCCAGGCCCGTCCCCGGCGCCAGCTGCACGCACCCCTTGGGGTTGGCTCCTTCCTCAGCTCCCAGGTCCCGGGCCGTGGCTCGCCTGCTGCTTCCCAGGGACCTGGTTTGCGGGGAACGCTGCCTCCCACGCACACTGCCTACCGTGATGACACCGACCCGTCACCCGCCTTACATTCGTGTCCATCTTTAGAACCAGCGTGAAAGGCTAAGTATTTGCAGCAGGTAACGTGCACGGTGGAGAAGGGTGGAGCTTGAGGAAGAGATGGCGAGCATTTTTCCAAACCCAAGAACACGGCCGTTCCGTGTTTTGAAAGTATTAGTTCCACCGGAAATCATGAGGAAGCGGACGCCAAACTTGGGACATGGAGGGGACGGTGGAGGGGCCGGGAGTGTGGATCAGGGCCCCAGGCTGTCAGCCCCCAAGCGGCCTCCTCGCTCCCCGGTGACACAGTCTGGTGCTGGAAGCCCCCACGCCCTGTGCCGACCCAGGGCCTTTTCCAATTTTGGAACTTGTAGGTTCAGGGGCATCCTTGGGTCAGCAAAGAGCGTTAATCCACAGCAGGCACCTGAAGGGAACACACATATGGGTGGGGAACCACCCGCGTCCCTGGTCCATCCCATCTGTGGGACATGGACCCGGACGCCTTTGTAGGTCCGGGTGGGGCCTTTGTAGGTCACGAGGACTGTGGTGCAAACAGCAGCTGGCGCTTGGGACTGGGGCCTGGCTGGGCACACCCGGGGCAGAGGGTTGTGGGCTGACTCGCAGTTTGCAAACCGTGCGTGTGTTTGCACGTCCGGGAGGGGGGATGTGCAGGGACAGGCGGCCAGCAGGCCAGGGGCTGGTGTTCTGGGTCCCACAGCAAGCCGGTGCCAGCCAGCGCATGCAGGGCGGGAGCCTGCACTTGTTGGAAACGTGCTGGAAAGACGGCTGAGGATGCGGGAAACCCCACACAGGCTTCAACTTTTCCTTTTTTAAGATTGTATTTATCGATATGAGAGAGACAGAGCGCGTGCACGAGCATGTGAGCAAGAGCAGGCAGAGGGGCAGAGCAGGGAGCTGGACGCAGGACTGGATCCCAGGACCTGGGATCATGCCCTGGGCCGAGCGCAGGTGCTCAACTGCTGAGCCGCCCAGGGGCCCCCAGGCTTGAACTTTTGAAAAGGAAAGAACAGCAAGCAGCGGTACTTAGGTCTGAGCTTCCCGAGGACACGGGGACCACGCGGGGGGACACGGGGACCATGCTGGGGGAGGGGCCAAGGGGCTCCCCTCCGGTGTCAGGATGTATCTCGTCCCTGTCTTCAGGGCCGACACTGAGGAAGCACCACATTGTTAATAAAACGAGGTATCCCCCGAGCGCAGCCCCCACCCTGGGCCCAGCCTGCCCCCCACCCCCGTCCTCTGGGGGAACCCTGCATGCAGGGATACCCCCATCTCCACCCCTGCAGGGCCTGGAGCCAACCCCCAGGCTCGGTTTCCCCTTGTAGCCAGGGAGGGCAGTGCTGCCTATGGGAGGCCACGGACCTCTGTCCCGAGAATGAGCCATGTCCGGACGCCACGTGCACTGCACGCAGGGCAGCAGCAGAGCCACCAGCTGTGCCCCAGACCCACGCCCCTGCTCAGGCTGTGCCCTTGGTGCAGAGTCAAGGACACCCCCAGCTGGGACTCCGTCCAGGCCGGGGAGCCATCGCCCTAAGGCCCTGGTGGCCGCCAGCCGTGCCCGATTCTCAGCGCGGAGGAAGGGAAGGATGGACAAGATGGCTCAGCTTCTGCCCCCTGCTCACAGCGCCTGCCCCCGCGCTGCCTGCCCACAACCCGGGGCACTGGATCCCCGTGGAGTCCTGGGCGGCCCGAGGTGGGGCCCCAGCCGGGGGTGGGGGCAGGGCCTGGGCACAGCGGCCGTCCTGGGCTGGCAGTTTCCGGCTGTGCTCGGATGCCGAGAGTGTCCAGGGCCAGGTCGGGCCGGCATGGCCCTCCCTTGGCCAGGGTCACGGTCCAGCTGGGGTGGAGTCAGGTGACCCAGACATGTCAGGGTGTATCTGGCAGCGGCGGCTGCACCTGCCGCGGGGCCTCGGGGGTGCTCGAAGCCGCGAGCCATCCCCAGGGTCGGGGTGCAGGGCAGGGCTCAGGCCCCAGCCCCATGCGGTGCCCAGCGCTTCCAGACGGGCCCCAGCCCGTAAGCAGGTGGTCTTAGAGTCCGTGGAAGCCACAGTGGGAGGCCGGTCTGGTCTCTGGGGCCCTTTCTTGGCGGCATGGCCCAGCTCAGGACGTGGGCAGGGCCCTGCGGACGCCTCAGAACATCAGCGAGGCAGCCACGGTCCTCTCCAGGGAGCCCGCGGATCGGGCCGTCTCCTAGGAACCCACACCCGCCCTCCAGAACCCAGCTCAGTCCCGGTTGGGAGACTCTCGGACGCCACGGGGGTCACACCAGTGAGCAGATGGGTCGTTGGAAGATCCGACCTCCTCTTACTCAGTCGAGCTTTGTGAAGTTCAGAGCAGGCGAGCAGCTTCTGGTAACGACACCTGCCTCGGGGTCCATGTGTAGATGCAGCAAACTGCCCCATTCCTTTTGGGGTCGGCTCTGGGGTCTGCAGACACTGGATCGTGAAGTGTCATCCAGACACCGTGTCTTCCACACACGCACGGTCAGACCCTGGCGCCCTCGATTCAGGTCCGTGCTCCACGGGTCCTGGATCCCGGGTACCTTGGCACCCAGTTCAGTCTGCTTTCCCGGAGCCACAGCCTTTTGTGGACGTGGGACACAGCATATGGCAGGTGGCTTGCGCCATGCTCGGAGCTCAGAGCCCCAGGGAGGGTCTGAGGGGTTCAACTCACCAGGGATGCGCCGAGTTCTGACCCCGGGACCTGGTCATGCAGACTCGCGGAGAAATGGGTTAGGATGGGTCCTCAGCTTGGGCCTTCATCTTTGTGAGAAGAGGGAGGCGCCCTGTGAATAGAGACACACGGGAAGGAGGCCATGGGTCAGCAGGGGAGAGGGCAGAGGGATGGTCCAGGAACAAGAAGGCCGAGGGTGCCGGCCCCACTGGAAGCCGAAGAGGCACAGAGGACCCTCCTCGGAGCCTTCGGGGAAGCCCGGCCCTGCCCACACCTTGGTCTCAAACTTCCCACTCCAGAGTCCTGGAGACACGTTCCGGCGGTTCCATGGTGCTGTGTCACAGCGGCCCCAGGACCCTGGCACATGATGTCTGTCCCAGGAGGTGCCCTGGTCCCACCTCTTCCACCAACAGGACACCTGGGCCACAAGTCTGCTCCTCCCTGGCAGCCCTGGCCCCTCAAGGGCCCCACGTGGCCACTGCTGGAGGGTCCCTTCGCACGCACAGGCCCTGGGATCTGCACACACCGCTCCTCCCAGCCATCCACGTCCACCTGCTTTCTTTTCGTCCAACACCACCAGGGAGTGAGCAGCAGCTGCACGAGTTCTCTTGCAGGCAGGCGGCCTCTCGGGAGGTCCGGGCGACTGCTTGCCGGGTGGCCCTGCTGCTCAGGGAGCTGGAGCTGTTCCTCTCCTCCGAGGAGGCCCTACCCCAGGCTGCAGCCCCCACCCCCTAGCCTCGTCCCCCACTGGACCCCCACCACCTAACCCTGCCCCAGGCCACGGTCCCTGCCTCCTAACCCTGCTCCAGGCCACAGTCCCTGCCTCCTAACCCTGCCCCAGGCTGAGGTCCCCACCCCCTAACCCTGCCCCAGGCTGAGGTCCCCACCCCCAACTCTGCCCCAGCCTGAGGTCCCCACCCCCTAACCCTGCCCTGCCCACACCCCTACCTATGCCTGCAGCCAGGACCATGGCACCCTAGTCCCCTGCCAGACCCCCACCCCCCAGCCGGGCCAACCTGTCTCATTCAAGCTTTTGTGTCTCAGAAAGCTTTTGAAATAACTACAAGCTGTCAGACTTTTCCTCAATTTCCTGGTTTTTCCAGGGGCCGTGATTCTCACGCTGGAGCAGATCCTGAAGTCAAGGCAACAGTCACTCCGGGGCTGGGGACCAGGACATGGCCAGTCGTGGGCCTCTGCGGGGTGGGGATGCCCCTTGGACCATGAGGTGCAGGCTCCCTGAGGCTGGGCAGCTGGGAAATGGGCAGCATTGAACCCAGAAACGGGAGTGTCAGCTGGAGAGTCCCCCCATTTCCTGCCTTCCTGGGGAAGGCTGAGCAGGGTGGGCTCCCGGGGACTTTCCGGGAACCGTTCGGTATGAACAGGCTCCTTCTCTCGGGACGTGACCAAGTACAGCCCAGAAGTGCAGTACCATCTCTCCCGCTCAGAGCTCAGGGCACCGAGGACTCCCCAGGGGAGTGAGTTTGGTGCTGTGCCCTAAGAGAGGACCCGCCGTGACCCTGGAGCGTCCTGAGCCCGAGAGGCCCCCGGGCGTCCTTTCTGTGGGGCAGGTGAGGGTCCCTGAGACAGTGGACCCCACGGGCACAGACCCGCAGCAGGCAGAGAGGGCAGGGCTGTCAGAGGACGGAGGGGCTGGGCCTGCAGGAGATGCTCCAGGAGCCTCGGGGGGTTGAGGGGCCTGTTCCGTGGATGTGCAGTGGTTTCTCCCTGTTAGAGTGGAGACCTCAAGCCCTCTGCCCCCGGCTGCCCCCGCAAGGTGCTCACGTAGTCCTTCCTCACAGTACTCCCCTCCCCCAGCCAGGCGGGAGCCACGGGCAGAAGCTGCTGAGCCCATGGGCTGTGGCCACTCCCCCATCGCTGCCCGCTGACCTTCCTTGTGGACCGTGGGACGAACCCAGAGGAGGGGAGGAGCTGGGAGTCCAGGATGCTGGGCCTGACAGCACGTAGGCCGGGTGTGCTGCAGAGTCAGACAGAGGGAGACAGAGTGGCCGCACGGCTAGGGATACCAGCCTCCTTGTTTTTCCTTCTGAAGCTTGCTCAGAGGGTGGGAGGAGGGGAGACATCCCTGGGGGGGGGTTCATTGGCCCTTAGCAGCAGGCATGACCCCATCTGAGGCCGCCAGACACCTCAGGCCATTGAGGGAAGTAAAGCAAGTTCAAGGGTTCTCGGTGCTCAGCACACCAAAGGTTTGGGTGGGTAGATGGACGGATGGATAGGTGGATGGACAGGTGGACATACAGATGGTGGATAGATGGATGATGGCTGGATAGATGGATGGGTGGGCAACTGGTTGGGGGGTAGATGGATGGACGAGTGAGTAGATGGATGGAGGGAATATAGAAGGATGCATGTGTGGATGGAAGAATGAATGGGTAGATGGGTGGATGAGTGAATGATGGGTAGATGGATGGATGGAGGGGGGCGGATGGATGGATGAGTGGGTAGATGGGTGGATAGAGGGAAAATGGTTGGATGGATGGATGAATAGTTGGGTGGATGGATGGATGATGGGTAGGTGGATGGAGGGGGATGGATGGATGAGTGGGTAGATGGGTGGATAGAGGGAAAATGGTTGGATGGATGAATAGTTGGGTGAATGGATGGATGATGGGTAGGTAGATGGAGGGGGATGGATGGATGAGTGGGTAGATGGGTGGATAGAGGGAAAATGGATGGATGGATGAATAGTTGGGTGGATGGATGGATGATGGGTAGGTGGATGGAGGGGGATGGATGGATGGATGGATGGATGAGTGGGTGGGTTGATGCATAGGTAAGTGAATAGATGGGTAGATAGATGCATGGTTATTTGGATGCTGGCTGGCTGGATGGTGGGTAGATGGATAGATAGAGGGATGATGGATAGATCAGTGGGTGGATGGATGTATGGATGGATAGAGGGATGATGAGTGGGGAGGTGGGTGGATAAATGGATAGAAGGATGAGGGATGGATGGACGGATGGATGGACAGAGGGTGGCCCTCTCAATATTTTGTGGGCTCCACAGTGAATGAAATCTGTGATTGGAGTGAGTCCGAGTGCTAGCAGGGTACTGGCTGCCTCCCGGAAGCTGTCGGTGTTGCTGCCCCAGCCTCTCCCTACCAGGCCTGGGTGTCCCCGTACAGGCAGGACCACCCCCTGCTGCTGCTCGCCCACCTCCTCCACCTCTGCACAGACTGACACACAGCGGCCCCCGACGGCCTCTCGATGAGGACGCGTCCCATCTCTGCGTGAAGGAAGGGGGGGCAGTCCCCACACGAGGAGGCTCCAGGTGCAGCTGTAGCAGCTTCCTGGAACCAGAGTGGGGACGCTTTCCTCTCCAAACACTGGAATTAAAACCCGGCCGCCTCTCCCGTCCTCCCTGTTAAGCAGCTCCTGTCAATTTGTGGGAATTTGCCCAAGAAAAATGATTGGAGTGTTTTTTTTCCCCCCTCTGCTTACATTTCTTAATCTTAATGAAATAATGAAACAGCTAGCTCATGACAACTGTGTTTTTTTCCCCTTTCTTCCTCTCAATCTAATTTGATTACACAAATTTGGAGTGTTTTCCACTGGTGTGCTGCGGTACACTCATCACAAAGCAAGATTTGCACTCCTGAGTGCTGGGGAGAGTTCCTCGGCAGCTAATGAATCACGCTAATCAGAGAACCATCTTGAAAATTAATACATTCTACTGTAACTATTTAAAGAAAAAATAATTATTGAGACTGTTCTCGCTAAATTATGCTGTCTAGAAGTTGTAGAAAGAAAATTTTGTCTAATTTTGAGATGGAATCCGAATTTTGCAAATTTTTCTTCTCCTGAGTGATTAAAGGTCTGGGCACTGGGGAGCCAGGGGGAGAGCGTGGCCTCGGCTTCCTGCCCACAGGGCCCCGGGTGTGTGGAGGGCCAGCCTCGCGTGGGCCAGAGCCCCGCTGCCCTGGGGACATGCCCCGGAGCAAGCAGGCCTTGCAGCCGCTCACCACCCAGGCCTCTCCGGGGGTGGGGAGCTCCCTGCCACCTTCCTGGCATGGGGGGGGGAGGGGGAGGTCTTGACTTCACCAGGTCCTGGAAAGCAGGTGTGCTCACTGTAGGGACGGCTGTGGACAGCTGCCGGCCGGTGTGTGGCTTTGCGGGGAGCCTGGGGGTCCTCCCCACCCCGGCACGCTCCCCAACGCCTCAGGGCACCTGGCCTGCTTTGGTCGGCCTGATGGCACTGACCTGCCAGCTCCGTGTCTCCCTCCCTCCCTCTGACGGCGTCACCTAGATGCTTTCCTCCGTTGCTGGCACTGGCGGGGTCCCCAGGCGGGTGGGAGGGGCACAGGGGTGCTCCAGGGGGCTCGCCCTGCGGGCAGATGCCTTGGCCCACGTGTCCTGAGCCAGGGCTCCTCCGATGGGAGCTGGGGTTGGCAGGTGGCGGTGCCCCTCCCTCGCCCTCCCCTGGGCCCCAGAGGTGCTGTGTCACTGCTCTGTCGTCGGGCTGGTGGGCCGGGGACGCTGCCCCAGCAGAGCCCTTCTCTCTGTGCAGGTGGGGGCTCCTAGCTGGGCCCAGTCCTCCCCAGGAGATGAGCCTGAGGGGGCTGACCCCTGACTGGGTGTCACTGCCTGTGCTGGAACCCACAGAGGATGCACCCAGGACGGGCACCACCTTCCAGAAAGTGCTGCCTGAGGGTCCAGGGCCGGTTTGGCAGGGCCGGGGGCCCGGGGAGGGCTGGCTAATGGACTGTGAGCCCTGAGACCCTCCTCCCCTCCCCCTTCCCCCATCTCTGCCCTCCCCCATCTCCCTCCTCCTCCTGTCTCCCCCTGCCGCCACCTCCCCCTTCCCCTCTTCCCTCCTGCCTCCCCTCCCCTCCCCCTTTCCCCTGTCTCCCCCCTCCCCTGGCCCCCCATCTCCCTCTCCCCCTTTCCCTCCTCCCCCCACCTCCCCTCCCCCTCTGTCTCCCCCATCTCCCCTTCCCATCTCCCTCCCACGCCTCCCTTCGCCCTCCCCATCTCCCCCATCTCCCCTTCCCAGTCTCCCTCCTCCTCCTGTCTCCCCTTCTCCCACCCCCTCCCCGTCTCCCCTCCCCCATCTCTCCTTCCCCATCTCCCCCTCCCCATCTTCCCTCCCCCATTTCCCCCCCCCGTCTCCCCTTATCCCCCATCTCCCCTTCCCCTGCTCCTATAACCCAGGGGACCACAGGGGTCAGGACTCGGCCAGGCCCCATCCCAGGGAGGCCACAGGCCTGCGGGCTCCTGCCTTAGCGTGCACACTGGGCGGCTTCACGTCGGTCAGCAGGGAGCATCCTTCCTGCTGTGGCCCCTTGAGGATCCAGGGGTGTGGGGTCCACAGGACCTCTTTGCAAACCAGTTTATGGAAGTGACAAGGGTCCCATGATGATTTTGGCTTCAACTTCATGTTTGTCTGAGTGAGGTTTGGGGAGATGGGGGTCCGTGCGGCAGTGAGCATGGGCGGGCTGTGACCCAGCAGACGTACCTGCTGTCGGGTACCCCCACACCTTGATGGAAACGGTGGGCACATGTACAGGGGCACCCACCCTGGACCAGGAGCCTAACTGGGCAGGTCACAGAAGATTCTGGAAGGCTAGGAGACGGAGGGCCAGGCCCTGCCTGAGACCCTGCACGTGGTCCCTCCCTGACCCCTTCTTGCACCTCCTGACTTTCTCCCGTGTGCCCTGGTCTGTGTTCTAGCCGCCCTCCCGCTGGCCGGCTCCCCTCTGTGTGACGGCGGCCTGCTCCCATCCCCTGGCACCCACGGACCTCCTTCAGTGCACACCCCATGTGCCAGAGAGTAAGCCCTTTGACCGTCACCCGGGCTGGGTGCTTTCCCGTAAAGGACTTAGGATGGCCAGGGCTGGCCACGTCCCCTGCCCAGACACTAGTAACCCAATGTCCTCTCACCTCTTCCAACTCAGCCCAGCAAGACCTCCCCAGCGGGGCCCCTGGGCGCCCTGCGCTCGTGCCCTGAGTCTGGGCTGAAGTCCTCTTGCTGCCAGGTGGGGCCTCAGACCGGGAGCTGGACCTGGCGGGCTCTCAGCAGCTCGCTTGCCTGCTCCCGTCCGCCGCGCGGCCCCTCACCACCCTCCCCGGGCGGCCAGAGTCTCCGGGGATCCTCCCAGCACCCTCCTCCCCAGGGCGCTCGCTGGCCGGCCGCCCGGGGAAGCCACGCCACACTGTCACCGGGACAGCAGGTGGGCAGATGGGGGGGACCCACCCTGTGGTTCGCTGCCCCCCCCCCGTGCCCCATGTTCGCCGCAGTCATTGGCAGAGACCCGGCTGCAGGCGAGAATCTGACCCATATTTGGGGGCCATTCGAGGCTGTCCTATTTACCCAGTTCCTTGGAGTCAGCCACAGCCTGGCAGTGGGGAGGGGTGAGAGCGTGAGACGACTCCTCCAGGTCGCGATGAAACAGCAAAGCACCCCCAGACCCAGGCACTGCAGACACGCGGTGGGTTGCGGTTACTGGAAATAAACGGGGAGTAGGGAGCGTTTGGACGCTTTTGCAGGAGACAGACGGACAGACAGGGTGTCTCTGTGGGGGATGCTTGCAAGGGCCTGTGGGTGTCGGGGGCAGGGGCAGCGGAGCCTGGGGTGGCACCTGGAGGCCCCTCGGGGTTCCATGCTCCCCCATCATCCTGCCATGTTCCCGCCGCGATGGGGCCCCGGGGACCCCAGACCCTCATTTACACCCCGGATGCTTCCCATCGTGCCGACCGCGCAGGTCTGGGGCAAGGCGCCCCTCAGGTGCTGAGTAAGGACAGGCGGCCCCCTGGGTGGCCCCGGGTCCCTGCAGGGACCAAGTGCGTGCGTCCTCTGAGGACGGCAGGGCCCGCTGTTCATGGTGTGCGATTCTGGTCCGTGCTCACTGTCCCCGACGCCACGCCAGGTCAGAGGCTCGTGGGAGGCGTTTGCTCAGGTCCAAGGGCACCCTAAGCTGCCCACACTCACACGCGGGGGCGGGATGTGACTTGGGGCCGAGCTCCCGTGGGAGAGACGGGCGGGCGCATGGAGGGAGGCGCTTGGGGTCAAGGCCACTCCGCGTGCAGCCTGGCGGGACACATCCAGGGCCCCGGAAATGCTCACACCCCTGATCCCGTAATTCCACTCCTAGAAGTCTGTCTCGAGAAAGTAATCAGAGGGGGACGCCTGGTAGCTCAGCTGTTGGGTGTCTGCCTTGGGCCCAGGGCATGACCCCGGGGTCCTGGGATCGAGTCCTGCGCCAGGCTCCTGCAGGGAGCCCACTTCTCCCTCTGCCTGTGTCTCTGCCTCTCTCTCTGTGTTTCTCATGAATAAATAATCTTAAAAAAAAAAAAAAAGAAAAAGAAAATCAGAGAGCAGGGAAGACAGGCATGTTTGTAGCAGCGTCACACGGCAGCCTGGGCGGCGACAGTGCCCTCCCTCCATCGGGACGCATGCAGACCTGCAGAGCAGGGAGAGGCGTGGCGCAGGGCCAGGTGGCCGTGGAGCAGTGTGGGAGCCGGGGTTGAGCTGGGCTGCAGGGGGAGGTGCGTGTGGACCCAGGGCAGCCGGCAGCACCACGGGGGCGCCCCGAGCCTGCCCCCCGCCCCCCACCCCGCCCGGCCTGGGCAGTCCCTCTGCTGGCCTCCGCTCTGGCCTGGCTCTGGGGTGCGGTCACTGTGGCCACCACCCTCGCCGCCCCGCGTTCTCCATGGACGCACTTGCACAGACAGCGCCGTGAGCATGTCCACTGTGTCAGGGGGCTGCAGGGCCCCCCGCCCCCTGCTAGCCCGTGGATCTCGGGGCAGAGGCTGTACCCCCAGCTCTGGGAAGGAACAGAGGGGATGGAGCCCGGGACGGTGCCGTGGACTGCAGGCCCAGCCCAGCCCTCCCGCCGGGTCCCTGCTGTGCTTCCAGCCCCTGCACGCCCTGCTGGCCCTGCCCGGGTGTCCACAGCCGCCTTTCCACAGCCAGCCAGCGTCCCCATGGCCGTCCTGAGCTGGGGTGCCCGTCCTTCACCCCCCTGCTGACTCTGTACTGTGGCTGTGCTAGCACGAGGCAGAGAGGTAGCCAGTCACCTGTCCTGCGGGGACCACCCTGGCTCTCTGGCTGCAGGTCGGTGCCGGGCCACACGCGGTGTCCATGCGGATGGGACCTCTGTAGTGGAATCAGGAGGCACCGTCACTGCAGAGCTTCGACCGCAGGGCCCTTTCTGCAGCCCGCGGGGAGGGACATCTGCCCCGGCGAGGGGCTCAGCATACTGTCATCCCCGGGTGGCCCCGGTGCTGGGCACGGGATGTGGCCGTGCTGGCTCTCCACCCCCGCCCGGGCCGTGGGCCACGTGCAGCACCGAGCGTGCCACGTCCGTCTGGTGTCGGGCACCCGGGCCCTGGCTTCGGATCTGTATGCCAGCCCGCTCCGTCCTCCCCGGCCCCGCCATGTCATGCTGTCTGGGCAGCAGGGGAAGGCAGGTCCCACGGAGGGTGGACACAGCCCCGCCGACGCTGACCCGGGCCCTTCCTCAGGCCGGTCCCCCGTGCCCTTCTGCCCCATCTGGCTGCTCCTGCTCCTGCCGCCCGTGGGAGCCGGTCGGTGGGTCCTGGACATTCCCGCCCAAGGGCCTCACGGGGTACAGACAGCCTGGGGCTCAGCTCCCTGCACGGTCGCTGCTCGGCTGTGGGACCTTGGCAAGTTCCTAAGCCGTCCGAGCTTCCGTGTCCCCGTGGTGTCAGGATAAGGCTAGTCGATCCCTCCTGAGTAATGGCAGCGACTATAGCAACGGACGAGCGTGAGAGTCCCTGTGTGGACCCGCACGGTGTCCCTGTGTCCTCGGGCTTCCTGCACGTCCCCAAGGACCGGGTGGCCCTGCTCCGCCCCACTGTGTTTGGGCGTTGACCTTCCCAGTGATCGTTTCTGGGGCATGGAAGGTGCTTCTGGGGGGTGTCCCTGTGGATATTCTGGCTCTGTTTTCGTCATCCTGAGCCCGGCATGGCTGACCAGGCAGGTCGGCAGGATGGAGCCTGGGGGCTTCCGGGGGATCGGGGTGTCCTAGCTCAGCCCCATGGCCCTGACCCCCAGGCTGGGCGGTACCTCACTGTGCCCCCCACACCCTGCACACGTGTCCCTGTGTGCCAGTCACCTGTCCTTGTCCCATCCTTCGGGACAGTGCTCGTCTGACACTCCCGCGTCCCCAGCCCAGCTGCCCAGGGAGGGCTTTTGAGGGGGAGCTGCCTGCGGACGGCTGGGGGGCCACTGAGGGCACCCTCTGACTTCCCAGCCCCGTGGGCCTTCTGCTAGGAGGCCCTTAACGTACAGCCCCGAGGCACCAATAGGTGGGAGCCCAGGGCCCTCCTTATCCTCAAAACCATCGCTCCAGGATCCCGGCTCAGTTAAGACTTTGGGGTCTTCCTAGGGGAGATTGTTCTGGAAGCCTGGTGTGTCCCACTCAGCGTGCATACTGACCACTGTGCGTGTGCACTCGGTGTCAGCCACCCCCTTCCCGGCGTGCGGCCTGACCCCGTGTCACGGGGAAGATCTAGGAGACTGGGGGTGCGGGCATTCGGGGCCAGGCCTCCCGGAGAGGGTCCGGCCGCCGCCTCAGACGAGCCGGGCCGTGTGTGCTCACCTCGGGGCACGGGGCTGAGCTCTCCTGCAGCCTCACTGGCTTTGTTCTGGATGATTCATTTTTCCAAGCTGTTGAGTAAAGTAAGCAGATTCATCTGCTAATGGAAACGAAGACACAGCTTATTCCGAAGGGAGCCGTGCGCTTTATGAGCAGCGAAGAGCCTGGCGTCGCGAGGAGCCATGTGGGGTCCCCGGGCAAATTAGCACATCTACCCCTGTCCGTCTGTCCAGACGGGAGCCGGCTGCATGCTTGCCACTGTGCCTGCTGCCACGGACGCTGCCCTCGCCAGGCTCCAGACCCTTGGGGGCGTCTGCGACCCCCCGGGTTGGGGTGGGGTCCAAGCTGCCCTGCGGGTCACGCTGAAGCGTCTCTGTGCCTGTGAGCAAGGAGGGCACGTCCACGCCCTTCCCACCCGGCGGGGCTGTGGCCGGCTCCGCATTTCGCACCCGTGTCGCTCAGTTCCCGCAGAAGACGGCGGATACGGGGCACACACGCACGTGTGCATACCTGCACACACATACACACGTCTGCACACTAGCGCATGTGTGTGCACTGTACATGCACACGTGTGCATGCACCAGCTGTGTGTGCCCGTGGGCACAGGGGCACACTCGCATGCACACACATGCACAGCATCACATACATGTGCACACACGTGTACGCACAACTGTACTGCCCAACTCAGTCGCCTCTGGACACAATGAACAGCTTGATGCACAAGCACCTTGGCCACAGGAGGTGCCCACGGTGAGCTGGTTGGACTGGGGTCCACTCCGCCCCTGGCCCCCACCTCCTGAGGACCCCCGTCAGTGGGAATGAGGAGCGAAATCGAGGTGGTTTTACGAGCCCTGGGCCCCCTCATGCCGATGCCACACCAGGGGCAGACCCGCACAGACCGTTTCTGAGCCCCTGTGTAGCCACCACCACTCAGGCGGCCGGGGGCCTTCCTCTCCTCCGTGTCCCCATCCCTCCACCCGTCGCCCTTCTTCCCCCAGGGACCCTCACAGAGCGATGAGTGGGTGCACAGGCTGGGTGCGGGGCCTCGCGGAAGACCCACAGCCCGCCTCAGAGCAGCAGGGGGGAGCAGGGCTGACCCGGAGTGGAGGTGGGAGGGGCCCGGGTGGCCCGGGGCTGGGGGATGCCGCAGTCCCAGAACCAGTGCTCGGCTGAGCCCCCATGAGGAGCAGTCTCCTGGGCCTCCTGCAGGCAGGTGCGGCTGTTCGGGGACTCGGGGGAAGGCACACGTGGGGAGTGCAAGTGGCCCAGCAAACAGCTCAGCGCTCTGCTTGTCACTAGGTCTGGGTGAGCGCAGACCAGGGTGAACCCAGGGCAGATCTTACGGGGAACCCCAGGCAGTGAGGGGGGGGGCCGAGAGCCCCTGTCAGGCTCTGCTCACCTGTTCCCTGGGATGAGGATGCCGTCGGGGGCTCAGGTCTGATGCTAATTCCTGCCTGCATAGTGAGCGTCAGATGGAGGGGTCCCCCCTGGAAGGATGAGAGTCAGGGGGGTGCTCTGTGACCTCAGGTATGCCCGCTGCACCCCCGCAGGTGCACCAGGCTCTGTGTGGGCTCTGGGTCCTGCTGCCAGTGTGGCCAGGCTGGGGGCAACAGTGGGCTGTGTCTCCGAGGAGCGGTGCCTACTGGGCTGGCAGGTGGCCCCACGGGCTCAGGGGCCAGAGGAGAGGGTGGCCTGGGAGGCCAGGTGGACAGATGTGCTTAGGCTCAGGGCACAGGGTCCCGGAGGCTGGCCGGAGATTATGGAGCCAGAACCCCGGCTCCGGGATGCTGCACTCTCATGATGTTAGGGGCCAAGTAGGCAAGTCTGCACTTGGATCTGGTGGTCCCCTGGGGCTGCCAGGGACATGCACGCAGGCAGCTGACATGTGAGAAGTTGGCTGTGGTGACAGTGGCTCACTCGTGGGTGTGTCTGGGCGCTTCCTCGGTACTTGCCGAGCACCTGCTCAGGTGGGCGCTGTACAGGTGCTGCCATGCGCCCCCGCTGTGCCCACCAGCCTCTCTGTAGGGCCAGGTGTCCTCCTCCACGGTGCCTCCTCCTCCACGGTGCTGGCACAGGACCCTTTCTTTCCTGCTGCTCATTTAAGCTGCTCAGGGGCACGTTGGAAGCCTGCAGCTGATGGCATTGCATTTGCAAGGCTCCTGGGTGACCTGGGGCGTCACTGTCTTACTCCTGGTCCAGGGTCAGGCCTTGAGGCTGCTGTCTGTGCAGTGGGGACACAGGTTGGCATGTTGCCAGTTGGACACACAAGGCGGGAGCCCCAGGCCCTGCCCAGAACCCGGCATCTGGAGGTCCTGCCCGGTGAGCATCCAGCGCTGAGTGTGGGGCGTTCTCTGTTGACCAATTTGGAGAAACCGAGCAGGAGCTGAATCGAGAGGCTCAAGTAGTCCAGGGTGGCAGGGTTGACACTCGAACCCAGGCCTCCTGCCTCCTGGCCCCGCTCGCCCTCCACCGTGAGTCCTGAGGCTCTGCAGGCTGGGGAGGACACGTGGGCCCTGCAGGCTGAGTCTGGGCAGGTGGGAGGTCCCGGCTGGCTGCTCCCTGTGCCCGTGGGCCTTCGTTGGCTGTGTGCTCACCGCTGGGCCTGGGGTGTGCTGAGCTGGGGCCCCGCTTCCTGCAGCTGCTGAGGCTTTTCTGCTTCCAACAGAGTCCTCCGCTGGTGGGAGGAAGCTGGGTGTGAGGTTTGTGCAGACTCAGCTCTGCAGCCTCCCACTCAGCTGTCCTCCAAATGCTGGAGGTGGTTAGGAATGAAACGCAGGGCGCTCCTCCATCCACATGCTGTGGAAAAGGCCTGAGACTCTTCACCGGCCTTGCCCACGCTGCGCTGTGGGCGCAAGGCCAGAGGTGCCAGGCTGAGACCCGCGGGAGGATCTGAAAAGAGGGGGGGACCTGTGCTGGAATGACAGGGGCCACGGGGTCAGTTACAGGTTGACCGCTAAGCTCGAGCCCCAGGTTCTCACAATTCCATGTCCCTGGGGGCACTCAAGCTACAGTCTGAGAGGGTCCTGAGAGCCTCCACCAGGAACTGTGGTGGGAATCCAGGGGCCAGTGTGCCCAGCATCACAAGGGCTCAAACCAGGAGCTGCTCATGCTGCTGATGGTTGATGATAGTGGTGGTGATGATGATGGTGGTGGTGATAGGGGTGATGATGAGGATGGTGATGTGGTGGTGGCAGTGTTGGTGGTGATGTGATGGTGGTGATGATGGTGGTGGTGGTGGTGGTGATAGGGGTGATGATGAGGATGGTGATGATGGTGATGTAATGGTGGTGATGGTGGTGGTGGTGATGGTGGTGGTGATAATAATGGTGATAGTGGTGATGGTGATAGTGATGATGATGTCGTGGTGGTGATGCTGATATGATGATAATGCTGATATGCATCATCATAATGATATGATGATATGCTGATGGTGGGGGTCATGATGGTGGGGATGATGGTGCTGATGATGGTGGTGATGCTGATATGATGGTGATGGTGCTGATGGTGGGGATGGTGGTGGTGATAGTGGTGGTGTTGAGGAGGCCTTGAGCCTAAGGAAGCTAGATCTGCCAAGAATAGGGATAAAATACCAGAGAAGACTTTGCAGCCAGACTCCTGGGCCTTTGAGGCTTCTGGAATGTGCTCTGGAAAGAGAGAATCAGGACTGAGCCTCCTCTGGGCTCCACGTGGTGCTGCCGTGTGGCATCATCAGTTCATGCCCGCGTCTGCCCTGCCCTTTGCAGGTCAATTGGGATGAAGGAGGAGGAGGTGGCTGACCAGGCCCCGTGGAGTGGTGGGCCCAGCTGCAGGCAGGGATCGATCAGTGCTTAATCGAGTTTGGGGCCAGACCTAATTACCACATGACACTGCCAGCAACTTAGCACGTTGTTGCCCAAATGAGTAAAATAAATATGGAATCTACTAGAATCCCAGGGGAGACGCTTCCCCCCCTACCCCGGAGGGACTAGAGGGACGGCGGGAAGCAGGCTACCCCACAGTCCATGTGCACCACACACATCTGTGTCCACATCCATGCGGCTCCAGCCCGGGCCACAGCGGGGAGACCCCAGAGGAGACCGTCCCAGGACAGCGAGGCCCCTTTACCTGGGGCAGAGGTGTGGGCAGCGCAGGCTCCTCCTGGGCTCGCTTCTGCAGCCCCCGTGTGTGGCCAGGGCTCGCCCTGGGCGGCCCCTCGCCGGACAGTGTCGGGCACCGGCTCTGCCTCCTTCTCTGACCAGCTTGCCCCGGGCGGGCAACTGTGCTCCTCAGGCTTACATCATTTGAAAACTCCTTTTAAGGGAAACCTACTTCCTTGGGCCCCTCACTATTGACCTGAATCGTTTTTATTATGATGTTGCAGGAACATGAGCAAATGCCAAGCTGGGAGCCCTCACCAGACTATAAACTGGAATAAACTGAGACCATTTACAAATTAAACACAAACAAAACTGCAAAACCAATAAAATTTAAATTTGCAGCATTCATTTTATGAGGCAGATGTTTGGGGAAGAAACAGCTGTAGCGCGGGGCTCCCCACAGAGGCGTACCTGCCGGGTCGCTGCAGTCTCACCTTCCCCCCAGGCCACCCGGACGCCGCCCGGTTCCTCTCCCGAGCTGCTCATGCACCAGGCGAGTTGGCCTTGCCGTGCCATCCAGCTCTGCCTCCAACAGGCACGGTCCCGTCACAACAGCGACGGGGTCAGAGCACCGCGTGTGTCCTGCCACGCTCTTTCCTCTGGAGCAGGCAGGGAGCAGGCCGTGTGTGCATGGGGCGTGTGGCCCTGGGCGCTGTGCCCCATGGCCCCATGTGTGACTCGGGGTGCCCTGGAGCTCATCCCCCTCCCTGTGCCAACACTGCAGAGCCCTGCTCACTGGTGTGGGGTGCCCACCCGGGAAAGAATGGCCAACCTGGTTCCCGGTGGGGCAGGTCTCTCACTGTCTCTAGAAAAGGCCTTGGAAGGAGCCACCGAGCTTCCGTGGCAGTCATCATCCTGATGAGACAGGAGCAGCTGGGGAGGCACGTGACCTCGCCGGGCATCTAAAGTCTGGGACTCTCGCGGGAGAGACCGTCACGGGGCCCCGACGCCAGCCAGTGGACCCCGTGGGCTGTCTCCCTGGGGGTTGGCCCGAGGAGAGCTGCTCAGCCCTGGATCTCAGGCTGCGTCACTGAGGGTGGCCTGGTGGAAAGTGGCAGGACCGCTGTGCGCGTCGTGTCCCCAAGCCACTGTGCAGGGCAAGAGTAGGGGCCCTCAGTGCCCCCCACACCAGGCTGGGGCGGCAAGGTGAGCTCCCACCGGTCCTGGCCAGCAGCAGGTGCACAGAGCCCACGCCACGGCTGCGCGTGTGGACGTGCAAGCGTGTTCATGAGCAAGACCCGGCTGGTGAGTGCAGGAGCGAGTACGGGTGCCCAGTGGCCTCTCTGGGGACACAGGGGCGGTGGGGCCACCCCAAGGCCGAGCAGCACCGTCAGGCTCGGGGTTAGTGGAGCTGCCCCATTCCAGCCACCAGTCCCCGGCCGCCCGCACCGCCCTCCCTCTGGGCCTGGGTGATGACCCCTGATGTCCTCTGGGCCCGGAGCCTCCCGTGGCAGAGGCACACAACGGGCTGCACCACGCCCCCAGAGGCCAGCAGTCTGCCTCCGCCGCATGTGCCCCCTGTGCACGGTCTGCTCCTGGAGGGTGGGTGCCCTCCACAGCGCTGGAGCTGCCTCTGCGTCACTGAAGCAGTGACGTGTGGCATGAAAGGTCCCTTTGTCCCTGGGATGTGGTGGCTAGCGCTGCGCCTCCGACCGCCTCCAGCAGGAAGTGGGCTCGGGCAGGGTGAGCTAAGCCCAGCGGCAGACAAAGGGCGTGTGTGCTCGGCGGTGGCCCCGCGGTGCCCCCAGCAGGGCTGGCACTCGGCACACCCAGGCCGCCATGCTGCTGGGGGGGGGTCTGACTCCGCGTGTGTGTGTGTGCACACTCGAGGTCTGTGCAGGCGTGTGTGCCTGTGTCCACACATATGACGGGGTGTGTACGTGCGCGTGCAGGCGAGGATGTGTGCGGTCGGACACCGTGGCTGCCGGGGCGGGACGCGGGCCTCCCCCGCCACAGTCTCCCGTCCTGCCTCCCCTCTCCTTCCTGACCGCTGACCCCGTGCGGGTCACACCGGCCTTACGGGGCCACGTGTGCCCTCCCTCCCGCACCCCCTGCTCTCAGAGCTGAGGGCGGGACGGTCAGGGAGGAATGGAGAGGGCTCGACGGCCCCACGCGGCTTCGAGAGGCAAACAGGCCCCCGTGGAGCCGAGGGTGGAGCCGAGGATGGAGTCACGGGACGAGGGGGCCTCAGCCAAGGGCCTGACAAGGGAGACGGAGGCTGCTGGGGCCACAGACAGGAGCATCCCCTGGTCCTCAGGAGGCACGGACGGCCGGGGACCCCTAGCGTCTGTCCCCACTCAGTCCCTGACCGTGGGTGGCCTGACCGTGACCGTGAAGGCTGCGTGTCTGTGCGCTCACCTGTCCAGCCCCGTGCGGGTGCTCCCACCTGCACCTTCTCCTCCACCCCTGTACTGTGCTTCTTTGCAGGGACTGAGCACGGGGCGGGGGGGGGGAATGCCCGACCCCAGAGGGACCAAGCACGTTGGGGGGGGAACACCACCGACCCTGGAGGGACTGAGCACAGGTGTGAGCCTCACCGACCCTGGGGAGACTGAGCATAGTGGGGGGCGGGGTGTAAGCACCACAGACCCCGGGGGACCGAGCATGGGGACTGAGCACCGCCGACCCTGGGGGGACCAAGCACGGTGTGGGGGGGTGAGCACAGTGGACCCCGGGGGAGACAGGGCACGGCGGGGGGGCGTGAGAGCAGCAGACCCCAGGGGTGACTGAGCACGGCGGGCAGGGGGGGCGGATAAGCCCCACTGACCCCAGGGGGCCCGAGCAGGGGGTGGGGGTAAGCACCATGGACCCCGGGGGGACCGAGCATGGGGATGAGCGTCACAGACCCAGGCCCTCCTATGCCTGCAGGGGCCAACCCAGGCCTGGCTCACTGCCTCCCCTGCTGGCATCAGGGTGTGACCGCGTCACCGCGTGTCCTGCAGGCCAGGCCGCGCAGCCCGGGCCAGGACCCCCCAACACCGTCTGGGCAGCCTCGTCTGGATGAGCCTGGCCCCAGTGTGCAGGGCCTCGGCCCTCCGGCCTCCACAGCCCCATTGCTCTCTGGCTCCAAGAGGCACGTCTCCTTGCTCCCGCTCCTGGTGGCTCGGGTGGGACAGCGCAGCCCCGGCCTCCTTGTGCCACAGGCTACGCTGACGGCGTTCCCCAGGGTGAGGCTCGGGGGTGGGCGGGGAGCACCCGATGCGGATCCCTTGGATGCCCCCTGGTCCACCAGAGCCCTCCCGACTCGCGACGTCCCGGGGCCTGGCCGTGCATGTGCTTCGATCTGCTAAGGGCCACGTTCGCTGACGTCCAGCAAGGCTTTCGGGCCTTTTACTCTCACAAAACAGTGCCTCGGGGATGGCGACGGTGCTCGGGCTCCGGCAGGAATGATGAGCAGCGGAGGGGAGGCCCCGGGGACGTGCAGGCACAGGCGCCTGCACGCCTGCGCGCCGGGGGTCCTGGGAGGGGCTCCTACCCGCCCCCGCTTCTCACCGAGGGGTCCACCGTGCCCGGGAAGCCGTGAGCGGAACCTGGTGCATCCTGGCCGCGCCCCAGGGAACCGCGTGGGTGCTCATTTGCGGTGTCTCCACGCACCTTCCCAGCCGGCTGAGTCTGGGTGGTGGGACCCCCCTGGGTCACAGCCTGCCAGGCTGCACTGACAACACCGCGGGCCGGGCCGGGCGGCCTCAGCACCCGACACTCGGCTTCTCGACCCTGGGTGCCGGGGCTTTGGGGCGGCCTCCCCTGGCTGTCTGGCCACGTCCTCGCACTCGGCGCCAAGGGAGAGAGGGAGCCCTGGAGGCTCCTCCCATGACGGCACTAATCCTACGGGATCGGGACCCCACCCTGGTGACCTCTCTTAAGCTGAGTTACTTCTGTAAAAGCACCATCTCCGAGGACCCCCACGTTGCATTAGGGCTTCCCCGTGTGACTCCAGGGGGCACAGTCCCGTCCGTGGCATGGCCTGGGGAGGAACGGCCCCAAGACTCACACGGTGGCCCAGTGGCCTCTCTCCCCGGCCCGTTCGCCTTTTACCACCGCCCCTGAGGGGACGGTCCATGCGGCAAGCACCGGGCACATGCACTGAGATGCGTCTGTCCTAGCAGGACCTGACTCCTCGTTTCCTGGAAAACCCCGGGTTTTGTGCGTCCTCCCGGAGCTGGGGAGGATGCCGTGTTTGGCAGTGGGCAGCGTGCTGACAACTCAGCCTTGAGCTGACCTGGCGTCCGGCCTGTCCAGCCCAGGCTCTGTCGCTGCAGCGCCCCCTCCCTGTATCGGTCCCGCGTTTACAGACATGCAGCCAGTCAACCGTAGGACCGTGCGGTCCCAGTTCGACGACCTGCCAGTTGTCCTCTGGAGGTCCTTGAGGGAGGGTCACAGTCCTCACTCACTTCCGGATGCAGCCCCTGCTTCTAGGGCTTTCCGTCAGAGAGGAGACTGTCCTCAGCACCCCCTGTGCCACTTACTGACGGGCCGGTGCAGAGCTGGACCTGGGGGGCCGCCCCCGAGGACTCTGGGCGCTGCCCGCCGCACCTGCTGTCCCCCGTGTCTGCCCGGGTGCCCGGTGAGCAGCGGCTGACCGCTCTCTTCTCTCCACAGCTCGCATCATCAAGACGAAGCAGTGGTGTGACATGCTCCCATGTCTGGAGGGTGAGGGCTGTGACCTGCTGATCAACCGGTCCGGCTGGACGTGCACACAGCCCGGAGGCCGGATAAAGACCACCACGGTGCGTACGTGGCCCTGTTCGCCGCACCACACGGGGAGGGCGGGTTGGCCTCGGGCGCCGGGTCCTGGCGGCAGGGCGGGGGGAGGTGAACCCCACGCCGGCGAGGATGACAGGGACGCAGCACCTGGCTGCCTTGTACGGGGAGGCCGCCGGCCTTGCCGCCTACCCTCTGCAGCCGCTGCGCGCTTGGGGCTGGATCCGTCTGTCCCTGGGCTGCTCCCGCCCCATCAGGCGGTCCCCTGTGGGTCCAGGGACGCACAGACCCGCCCTCGGGGCTTCAGCCCACACAGAAGGTGGTTGGTAACATCATCTTGTGTCTGGGGCAGACGGCGTGCCCGCGACTCCGGGCAGGAGGACGGGTTAGGACGCCCCTTGGGGCAGGTGACGCCTCTGTAGGGAGCAGGGGCTGGGGAGGGGCGGGGGTCGTCCAGGTTGCCCCTGCCCTGGGCACCGCGTCATGGCCGTTCACAACAGTGACCCCGAACACCCCCGAGGGTGCCCCCGTCGCCCCCAGATCCCGCTGAGGGGCACATGGTGTGACCCCCGTTCCAGGAGCCGGGACCCACCTGGTCCCCAGGGGGCCAGAGGGAAGGATGGAAAAGAGTCCTGGGCCCGCTGTCTGAGGTCCCTCTTCCAAAGGTAAGTTCCTCCGGGCACAGCAGCGACGGTGTGGGCCACAGGACCGGCCCCGCAGACCGCGCCCCGCCCGGCAGTGGCCTCTCCTCCTCTCTGGCCGATGTCACCCCGTCCCTGGCTCTTCCTCGTAGGAGCTGAGAACCGAAGTGGGCTATGCGCCCCTGGCTGTGACTCCCACCTCCGTGCCTTGGGAACATGCAGTCAGGGAGGCCCAGGGCCCCTAGAGAAGGATCCGGAAAGCCCCACGGGCATCCAAGTCTCCTTGCAGGACCTCGGAGAGGACCCGAGGGAGACCCGCCTGCTTCACCCCTGCCTGCGGACTGGGCCCTGCAGGGGTGCCCAGGGTGGGGGTCAGCTGTGTGCACAGGGCCCTCAGGGAGACGCACCCAGGCCCTGCGGGGGACCTTCTGCTACGGGCGTCCGTCTGCGGGCATCAGGCAGGGCACCCGGGCCGCTGGGGGCCGAGAGGCGGGGTTGCGGGAGCCTCCCAGCCTGGAAGCTGGCCACCCCGTCCTCACCCTGGGAGGTGTGCGGACTTTGTTCCCACCACCTGCCTGGCAGCCCTGGGGGAACCTGGGGGCTCGCAGGTGGCCGTGGCCTCCAGGGCATAACAGGGAGGCTGAGCTCTCTAGGTCTCCCCATGTGCCGTTCCCAGACGGCAGAGACCCGGGGACACGCAGAGCCTGCACGGTCAGGGCCGCTGTCCCTGTCCCCGGGGCCTGCAGGTCAGTGCATGGAGACCCCGCCCAGCGCAGCCCCGAGTGCAGCACCTGCCGGGTGACGGGGAGGCTCCAGGCCGCCCACCCACGGCAGGGCCCCGGGCGTGGCTGGGGGTCAGGGCTGCGCCCAGGCCTGAGCGGGGTGCTGAAGGTCGCTCGCCCAGGGGAAGTGATCCAGCAGCGCCCTCCTGACCTCACAGGTGAATCGGGGTCATAGGCCCGCTGTGCCCTGCAGCCCCCCTGCAGCCCTGTTACACCAGCGTCCGTCGGCGTGCCCCCTTCCTTGCACACCCACAGTTGCCGGGGGGCCAGTCCCGCGGCCTCCCAGGCCCTCAGCTCAGGACCAGCGCCTTGGTCTCACGGCCCTGAAAACCCCAGTGGGCGGTCGGCCACAGAGGTGGACTCTCTCCCTGCTCCCCTCCCCCCAGAAGCCGGGTCTGATTGCACGCGCCCACGTGTCTTCCAGCTCTGAAGATGTTCTCCCATCCGCCCGTTCCTGGGGGCGCCCGCCCTGGGGGCAGCTGGCGTGCCACAGCTGGTCAGGGTGCGTGCAGGACACCTGCCACGCCCGGGGCAAGTCGGGGACAAGTGCTTGCTCTCGGGGCTCCCAGCCCCCCCAGGGGTGTGCTGTAGGGGTGCCTGCACCGTGGAGGGCACGTGGGGTGGATCCTGGGCTGGTGCATCCTGTCGGGGGTTGTGTGATGGTGCTGGCGGGCCGGGGCCTCCCCAGGGGTGTGCAGACTCTCCTCGGGCTCTGGCAGCAGGCCTGGCCTGCGGTGACCTGCCTGCGAAGCTTTCGTAAACGGTCACCAGAGCCCTGGACCCAAACACCACGTGGCTGGAGTGTACAGGCCCATTTTCCAGATGGCATCTCGGTACCGTGACACCTGGTCGGCTGGCACCGCGGTTTCATGTTTCCCCTTGAGGTTTTCCAAGAGCGCCCGTGACCGCCTGGCCGCGTGGTGGCTCCTGTCCCCTAGAGACCACAGAGGAGTCCGGAGTGGCGTCCCGCTCCCGCCGCGTCCTGCCCCACTCCTCTGCAGGGGCCCCGCCAGCTAACGCCCCGGGGCAGGCACAGGCGACCCTCGCTCAGCGCCACACAAGTACCTATGATAAGGGGACTGCGCGGCTCCCTGGAGGGACCCCGGGATGTGCTGACGTGTGTGTTTCCGAGAGCGCTGCTTCTCAGAGGGCAGGTCTTCACCCCACTGGTAGGTCGTGAAATTACTGGATCACGATCAGCGTTTCAGACGAGGAGGAAGAAACCGAGTAAAAATATCAGAGCATCCCATGTCCTGAGGGTCAGGGCCCATTCCTGAGGCTCACGCGCCTGCACGGGGTCACCAGCCAAGATGTGGGGGCTGCCGCAGGTCACAGGGCGTCGCGGGGACCCCACCATCCTGGACAACCCTGGGGCAGCACCTGGCACCCGCGTTGCGTTGGCTTTCCGGGCTCGGCTTCCCGCGCTGTGTTGGCCCCGCGTGTGTCGGTCTGCACCAGGCAGGTGACGTGGGGGTCACTGCAGGCTCTCCCGCAGGCGACTGCGGCACTGTGGCCACTGACGGCACGGGGTCGGGGTCCACCCAGCGAGCGGGGCGCCCCCAAGCCTACACGGCACACATCTCCCCAGACGGTCGCCGCTGACACCACGAGCTGCATGTGCTGGTGGCCTCGGGATGCTGTGATCCACAGCACTCCGCCCCAGCTTGGAACGTGCACAGTGCCCGACGTGAGCAGCTGTGCCATCTCCCACATCAGAGTGAACCAGCCAGACCGAACCCCGTGTTTCTGAGGAGCTGTTTTGCACCATCCTCGAATTCAGTCCCCTTGTGGGGAGCGAGGAGCATCCAGTGGGAGCCTGTCTAGTTCTGTCCAGGAGCTCGGATTTCATGGAAACTCGCATCCCCCAGACCGCACTTCCCAAGACCAGGCTCCCAGAGGGGACACAGCAGCAGCTGCCCGAGCACCTGTGCCCACGTGTCCCAGGAGTGCAGCCAGCGGAGGGGTGGGCCGTACATCCGGGCGGCTGTTGGACGACACTGGGCGGGGACGCCGGCTGCCTGGCCGGAGGCTCACGCTTGCTGGAGACCGTCCACACAGCGGAGAAGCCCTCGGTGGGTTATGTTCTCAGGTGCTCGTGTCAGGCTCTGCCGCTTAACATCTCCCAGAGGCCGGAGCGTCTGTGTGCCAAGCCCACGTCCTGGACAGGCAAGCAAGCATGGGACAGGCTGGGGGCCGCTGCCACTTCCACGGCCCGTCTGCACCGTCCTGAAGACAACGTGCCCCGTCCGGGCGGCTCAGTTAACCGGGAGATCTTCGTGTTCTTGAATTCTACAAGTATCACCCGAGGGCCTAGCCTATGCCAGATGGGCCCCCCTGACGGCCCATGAGAGCGACACGCGGGGCCTCTGCTCTGGGAGCACCTGCGGCACAAGGTTCCTGGCTCTCTAGTCAGCCGCATTCAGGGTCCTGGTGCAGGTACATGCCCAGGCAGATGTGCAGGGGTCTCGTGCAAAGATCCTCATGCAGGCACGCGCCCAGGCAGATGAGCAAGGGCCTCGTGCAGGCAGATGCCCCCGTGGACAAGCAGGAGTCTTCGCGCAAGGATCCTCGTGCAGGCACGTGCCCAGGCGGACAAGCAGGGGTCTCGTGTAGGCACACGCCCAGGTGGACGAGCAGGGGTCTCATGCAGGCATGCGCCTGGGTGGTCGTGCAGGACGAGCACACGAGGCCCCGAGCGCTGGACCCTGGACCCAGGCCCACACACCAGCGCTGAGATTCTTACAGGGGCTGCTGGTAGAAACTTAGCAAACGCTCGTTCCAGGCTCCCAGTTAAGAGAACAGAGCATATGTGCTTCCCGTTTGCCATCTGGACACACAGAAAGGGGAAAACAGGACGTGGATGCTCTTGGGGAATGAGCTGGGCCGAGCCCCGTGCTCCGGTGTTTGGGAGTCAGATGCAGACCCTCCGGGGGGCCTGCGGGGGAGATCCCAGGCCCTCCTGCCCAGCCCCGCAGCAGACCGACCCATGGGGGGTCTCAGCCACCGAGGGGAGAACCAGCCTGGCCCTTGGACACCATGAGGCTGACACCAGGATGGAGGGCATGTCCTGAGCCATGGGCCCCGCAGCTCCCGGGGGCTGTCGGACACCCCGGCTTCCTTCTGGAGACATGCCCCGCGGCCCCCGCAGCAAGTGCCCACACGCCCAGAGGCTTACGTTCACGCCCGCTGGGTTCTGGGGCCCCGGGGCTGGAAGCCGAGCTGTGGCCGGGCCGTGCTTCTCCAGAGGCTCTGCGGGAGGGTCCGGCCAGCCTCATCCCGCTTCTGGGGCTCCAGACGCTCCTGCACATGTGCCCGCATCACCCGTGAGCCCGTGAGAGCCAGACCTCCCTCCTGATGTCGCCGTCGCCTCCAGGCCGTGCCGAGTCGAGAACGATTCCGCCCCTGAACTTCATTGATCGCACCTTAAATGGCTCCATTTCCAAATATGTCACTTTCTGAGGTTCCAGGCAGCCGTGAATCTGGGGGTGGGGGCATCCTATCACCTCTCACTCAGCAGGTCCAAGGCAGGAACCCGTGGTCGCTGCAGTTTGGGGCCTGCGGACCCTCTGGGAAGCCCACCAGCTGCCCATCAGTTCTTCATGCCACGCTCACCAATTGGAAAGCAAAGCATCAGGGCTGGAGGAGCACGAACAAGGGCCGCCAGCCCCGAGCTGGAGGAGCCAGGGCTCTGGGGGAAGAGGCTGCACCACACGGAAAAGCGGGGAGCGAAGCTAGCGCACAGCCCGCGGGAGCCGAGGCGGGTCAGGAAGCAGGAGCAGGGGAGCACACAGACCCGGCTGCGCACCCCGACCTCAACCCTGCCCCTCCTGGGCAGCATCTGGCTCCCGGGCCCCACCTGGGAGGTGCGGTCACCCCGTGGCTGCCGTGCCGACCTGCCCCCCGCCGGGCCGGGCTGCCCGTGACGCAGGGGTGAGCTGTCACGCTCATGACCCCGAGCCCCAGATGTGTGCGCAGAAGAGTCATGGTCGTTTGAGGACACGGGGTTGGACGCTGAGAAGATCAGAAGCACTTGCGGAAAGGATAGATACGATTTTTTATAAGAACGCAGCTATAAAATACGTAAAAAAAATTGCACATATGAGCACACAGACCCGTAACGTTGCGATGCACATGCGTTTGTGCACGTACACCCACGTGTGTGTAACAGATTTCGTTAATCCAGTAGCAGGAGGAAGTCTCAGAAAACCGTGGAGTTGATTTTTTAAGAGAAGTTGGAAAAAAATAGACTATCCGTTCAGGGGTTCTGAAGACTTTAAGCTCCAAAAATAGAGAAACACGGAGAAGAGCAGTGCTTAGAGTTCCTAGAGCTCCCAGGTGTGGTCTCCGAGGGCGCATGGCCGCCGCCGAGGGGGCAGGAGTGCACATCTGTCCAGGGCACGTCCCCATGGGGCCGCAGGTGGAACCCCAGATGGAAAGGTGGGTCACATACGAAGACTCCTCGCCCCGCGTCTCCCTGGACTTGGACCTCCGGGATCCCTTCGGGGAGAGAAGAGACCGCAGCCTGGAATCCGAGGCTGGAGGGACGCCCCGGGGTGCAGGGCCCCTCTGCTCTGTGTGCCCCCGAGCTGGGAATGAGGGCTCCCTGTCCGGGACGAGGACCCAGGGAGCCCCCTGCACAGCCCCCTGCAGGGGTGGGGTCTCCAAGGCGAATCCAGCGTTTCCCCCGTGAGCCCGGCGGGTGTGGGCCAGTGCGGTTGCCATCAGAGAGGCCCGGGACCTGCCAGTGGGTGCGAGCCTGCCTTGCGTGGGTGGTGGGGCACCGCTTCCCCGGGAGGTGACAGCTGGCTTGAAGTGGTTAGACGCTGTCAGGAGAGAGAGGTCCCCCCAGGGCCTGCCCTGTGGCCCCCTCCCATGAGAGCCTGGCGTGGTAGGAGTGCAGAGGTCGGGTCGTCTCCAACCGTGATGCAGGGCCCCGGGGGCGTCCGTTCTGAGTGCACTGGGGTCGTCGGGCGGCTTTGGATGGACGCAGTGAGCTCTGCCTCCGGGAGGCTGGCTGGGGCCAAGGGCTGGAGGTCACCCTGGCCAGAGCAGAGTTGCAGCTGAGGATCTGTGGCTGGAGAGGAGAGGAGGGACCAGGTGGGTGTGCAAGGGTTCCCGGTGACAGCCCGTGTGGTGCAGGGCACAGGGTTAGGAGGGGCACATACGGGGATGGACTTGGGTTCCTGGCCTGGTCACTCCTGGGGACGCCCATGGGCGCCTCCTGGGCTGCGCAGGCCATCAGAGGTCCAAAGGAGGCCAGCGTGGCACAGCCCCAATGGGCAGGGTGGCGGCCCCGGTCACGGAGCAAGGTCCAGAGGTGTCCTGGCAGGCCAGACCCAGCACAGAGCGGCCAGCCTGCATGCACCGTGCTTGCACCCCTCGTCTTGGCCAGAGGTTCCCTGGTCCATGGGCCACTAGGGACTCCTGTGGCCTTGCTGACCTGGCAGCCGAGGGGTCTGTGCCACGCCTGGGGGTTTATACCCGAGAGTCCTCCTCCCGTTGTCTGCAGCTACTGGACTGCAGCTCCAGGACTCCCTCCAAGCGCCAGGACTTCTGGGAACACTGCGCCCTGTCCGTCAAGGCCCCCAGCGCTGTGCTCCCAGGCCCGCTCTCCCCTCGCTGTCTGGCTGTCCCCCCAGTGGCCCAGGCCAGCCCGCCTCTGGGTCCCCCGCGCGGAGGAGCTCGCTGCTGGTCCATTTCGGGGTCCCGGGCCTTCAGGGCTGCAGCCTCCCCGCAGACGGGATTACCCCGACGCCGCCGAGCGGCAGTGCGGTGCCTCCTGGAGGCATCGGGAACCTTGGGTTTGTCTCTGATCTCGAATGAGCCATCCCAGCAATTAGAAGCGTTTATTACAGAGCCGAGTCTCAGCTGCTGTTCCACTGCTCATTCTGAAAACCAATAAAAGAGAAATGATTCTGGGCCCCGAGTGAGGCGGCGTGGGGCTTCATTGGCCAGAGGCCACAGCCAGCTGCCTGGTGACGGGTCTTCCCTTGTCTCCTTCGGGAACAGGGAGAAGGGGGTCCCTGAGGATCCGGGGTCTCCATCAGCCTGCTGGGCAGCTGGCCTAGGCCCCAGCAGAGTCCTGCCGCTCCCGGCCCCGTGTGTGGAGAGCCTTCCTGGCCTGCCCGCCCTCTGGGGCGGCTCATTTGCCATGTTCCCCTCCCAGGACACCCCTCCCTGGAGACGGGGCTTCCCCTGCAGACTTGCCCCAGGCCGACCTCGGAGAAACATGCCCTGGGACCCCGTGATGCTGAGGGACAGAGGGGAAATGGCAGAGGGGGGTCGGGGCTCTGTGTCCATCCAGTCACCTGAAGAGCACATTGGGCAACATCTCAGCTCAGCCCCCATTGGGGGACTGGGGATGCGGGTGAGGATGCCCCAGTGGGGGCTTGAGAAACGGGTCTCCAGGTAGGACAGTGCAGACCAGCAGGCCACGGGGGTCGAAGACGGGGTGCGGGAGGCAACGCGGGGGCTTCAGGAAACTTCTCACCGTTCAAGGGGGCACAAGGGGCTGCGTGGGATAATCCCCGGCCCGGCGGCTGCTGCTGCATGAGAAGCTCCCACCTTGGACGCCGTGGGTCCCAGCAGAGGGAATTAGCAAACACCCGCGCCACTTCTGGAACGCCGTGACACGTCTTGGCATGAGAGCAAGAAGGATAATGGATTTGCCTCTAATGGACAAACAGGATTTTCGGCTGGAGATTTTCTGTTTGAATCCGTGAGCTGGGGGCCTGTGGCTGAGCTCCCCCCTGCCCCCGCCCTGCAGGCACCCAGGAGGACGTGTTTTCTGGAGTCTGTTCCCAAAGCTGATGCCACGTGGAGCTTCCGCTGCGGAGCAGGGACAGTGGCTCCTTGGGATGAGACCAGAGCTCCTGGACGCTCGGCCCCAGCCCCTGCTCCTTGGCTCTGCCTCTGCTCCCAGGGAGGGTCCTTGGCATTCGTTGTCCCTCCTGCTGTGTGTCTGGTGAGGACCAGGGGACCAGCGGGCTGCAAGGTCTGGGGCTGAGGGGCTGCCATCCGTCACCCACGTGGAGTCCGATGGGGTGGCACTTACGGCGGGTCTGCGGGAGCCCACAGAGTGCAGCGCTCGTCCCGGAGAAGAAGGGAGGCAGGCGGAGGCTGGGGCGGAGTCCAGCCCAAACCAGCCCCTCTCACCTGCCCTCCCAGGAGCCGGTCAGTGACTACGGCGTCCTCCCAAGGACGAGGGGCCTTCATCGGGTTTCCAAGAGAAGTGCCCAGGGAGGCAGGGCAGATGGCAGGGCCCACCCCGGGGACCTCGGTGCCTGCACCTAGCTCCTTCCTCCTCCTGCACAAACAATGAAAAATCCCAAGTCATTACTCTGATCCGTGTCCACGATCCATTTTGTGTTCTCTGAATCACCGCTATTCATCACCACGGTAATAGCCGGACGTTTTAATGGATTCCGTGGGTAAACACAAAACGTCTCTGGCCGGTGTGGCATCGGTGGGTATCGTGAGCTGCAACATGCTTCATTTTCTCGGCAGAAAGGAGCCCAGAAACAAAAAAATCGGTTGGGCCAAGCCCACTTGATTTCCGTGGGTACTTTCGGCCAGTTCCATGTGGGGGGCTCTTCAGGACAATGGTGCCATGTTACTCCCGATTTTCCTTAAAGCGGTTGTTCTTTGAGTCGATTTAAATACATAAATGGGAAGCGGTTGAACAGGGAGGGCACGTGCCCAGTGGAGAAGCGGGGGCCCTGGGAGGCCATGTCCTGCTGTCCCCCAGCCCCTCGCGGGCCCTCTCCCCCCTCCCCCAAAGCCGTTCCCTTTCAACCCATCCTTTCTGGCTCCCACGTGGGACGCTCGGGATGCAGGGGTGAAGCGTTCGCAGCCCCTGGCTCTCCGACCGCTGATGGACACCCCTGGGGAATCCCTGGAGGGGCAGCGTGTGGTGCCATCCGCACCTGCACAGGTGGCCATTGCGTAGACGTGAGGTCAGAGTATTTGCTGCATAAACAAGAGAGAATGCCCCCCCCACACCCGAGGGCGCTGGCCGCACACCGGGCCCCCAGCTCATCCTGATGGGGGTTGCTCTGGATCCGGAAGCGTTGAACGGTCCCAGACCTCGCAATCCCAGGGGAGGGGACGGTCCTGCCCTGAGGGGACCTTCCAAGAACACTGGGCTGGATGGGACAGCGTGTGGGAGCGACCCAGGCTGCCCGTCCCGGGGGCCAGCCCGCCACGCTGGCCCTGGGCCTGCCCCGCCAAGTCCCTGGGCCGGGAGCGCACCCGCCACGCTGGAAGCCGGGGCTTCTGTGATCCCGTGAGCGTGAGGCGGTCGCCTTGTCCACGGTGAGCATTTGATTAGGATGGAGCAGTTCACAGTGACCCCGAGCCCCCAGAGGAGCCATTTGAGTTCATTCTGTCCTCTGATCCACTTTCATGAGCTTATTGGGCAGAAATACTGGCAAAGTGGTCGAAAACATGTTTTTTTCCTCTTGGTTTAATAAGTCCTTATGATCTTCCAAGCGACATTGCTCAGGGCTGTGTCTCTTTGGAAAAGACGAGGGTAAACATGGGTCCTCTCAGCCGCGCGGTAGACGGGACAATCCCAGAAGCCAGAAGTGGGTCAGTCTGCACCTGCGGAAGCTCGTCCGGCCTCATCCCTGCCGCCTGCGCCCTGGCCTGCCCCCGACGCCCCCAGTCTGGTCCCGCTGCATCTGTCGCTGCGGGGTCCGTGTGCCGCGCCCTCAGCCCAGCTCTGCCGCCCCGATGGCAGCACCTGGAGCGGGAGCCAGGCCGGCCCCTTCCCAGCTGTGTTTGCTCACGGCTCGGGGATTGAGGTGCACCATTTGACACAGACGCTTACTTCAGATGAGTCTTTAAAACTGAAATGGGAGGATTTGTGTCTCGACTCAAATTGTTTTAAATGTCACCTCCCTGCTAGACCCGAGATGGACTGCGTGACGGGGCGCCTGGGTGGCATCAGTGCTGGCTGGGTGACGTTGCCGGGTTCTGGGGCCCGTCCCCTCCGGTGTCTTCTCCCCCCAAGCCAGAGCACGGTGCTCAGCTCGGTGTGAGCGCACCTGCCATGCCCGCAGGGTGACGAGCGTGCCCTGGAGCCACTGTGTCCACGTACCGCATGAGGCTGTGTCCCCTGGCCATAGGGTGACCGTCCCGGTGCATGCTTAGCCTCCATCTCCTTACCCGTGGGAGGGGTCAGAGTGCCCCCCACCCCTGCTGGCCTCACTGTGGGTCCTTGGCGTGGTGGGAACGGAAAAGGAGGGTTTACGACAGACCAGGGAGTCTCTGTGAGGGTAAAGCGTTGCTGTCTCCCTTGCGTGGCTCCTGGAGTATCCGGGGTGCTCCCACCACCTGCACCGGCATCAGCAAGACTCCACACCCGACGCCCTGTCCCGGCTCCCCCTGCCGTCTGGGAAGGCCCCAGGGTGCTGTTGTGTTGCTGTGTCTCTCAGGTCTGTTGGAATCTGGGGCGCATCTCACTTGTGTCATCACGGCCCGTGTGGGATGAGTCAGGGGGACCACTGCCCCCATCCCCATGCCCGGGCCATCCACACCACGAGGAAGCAAGCTCATCCAACATTTGGAGGAGAGGAACCGTCTAGTCCTCCCGCCAAGTGTGTAGGGAAGTGGCCCTGGCTCTCTGGATTAATACGGCAGCAGGCTTATTTTGCCCACTACTGCCTCGGCCCAGCTTTTGCCCTATTTCGAATATTTCTAGAAGTAAGAACTGGCCATCGCATCGTGACTCCAAGAGCCCCGTGCTGAGGTCCGGTGACATCCCGTGGGTGCCCAACCCTCTGAGCCCTGGCTGTGACAAGGACCCCCAAAGATGCAGAAGGAGCCTGGCCTGACCCGGACATGGAGGCTGCTGTGCTGCCCGGGAAGCCAGCCGGCCATGGTGGGGTCTGGGCAGCAGGAGCACTCCCCGTCCTGCTGGGGATGCAGGACGGAGGTGGTGGGCGGAGGTGAGCTTCACGGGCAGGGCAGGGTTAGCAGGAAGAGTCCGTCGGGTGAGCGGGAGGAAGCAGCAAAGGACTGCGGCACACGGGGCCGTGTTACCCACTTGGTTCTCCATCCTCAAGAGAAGGTGGACCTGTCCAGCAGAGACAGAGTCCGTGACCTCCAGGGGGATGGGATTCTCCTGGGGGGTGCCTCCCCCTGGTCGAGAGCCTGTTGGGGGTCACGGGGGAGCTGAGGGTCCCTGCACATCCAGACCTTCCAGACCCGCCCGGAGGAGCTTCCCACACCCCCGGGAGCCGGGACGAAGGCTCAAGACTCTCTCACTGCTGGACCTCATGGCTCATTCCAGCCCACGATAGGCCTCTGCGCATTTAAAGGGGATTAAAAAAGCATCAGAGCCCAAGTTCAAACATGAGCCTGTGGGGGAAATGCACGCTCTGGAAAGGAATACCTTCTAAAGAACTAAAGGCAGAGTGAGCTCCAAGGAGTCCTCTGCTGCGCACAGATGCTGCTGGCTGGAATCTGAGAGCTACGGGGGCTGTGGCTGCCGTGACCCAGGAACCCCAGGAGCCCTGGGGCAAAGGTGAGCATCGAGGTTGGCAGGTGAACCGGGGACAGACGCTAAGCTGCCCAAAGTACGAGTGGACCTGAGGTGTGTATTGGAAGCTGCAAATGAAGGAACTGTCCCCGCAGAAAAGCAATGTGGTCTCCAGCCCAGAAATGGTTCAGAGGAGAAAGCAGAGGAAAAAAAGTCGGCAGGTGTGGAGGACAGAGGGCAGATGCCTAAGCTGAGGGAGTGGGTGCTCTGGAGGTGAAGCCACCATGAGCAGGAGAGGAGGGATGATCACATCAGGACGGAAATAGGACCAGGAAGGAAGCCCCCAGTTAAGAACAAGACCACACCATCACGACCCGCACATCCCACGGGTGTGTTTGATTTGAAGGAAGGAGAGAAAGCTGCCTCCTAAAATCCAGGCTAAATCAGGGAAATGAGACTCAGATGAGAGGACAGGAATCCACAGACCCTCCGAAGGCACGGACCAGCCACCCCCTGCACCAGACGGAAAGGAAGGACCACAGCCAGGGATTCGACTGAAAAATACGTTCACTTACAAATTCAATCCTACTTCTGGTTGTTTTTCACACCCAGAGACTACAGACGATTTTAAATTTGCATTTATTAGTTTTCTTTAAGATTTTATTTATTTATTCATGAGAGACACACACAGAGAGAGATGCAGAGACACACAGGCAGAGGGAGAAGCAGGCTCCATGCAGGGAGCCCAACGTGGGACTTGATCCCAGGACCCCGGGGTCACGCCCTGAGCTGAAGGCAGATGCTCAACCACTGAGCCCCCCACCCCAGGTGCCCAATTTGCAAGGATTTAGAAAGTGTACCCCTTTCCTGAAATGAAATGAAAGCTCATCTCAAGCCAATCAAAGAATTAAAAATCAGGAGCTGACGATGGAGAAGGTCACAGACAAGAAGAATCATGGTGACTCTTGATACCAACAAACACACGGAGCTTGATTGAATCGTTCCCGTGACTGTGACTACGACAGTGAACACAGAATCCACAGTGTATTGTGTAATCTACTGTGTATATTGTGGAAAAACAACTTCTGTGTAACAGTAAACTGATTTGTAACCTCCAGCTAAATTAATAAAAGCTGAGGGTGGGGAGCAGCTGCCAAGTAAAGAGAAGAGCCACTTAATGTCTGTTTGTGGAGTAGAAGGAGCCATAATGACTTAAGTCATTAGAGAAATGGCTTAATCATTAAAAGTGCATTTGATTAACAGGAAGGCCACCCCTAATGCAAATAAGAACATGATTTCTTCAAATCATGGCAGAGGAGAAAGCAGGTGAAACCACATGGTGTGTGTGCATGAAGAAATGAACCACAGGAGGCACATGATCAGAAATCAGAATGGGATCCACTGCCCCTGATGGAACTTGCATGCCGGCGGTGACAATAAACGTAAATAGGTTAATCTCCCCTCCTAAAAGGCAAAGACTATTTAAATCAGGTTTTTAAGATAGTCAAATATATGTTGCCTTCTAAGTACATTTCTGCAAACCAAGTTTTAAAGCAAAGAATGAATCAAGAAATGCCAGGCCAAGGACAGGAAAAGGAAATCGGTAGGTAAAATGATTAAACCAGAACAACAGGTTATGTATATATGTATTTTCTTAAGATTTTATTTATTTATTCATGAGAGACCCAGAGAAAGAGGCGGACACACAGGCAGAGGGAGAAGCAGGCTCCCTGTGGGGAGCCCGACGTGGGACTTGATCCCAGGACCCCAGGGTCACGACCTGGGCCAAAGGCAGACGCTCAACCGCTGAGCCGCCCAGGTGTCCCAGGTTATATATTGATACAGGCAAGATACGTGGAGATGCTCCACGTGAGATCATAGGAGTGCATGTGATTACCGGCACCTATTGATAGGTTACCATTCAGAGTATTGCAAGTGTCACGGAAACCTTTGTGCACAGGTTAGTGCGAGTTCATATGAAGCAAGTTCAATTGCAGATTAACAAAATGATTGGGAACACAGTGTTTAGTTGGAAATTCAAACAACCCCTAAATCTGCGTTAAGGTCAAGTAAAAACCAACAATGACAACGATTTAAAGAACCAGGATGTAAATCTTCTGAATAATAAAAGTACCAGGACTGAATTGGCACCGACATATTGAACATCATAACATACGAACAGGGTGCTTCTAATTTCTCGACATTCATGAAATTTGTGCAGAAGAATCCATAACCCAAGTGGATTGAACTTCCGTAGAAGAGAAATGTGGCAACCTTCTTTTCCAGTCATTTTACATTATATTAAAGATGTAGCAAAAAAAAGAAATTAATAATGACCGTAGCAGCCAGCACCATCCTGCAATGTTTTGGTCAAATAGGGACAGAAAGAGGAAGGAAGGTGTGTAGTCACGCTTGTGCAGCCGTGCACAGGGTCTGAAGTCAGGCTGCTGGTGGAGCTTCCCATCGCCTGGCTCTCGTGCCTCAGTGTCCACATCTGTGAAATGGGCAGGATGCTGCTCCTTGCCTCCTAGGGCTGCCTTAGGATCGAAGGGGCTAGAGCGGTAACGCTGTCTGAGTGGAGCCAACGCGTCCCCGACGATAAAGTCCACTCATCGTAGTCGTTGGATCGCATTCTGAATGTTGTGAGAATGACACACGGTGTGTTTGCAGGCACGGTGAGAAATGGGCTTGGGTATTCTCATGCCTTTGAATAACTTTAGTTTTAAATCAGGAAGAATGGAGGGACACCCGGGTGGCTCCGTGGTTCACCATCTGCCTTCAGCGGAACCCAGCACAGGGCTGCATCCCACGACCCTGAGACCATGACCTGAGCTGAAATCAAGAGTCAGACGCTCAACCATCTGAGTCACCCAGGCGCCTCAATAGTGAACTTTTAAAAGAAAGACGTGGACACGATCATTCACTGTATATCTGGCAAGACCATAAACAGACGCTCTGAGCTCTGTCGTGTGCAGATTTTCTTGTTAGAAAGTATATCTGATAGGAAGGAGGAAACCCAGCCTGTACTGGGGTCTCAGATTAGTCAGGAGTGCATACACGGCCAGTGTATTGATCACTGAATCTGCAGGCTGTCATTAAATGTGATTTTCTAAAAAAAAAATAAAAAATAAAAATAAAATAAAATACATCCACGAAGGCAAAAGAAACAAAAGCAAAAATGAACTATTGGGACTTCATCAAGATAAGAAGCTTTTGCACAGCAAAGGATACAGTCAACAAAACTCAAAGACAACCTACAGAATGGGAGAAGATATTTGCAAATGATGTATCAGATAAAGGGCTAGTTTCCAAGATCTATAAAGAACTTATTAAACTCAACAGCAAAGAAACAAACAATCCAATCATGAAATGGGCAAAAGACATGAAGAGAAATCTCACAGAGGAAGACATAGACATGGCCAACATGCACATGAGAAAATGCTCTGCATCACTTGCCATCAGGGAAATACAAATCAAAACCACAATGAGATACCACCTCACACCAGTGAGAATGGGGAAAATTAACAAGTCAGGAAACCACAAATGTTGGAGAGGATGCGGAAAAAAGGGAACCCTCTTACACTGTTGGTGGGAATGTGAACTGGTGCAGCCACTCTGGAAAACTGTGTGGAGGTTCCTCAAAGAGTTAAAAATAGACCTGCCCTACGACCCAGCAATTGCACTGTTGGGGATTTACCCCAAAGATTCAGATGCAATGAAACGCCGGGACACCTGCACCCCGATGTTTCTAGCAGCAATGTCCACAAGAGCCAAACTGTGGAAGGAGCTTCGGTGTCCATCGAAAGATGAATGGATAAAGAAGATGTGGTTTATGTATACAATGGAATATTCCTCAGCCATTAGAAACGACAAATACCCACCATTTGCTTCAACGTGGATGGAACTGGAGGGTATTATGCTGAGTGAAGTAAGTCAATCGGAGAAGGACAGTGTATGTTCTCATTCATTTGGGGAATATAAATAATAGTGAAAGGGAATATAAGGGAAGGGAGAAGAAATGTTTGGGAAATATCAGAAAGGGAGACAGAACATAAAGACCCCTAACTCTGGGAAACGAACTAGGGGTGGTGGAAGGGGAGGATGGTGGGGTGGGGGTGAATGGGTGACAGGCACTGAGGGGGGTCACTTGACGGGATGAGCACTGGGTGTTATTCTGTATGTTGGTAAATTGAACACCAATAAAAAATAAATTTATTTAAAAAAATAAAAAATAAAAAGAATTAAGATAAAAATATAAAATAAAATAAAAGTGATTTTCTGGGGTGAAAATTACCAACCTATCTCAGGAGTGGAAAGATGGGAACGTCCCCCAGTAGAAATTCCAGACAGAGCTGGTTTAGGAGACGCGTTCTCAAACCCATTGATCTGCAGGTATCCTTTCCCCAAGTACTGCAAAGTTGCCTGGTTCATTGTGGGGACTTGTGGAACCCTGACGCCGGAGTGTCCCCGAAGAGTGCACATGGAGCCAGCGTGTTCCACAAGGACCTCAAGCCTGTGACTGGGTCCAGCATTGTGCCAGCCTTGGGCTCGTTCAGCCAAGTGCCCTTGAGGCCCCCGGGAAACCCTATATGGCCTTGGGGTTGTGGCCACATCTGCGATGCATCCCTGCACAAGGTAACGGTGCAGGGAGTTCTGCAGCCCTCAAAAACAAGGCAGAAGGCCACCACACCGTAGATTTATATGAGATTAAAATACATTTTTACATTTAAAAAAAATTTTTTTTTTCATTTTTACATTTTAGAATCAGGAAGGGTGACCAACCCCAAAGGATGACGGGATAAAAATGTGCTCTGATTCAGTAGGTGCTGAAAAAGGCACCAGGCAGGCACCATGTCCGTCTGAAATGAAAGCCAGCACTGCCCTTATAGCCGGCCCCCTGTCCTGTTCACATCGGGACCAAGGCAGGCTGCGTGCACGGGCCTGCAGACATTCCCGGGGTGACCTTTTGGAAGATCTGGCAAATGCAATCACATAATTATTTGATATGAGAAAATACAATCATTATTACAGATGAGGTGCACAGGTGCTTCCAGAATTCTGCAGGAGCAGCTGAAGTGCCTTGAAAACTAATTAAAGAGTTTATTAAATTGGACCAATTGTGAATACAGAAGGCTCTCCACTTGGCATTCATCCCGCTGTACGTCTTCGTAGACACAAACACGTTGCGGTCTAGATCAGAGGTCCACAAACTTTGGCCTGTTGGCCAGATCCGGCCCCCTTACCTATGTTTATAAATAAAGTTTTATTGGAACACAGCCTGTGTCCACGGGAGAGGCCCGACGAAGTCAGCTGTGATCTTACCTCCGGGCAGATACGTTTCAGAAGCATAACGGTTTAACGAAGATGCATAAATAAAACAAACCTGAGTAAATGAGAGGGAGGAGGGGTCTCTGCTGAAACCCAGCAGGAAACGTATGAAATAACTTGGGTAAGAAAAGCTTGGTCACCTGTATAAAGATAATGGCAGCGTCTTTCCAGGAGAAATTTAAAGCGATTTGAATCAGTAAACAAAGCTGTCACGCGTGTACCAGGGTAAAGTCGGGGGGTGCCCAAACCCTGTGCCGTTGTCTGTCCTTTCAAATTTGATTTTTAGATTTAATAGTTTCATTCTGGTCCCCGACGACATCTTGGGAACATTATGAGTGATTCTGCGTCTTATCTGGGAGTGTGGGCCCGCCGCAGCATAGGAGGGCTTTGGGACAGAGGCCACCCCGATGTCCGCATCCCACCGGGTCAGCAGGCGACACTCGTGAGCAGCTGAGCCCCGGGCTGCACCCCTCTGGGGACCAACCCCTCTTGTCCTTGAGACAGGGACAGGGCTTGTCCCCGTCCCACACACGCACTTACAACCTGAGAGTGTTGGTCCTCCTCCTGTTATGTTCTCCATAATATGGAGACCTCCCCACGTGTGGCCCCCGTTGGGGGGAGTGGACTGTGGGGTGTGGCACGGACCAGGACAGAGGTGGTGGTAACAGGCTTCGTATCTGGGGGTAACTGGACCTGGAACCTTACTACCACCACCTTCCACGGATTTTCCTGCAGACAGGACTGTGGCGCCCCAAACAGTGGGGGCCGCTGGAGAAAACGCCGGGGAATCTCTGGGTTTGGGTTGTAAATCCAGCCTGGAAAATCCAGAAAAACCACAGGCGCGCTTGTTGCTAACCATGCGTGCTCAGATGCTGTTCTGAGCAGGTGCGTAAACCCACCTGTTCAGGCCCAGGCGCCCGTGAGCTACAGACTATCGTTATCCACATCGTACAGACGGGGATGCGGAGCCACGGAGGTGCCAAGTCCTGCCCCGCGGTCGGCCGGACACTGAGGGCCCACACTGGGCCGGCTTTCAAGGGGCAGCCCAGACTCACCTCCATGTCCCAAACCCACTTTCACAGAAGCAGAGGCAGGTGAGCTGCCCGGCTGGCCTCAGTCCATGTGGCAGAGGGACAGCTCGCGGGTGCAGAGGAGTAGAGCCCACAAGGACAGGGAGCCCACAGCCCCGGATGGGAACGGCCAACAACTGTTGGAAGAGAGGTGCCCGTTGGGGAGCGGCGGCAGACACCCACGGGAGGTGCTTGTGGGGGTGGGGGGCTCCACGCTGGCCGTGGAGCTCGCTGCACGGAGGCACGGCCTCCACCCTGACAGTGTGATCGTGGGGCAGCGAGGCTGCGGGCGGGCAGCGGCCGGGCAGGACTCCACGCACTGCAAGCAGTGCCTGGTCCAGCTCTGAGGTGACCTCCCCACGGTGCGGGGCTGCTTTCCCCCAGAGGGAGACCGGGGAAGGGGTTGGATCCTGAGCTCCCTGAGCACACCGGGCCACCCTCAGCGCTGCAGACGGCAGATAGCAAGGTAGCAGCCACGACGTTTCTGGTGTCGTCTTTGAAGAGCGCCACCTGCCCGCCCTGTCATCTCTGCGTCCCCTTGATCCCTCTGCCTGTGAACGCAGGCCTCGGGACTGCTGCTGGCCGGGCTGCCATGCGGGCTCGCAGGGGCAGCTGCCCCGGATTAGCGCAGGCGAGGGACGGACTTCAAAGCCGGCGCTGCCTTGGGGACAAAGAGGACAGGAATCCAGTCTGCAAAGCTTGTCCCCAGTGGTCGACACTCCCTTTGGAAAAGCTGCGTGGCGAGCTGGGCTCGTGCAAACACACACGAGACTTAGGGGAGGGGGAAGGCCGGTCAGTCCTGCAGGCAGCGAGCTGGAGGTGCCAGCGTGGCAGGGAGGGGGGTCCCGTGCTCCCCGGGGGGATCATGGGCAGGGCTGAGCGGACTCCGTAGCAGCCCCGAGGGGACTCGGGGTCAGTGTCAGCCTGGGGTCCTCACCCAGCAGGGATGCTTCCCTGGAGGAGCCGGGCCCCACCTGGGCAGGAGGCTGTGGGGGCCCCAGCCTCCCAGGACCTCCCCCGAATCAGCATCCGAGGGACGAGTCCTGGGACCTGCCTTTCTGACCCACCAACAGGGCAGATGCAGCCTGGGGTCTGGGGGCCTGGCTCAGGGTGGACAGTCCTCACCTGCCAGCTGGATGCCGAGTGGGGGTTTCCTCCTCCAGCAGAGGTGGCTTGTGCAGGACCCTGTGTAGCGGGGGGGGGGTGTCACCTTGGAGACACATGAGGGGTCCGGCCTGGGACGCTGTCTGCAACGGAGTCCTCTAGCAGGTGCAGCGGGGCTCAGGTGGGGGCCCTGGACCGCGCGCCACCCACGTCTCCTAAACACATTGCTTTCTTTTTTCTTAATTAATTAATTAATTTATTTATTTATTTATTTTTGCATTGCTTTTATTTAAAATGTAAAATGCAATTTTACGAGCCGAGTTTTCCACGTAGGGTGTCCCCGGTTTTCTGTGCCACATAATGCGTCACTGCAAGCAGCAGCTAGCACGACTCGGGGTGGCCCTGTCCCAGCTCTGAGGTCGGAAGCCCCGGGGCTGGGGTCACAGGTGCTCACCGGGTGAGGGCCAGGCGGGGTCTCTCCTGTGGCTCTGGGCAGACCCAGCTCCCTGCAGCGCCCGGCAGGGGCCGCTCCGAGCGCCCTGCGTCACCTCCAGGGCCTGTCCTCTTACGCGCAGGCCCCACGGGTGGCATCCTCACGGGCTTCCTTGCACTGACATCATTCCCGAGCTCAGCTTTCTGTTTTTAAGAAGTAGGATGGGAACTTGAAGCTCCTTATGAAACTGGAGCAGGGTCCTTCTGGATCTTCAGAGCCGTCTTCCTCCACGGCCCCCGGAGCGTCCCGCGAGCCCATGACCCGAGGCTGTGCTGCTGGCTGCCCGCACCCTGGTGGCCGGTGAGCTGCGCCTGCAGGCCGGGGGGCTCAGGCCGCGGGGAGCGGCGCCCTGACAGCGGGACTTCTCCAGCTTCTCCAGTGAGAACAGGCGTCCTGGGTGGGCTGTGCCCCTGGTGAAGTCCCTCCGTTTGGGACCCGAGAGACCAGCCTCCTATTATTTCCTTGGGGGGCCCCGCAGACCCACAGGAGCCCAGACAGCAGCCTGGCCGCCCCGGGCATGTCGCTCAGGGAACGTGTGCACACCGGCCTCCATCCTCACGTTCTCTGCTCCCGTGTGGAGGGGAGATGTGGCCGACCCCTTTTCAAATTCCCATTTAGTGGAGGTAGAAACAGCCCTTTTCTCAAGGCCATATAAGCAGGAAAGGCCCAGACACTTCATAAAACCCCAGATCCTGCCAGTGACGGGATCAGGGCACGAGGCGGTTCCCAGGCCGTGCCCTGCAGGGAGCCAAGGGGGAGGCCTCCCCGGGGACCCTCCTGTGGGTGTAGACCTGCCTGGGACATTCGAGCGGGGCGGAAGGGGGCTCCCTGCCTCGTGGCACAAAAGGGCTGCGCAGCCCCGAGGCCCAGGCTAGAGCAGCTGGCTGCTTGCCCCGCCGGACGCTGCTGTGTCCAGGTGCTGGGTGTCGGCAGCCAGGGTGGAGGGGACGGGGGCGAGGGCAGGGGCCACCAGGGCGACACAGCTCAGATGTCCGCAGCGGGTCAGTTGCCCCAGAGGCGACGCCGATGCTCAGAATGACTAACAGGGACGCACATTAAGGCCGCTGTGGGCAAGGGGCTCGTGGCAGCTCCGTCCACGGCCTGTGTGCTTGCTTGCCCGTCCTCCGGGCGCCCTCACACACAGCATGTGCATGCACACCACCCTGCACGCCCTGCATGCTTCCGCCGCCATCTGTGCCCAGGCAGGCGAGTGCTGAGTCAGCCCGCGGGGACCTGTCTCTGCACCTGCACTGGGATGGCCGCATCTGCGTCGCGAGTGGGAGTCTGATTAGCACCAGAGATGCTGACTTGGAGACGCACCGGGCTCCCCCCGGGGGCTGTGGGCAGCCCTCCCACCTCGTGCTCGACCCTGACCTGCATGGTGAGATGCCCGTCGCCTGCCTGTCCACTCAGACCCCGGGACAGGTGGCAGCGTACGGGCCTTGTAGATGAGGGGCCGCTCGCAGGCCTGTCCCGAGCTTCAGAGGGGACGACACATGCCAGCGCCGGCCGCAGGCTGCAGTCACAAGGGGGCTGATCCCATGGCACACCAGGAGCCAGGGACAGGTGCCCCATTGGGCTGCCCTGTGCACCGGGCCCTGGATGCCCCAGACGGCGTTGGGCCCGCGGAGGCCCTCAGGGGAGGCCTGGCCAGCTCCGACCAGCGGCCACAGCCTAGGACTGATTCCCCAGAGCCCGCGGGCTGCCGTGTGTTGGGGGTCCTCGTGGCTGGCTGCCCGGGTTGGGGGACATTTCACAGAGGAGTGGCCTGGCCCAGGACCTTGGGCGATGAGGGGCTTCCTCTGTGCCCCTGAGGGTCCCTGGGGCGCCGGAGAGGGCAGGGCTCTGTTTCCCAGGGGACAGCGGAGGAGGGGACAGACGTGGCTCTCAGGCTGCTGGGGGACCAGGTTAGTCAGGCCGCAGGGCAGAGAGGCCCCCATGGCCTCCTCCCCCCCGAGGTCTTGGGTAAATACCCCCGGGGGCGCAGTAGACAGTCACCTTCCACCCAGGGAGGGGTTGTCCACGTGCACGTGCACAGAGCACCCGGCACACCAACGTCCTGTGCGGGGTCCCCAGTGCTGCCGGCCCGGCAGGGGCTGCGTCCTCCCGGCCGGGACGCATCTGTGTTGCTTGGAGTTGGAAGAGAGGGTGTGTGTGTGGGGGGTGGCCGGGGGCTTCTCTGAGGCCGTGAGCTGGCTGTGGGACCAGAAGGCGCCGCCCCAGCCTTGGTGTGCTGTTTGGTTGGTTTGTTTGGTTTATTATTTTTTTTAAAGAGTTTATTTATTTATTCATGAGACACACAGAGAGAGGCAGAGACACAGGCAGAGGGAGAAGCAGGCTCCCTGCCAGGAGCCTGACGCGGGACTCGATCCCAGGACCCAGGGTCACGCCCTGAGCCAAAGGCAGACACCCAAACACTGAGCCACCCAGGGATCCCCTGTTTGTTTGTTTTTAAATAAAGAAACAAGTTGCAGCTGCCCTGTGGGTTTGGGGAGGACACAGGGCCTGGGCCTGGCTGTGAAGCTTCAGGGAAACTGGATGGCGGGGCATGGGTGGGATAATGCACCGCCCTTCCAGAAGCTTCTTCCCTGGCTGTGCCTTTATCTTCTCCATGGCAACGGCGCTCGTCTCCCGAGCCTGTCGGCACCGGGGGCCGCCGCCTCTGTGTCTCATGCCTGCTGTTTATTAGGACCTTTTGTGCGGGGCTCCCGATCCGGACGGCGTGCTCCTTCACCCGGAACACTCGGCCCTACCGGACATCACACGCGAGCCTTTAATGAGGAACAGAGAAGGCCGCCGTCGGACCCACAGGGGCTGGGAAGTTCTGTTTTCTGAACGCTGCTTGTCGTGTCCGAGTACCTGCCCGTCACCGTGGGGAACACGCACTTCCTGGGGTGGGGCTGCGGGGACGCCCGGGGCGGGCAGGCGGGTGTCAGGTGTCGTGAGGACCCTCCGGGGGCCAACGGGGCACACGAACCACCTGCCGGGGGCCAGGGCCTGGCCGGAGAGACCCACCTGCTGACCCAGGGGCCGTGTCCGGGATCCAGGTGAAGAGGGTCCCCCAGCCTGGGCAGCTCTCGGGAGGCAGGGAGCTTCACGGGGGACTCTCCCCTCGGCCCCTCCGAGCCGGGGGGGTCATGGGCTGTGCTGCTCCCTGAGCGGGTGGGGGCTCAGCCGTGTGGCCCCAGGAGCATGGCAGCCAGGACGGCAGGAGGGCCCCCCGGGGTCCCCAGGCTGGGCCACAGTCCGGCATTTCTGAGGAAGGGGGCCGGGAGCCAGGGCAGCTGGCCCAGCCCATCCCCCATCTGCTCCCCCAGGTTCCGTGGCACCCTGGTGGCCGCACAGGCCCCGAGACAGGCCTCCAGCCGAGCATCCCCGGGGCCGGAGGTTCTGCTGGTTCCTCCCAGCACCTCTGAGGACCTGCGTCCAGTGCCTGGACCCCGTCACTGCAGCTCTGCAAGACGGGGTCGCTGCGGCTCTCGGGGTCCCCCTCCTAGCCTCGTGGGGGCCGTGGGCATGGCGAGCAAAAGCAGGAGGAGATGCTGCATCGTCACGGAGGCTCCAGGTGCCAGGGTCGCCCGGGTCCCGGGACAGCGGCCCCCCCACGGTGGAGCCCTGGGAGGCACCGGTGTTGCTGGGGACAGTGACAGGCTCCTCCTCGGGCCCACGGAGTCTGGGCGTCTCTCAGCCTGTGTTGTGGCCCCCGCCACGCTGACCACGTGGAAACAGCGCCCGTCATTGAGTCTTGAGGGGGCCACTCGAGCCAGAGAAAACACGGTTCCAGAGCAAGGCCGGGGTGACGCGGGGGCCGAGGCTTGAGTCCGGCGCCGTCACTAGCCGTGAACATCGCCGCGGCCCCTGCTCGGCGGTGAGACACCCAGGAGAACCCAGACCACGACATTACAAGCAGGGGGACCCTGCGGCCCTGAGAAACGGCAAGGACGTGGGCAAGACCATGTTGCCTAAGCCGGGAAGGAGCCGCGGGTGACAGCCGTCCTCAGCGTCCAGGACGGGCGCGCTCGGAAGGCCGTGAGCCGGGCCAGACCCTGGGGTCGGGGGTCCTCACGGGGAGGACGGGGCAGCAGGCAGGGCCCCTGTCAGGGCAGGCTGGGGCCTGGGGGTGGGGCAGGTTGGATCTGACCCGGGGGACAGGGACCCGAGGGTGCCCTGGGGGCAGTGGACTGGCTGTCCTGTGCTGTGCTGCCCGGGGGCTGCGGGGGACGGGTGCAGCCCAGCTGTCCCTGCAAGAGGCCTCCTGCGCCCCGGGGCAGCTTGGGGGACCCAGGTGTCCAGGGACAGGGAAGATGAGTGAGGCGTGGACAGGACTGGCCCCAGGCCCAGCCTGAGGACGGCGTCCCCACCACCCCTGCCCTGTGAACAGCTCCGGGGCAGCCGTCAGGGGGGCCGCTCTGCAGGGGGGCCTGCGGGGAGAGGCCAGGTGACCGAGGACGCCTAGCGCCGAGCCTGGTGGGACCGAGAAGTGGAGGGAAGGCCGCGGAGCGGCCAGTGCAAGAGGACAGGGACCTGCAGTGTGGGCGGAGTTTGGGGGCAGTGTGGTGAGAGCCCAGGCAGGTGGGACAGAGCCGGGTGCTCAGGAGGGCTGGGGTGCGGATGGGGCCAGCTGGGAACGGGAGGTGCCAGAGCGCAGACGGAGGATGCTGACCTGCGGTTGCTGAGGGGCCTCCCCCACCTGCCAAGGACAGGCCCATCCATGCTGTGTCCATCTCTGCCACATGGAGGGGGGCGTGACACCCCTCTCCCCCGACTAGGGGCTCCCGTGTGGAGACTGCCCAGCAGCCCCTGAGCCCCTGACCTGAGCCCAGGGATCCTAAAACTCACCAGGACCCCGGGATCCCTGCCTTGGACTGGGGTCACCCTGGGGGTGACAGGAGCCTGGTGGGGACCTGGGTCGGGGCCTGCTCTGTGCAAACCATACCCCGCTTTTCTGCCTTCGTGGTTTTCAGGGTCGTGTTATTCCCACCCCAGAGCAGCAGCTTGGGACCCCCATGCATGCTCCGTGGCCGCGAGCTCGTGTGCTCGGTCTGACAGGTTCCCAGAGCTCTGGGGAACAGGGGCCCGGTCACCAGGGGCACACATGCCACCCCACCGCCGTGGCCTCCCGTGGGCTCCACGGTGTGTGACGCACACACTCCCCTCACTTGTCATCCTGCAATTATGTGGCCCCTGCTGTGTACATGGCGCAGAGCAAGAGGCTGTTGGGGCAGCGGGAGGGTGGGCCTCAGAGCCAAACCCTGCCCAGTGTGGGGCAGAGGACACGTGGCTGGTTCTCTGAGCCCGCGGCGCTCAGGGCAGGACCCCGTGGTCGTGCCCAGGTCGGGGGGAGGCAGGGTCCCCGTGGGCCGCCCCCGTGGCAGGTGTGCCCACCTGGGTCCGGGGAGGAACAGGACTGGCCTGTGATGCGCGCGGCCGGCGGGTGCGTCCCGGGCTCGTCCAGTGCCTGTGGGGACTGCGGGGTCTGCGGGGCTGACGCTCTCTTGTCTCTTTCCTCAGGTCTCCTGACAGACGCCGCCCCCCAGGGGCCTCGGGAGTGGCCTTGGCTCCCCGGCGCGTCCGCACCTCGACCACGGTCCTCCGTCCGCCGTGGACGCCACCTGTCCTCCGCCACCCGCCCACCCTCTGTTTCCGTGTAGCCCGTCAAGGACAGCCCGCCTCCCTGGCGTCGTCCTGAGCTGAGCGCGTCCGCCGCTGCGAGGAGTCCGGCCCGGGACACGCGCGGGGGCCCCGAGGGCGTCCGTGGGAGCCCGGCCTCAGCCGCCCTCCCGGGCCTTGGCGAGGAGGACAAGGCGGCGGCCGCAGCGGCCCAGCCCGGGAGCGGCCGTCGGCGCCGGGCCCGCGGGAGGACTGGCCCTTGGGCCCCGAAGCGGCCTCGCCTTGTGCCCCAGACTGTCCGAATCACTTTTATTTTCGTACCCTTTCAGCATACTCGATAGACCAAAGAGCAAAATCTATTTTAACTTGGACTCGCCCTCACCGTCAGAGTCCGTGGGTTCGACTGGGGGACACGGGGGCCGAGATCCGCCGGCGGCCCTGGCAGGGCGCGGAGGGCGGCCCCCGGCAGACACGTGCCCCCCACGGACGCCGCGGGGCGTGCTGAGAGGGGCCCAGCCGGGGCGGACCCGCGGCAGCACCCCAGGCCCGGCCGGCGATGCCCCCAGGCCGGGCCCGCGGGCAAGCGCCCCTCGCCGGGAACGCGGACCCCCGCACGCGGCCGGCCCCGCTGTACTTAGATGGACTTGACCGACTAAAATCACTTTCTGTTTTAACCAGTTACACATGCCTCTCTACAGCTCATTTCTGATAGTGGGATAATCCAGTATTCGCCGCGAGCATGTTGGGTCTCCCGTGACTGCTGTCTGCAACGACGCACCATTTAGCTCCAGAAAGCAAATTAAAGAAACCTAAAGTAACACTTGTTTGAAAGAGATCATTAAATGTATTTTGCAAAGCCTAAAGTTATATATTTAACAGTTTTTATATGTTGTATATTTGTAGAAAAAAATCCTATTTAACAATTAATGTGGTCGCCCTGCCCGGCCCGCGCGGCGGGCGGGAGCGCCGGCGCCTCTGAAGGGCTGCGGGGCGGGCGCCGAGGGCCGGACTCCGGGGACAGCAGCCCAGGACGCACCTGACGCCGCGGGGAGGTGGCCGTCGTGCGCGGCCGACTGTGGGCCCAGGCGCTGCTCCCTGTCCAGCCCGGCCACGGGGAGGCCCAGGGGGCAGGTGTTGGTCACGCCTCTCCCGACGGATCCCGTGTCCCTCTGCGTGACTCCCTCCCCACGGGCCCATCCGCAGGCGCTGCCACCGACCTCCTCTTGGGGCTGAAGCCCGCCTGCCCCGCTGCCTCTCCGTCCTCACGGCCGGCGGCCGAGTCGCTGGGGACAGGCTAGGGCGCGCGGAGGATGGCAGGCGCCCCAGCCTCCCGCACCCTCCCCACGGCACGGGGCCACCGGGCCCGACGTGCGAGGGACACTCCTGCGTCTCTGACCTCGGGCCGTCGTCCGCCGGGGCCCCTCATTCTCCTGAGTTTGTGCTGAACTATACTACCTGACAGTCCAATTAACAGGCGCACTCTGCTAGTTCTATGCTACTAAAAAAAAAAAAAAAAAAAAAAAAGGAAAGAAAAAGTAAAAAATAATAATAATAATAAGTATATAGAAGCCGTCCCAGCAACCCATAGACTAAAGATAGGAGAGAAGACCCATTTATTTAAGACCCGTTTCGATGTCCATGAGTATTTAATTCACCTCTCGGTCACCGCAGGTTCAGAGGGCTGAGCGTCCCCGAGGGAGCGACGCGGCCAGGAGCCGGGGCCGCAGGAGGGTCACGGCTGCCTCCCCGAGCCCGTGTCCTCCCATGGCGAGCGTGGGCTCCTTCAGAGGCAGACACTGGAGGATTAAGATGTTACAGCGTTTTTTTTTTTCCTCGTTTTACAGTATTCAATTTTGTGTTGATTCAGCTAAATTATGAAAATAAAGAAAAAATCCTTTGGTAAGCATGACTTTTGTTCACGGGCTGGGGTGTCCTGGGAGGGGGCATAGCAGGTGCGGCTGGTGGGGCGGCTCAGAGCACACACGGCCACTGGACCCCCTTCCCGGGCCTGGGGCCCGGCTGGGTCTTCCGGGGCCTGGCGCATGGACGGCGCTGCTCTGGGGCCTCTGTCGGTCGCCCTGTGAGTGGGCACCCGCCCCCGCCCCACGCAGAGGCCGGGGCCTGGACACGGAGAAACAGGACCCCGAAGGAGACCCATGTCGGGAGGAGCCCCTCTCCGGGGAAGCCTGTTCAGATCTGCAAACAGTGGTTTTGGCGTCAGACTGTTTCCGCCACCCGGGTCCTCGGACCGCACCTGGACGGAGGGAGCCACGTCTGTCTGTCCAGCTGCTCTTTATGGAACTCGGCCCTGGGAGCATGGCTGGGTGGGTCAGCGGTGGGCCGCGTGATTTCGAGGTGACGTCCCTGGCTTTGGTGCCACAGTGGGGGGTTGACAAACCCCCCGCGCCCGGGCCCGGAGTGCGCTTGTCCTGGGAGGGGGACTGAGGCGGAAGGCAGGTCCTGCGGTGGCCACGGGCCCCCTGGGCGGCAGGGGGCAGCCTGGGGCTGTGCCGTCAGAGCACGACGGGGCAGGCCGGCGTGACCAGGACAGGGCCCCCACTCCTCCTCGCACTGTCCATGCAGAGAGAGGACGAGCCTGGAGGTGCGGGAGTGGCATCCATGCGTGGAGACGAGAAGGGGTTCAAGCGGCAGCTCCCGGGAAGCTCGGCCACCTGACAGCTGCTTGCCCGGCCCGTGAGCCTCGACGTCGCTGTCCCCGAGGCGAGAAACCGTGGCCGTGGAGGAAAGGATGGTGAGCGCCGTGAGCACCGGGGCTCCTGAACGAGGACGATGGCCTCCAGCCAGAGCCAGGGTGTATCTGTCAGGTGGGCTGGGTCCTGCCGCCGTGACAAGCAGCCCGGCCTCACACATGTGTCTCCCCTGGTGCCACAGCCAGGGCGCCTCGTGGGAACACAGGCATCCTGTGTGCCCGTCTCCGAGATCCGGGGACGCACGCCGAGCATCCCCCGCCCCCTGCCCCCTGGCCTCCGTGCAGAGGTAAGCCCGCCTCCTCCGCTCCTGCCGCAGGTTGTGTCCTCTGTGCACTAGAGTGTCTGGCCTGTGTGCTCAAGCACCCGACGGCCTCCAGGACGTGAAGAGGCGTCCTCTCGGGCTCGCACCCCCAGGCCCAGCCGGGGTGAGCGGGGGCCGCCTCGCTGCCAGAGGCCTGTCCCGGACGCGTGGCTTGTGTGGCCAGTGCTCCCTCCGTGGTGCCTGGCACCCGCCGTGCTGCGAGCAGGGCCCGGAGCTGGAAGACGCTGCCGTGGGACGGAGGGACGGAGGGTCGTCCACGCAGCCCTTAGGCCGGGCCGGAGCATCCGCACCGGAGCCGCAGAGGCCCCCCTGCCCCTGGACACGGCCCGGGCCGGCTACCTGGCTGCGTCATCCTGCTTTAGGCACATGGTGTCGGCGGTTCACACCCCCTGCGGCGCCTGGACTTCCCCATCCATGCAGTAGAGGGAAGTGGGCCGCGTCCTACAGCCCTGGGAATGGGGCCTGCGGGACCTGCTGCCCTGGGAGCGTGGGGCCGTTTCTCCGCGTGTCCACCGGGCTCAGCTGAGGCTCCGCGGCCAGAGCACCACCCGGTAGCAGCCGTCCGGGGAGCTGTCCTGCTCGGGGCCTGGCTGGGCCAGGAGTGGATGCGCTCAGCCTGCAGGGGCAGGGAGTGCGTCTGGGGCCCGAGCGGGTTGTGCGTGCCTGGGGGGGCGTCCACACGTGGGTGCCCACCAGCACCCTTCTCACCACTACCCGCGTGTGCCCAGCGCCTCGTGGGCCAGGGTTCAAGGAGGAGCCCTCCAAACTCCTGACCCCCTGCCAAGGTCCGGGACCCCGAGGTCACGCTCAGAGGCGTCCATCGGGAGGGCGGCTGAGATGGGCTCTGCCCTGGGACCCGTTGTCTGAGCCTCAGGCCGTCCCTGGACACTACCTGCCAGGCGCCTCCCTCCACCCTGTGTCCCCCGGGGCCTCTCCTGCTGGGCCTTGAGGAGGTGACCACTTGGCTCTCCTGGTCACCCTGAGAGCTGGTGCCCGTGGAGAGGGGAGCATGCTTCCTTGACAGCGGCTCGTGGACGGAAGGACCCCGAGATGCTCAGGAAGGAGCAGTGGGGCCTCCATGCACCCCCCAGCCCCAGCTCACCTGCTGCCAAGGTGGGAGGTCACAGGTCCCGCAAGACCGGTGTGGCCATGGAGGGGATTGCTCCCCCGCAATGATGGGGCGGGGAGGGGGCCACCTGCCGCTTAGAGAGGCCACGGGAGGTGAGCACAGGTGGGCGACACCAGAGAAGGCCGATGGGTCGGGGAGGGGGCAGTGCCGCGGGTGGGGTGCTGGTCGGGGGGAGCAGGGCCAGACTGCCTTCCCCATGCACACGAGTCCTGAGGCCCCATGTCAGGTGTCTGGCCATAGGCCCCCCATTGACCCCCACCTGCCTCCTGTCATCCCCCACCGGCCCCCCAGCATCCTCACCCCTTGCTGTGACTCGCTGGTGGCCTCCCCACCCACCTGGCAGGTCACAGGGCACACGCTGCCTGGGTGTTGTGGCCTCTCCGCAGCCCCCCGTGGCCCCTGGTGGAGAGGGACCCAAGGAGACGGGGACACGGCTGTAGGCGGGTCACACACACCCACACGCCTACCCTGCACAGGCCCTTTGCTGCTGCCGTGTTCGCGGGTGGCAGGGTCTCCACGCTGCCTCGGTTTCCACACTGCATCCGGCAGGGTCAGCGCCGAAGCCCCCATGGTCTGTCCATGTGGCCATCTGTCTCTTAGCCCCGCCCCACTGGCCTCACACTGGCATGTGACTCCCAGTCCCCGTGCCCAGCATCGGGCACCCACTGTCGACATGCCCAGCGGCCTCGGAGACCCTTTCCGGTGCTGGCGGGTCCACCTTCGCAGCCGTGCGTGCCGTGTCCATCTAGTGGGCTTCTCTAGCGGACACGCCGCATCTGAAATATCCTTTGCTTCTTCCTTCTGTGCCCAGAGTCATGGAATTGTTCTCAAGTAATAACCACATTTATTTTCTGCTCTTACGAGTGTCACCCCATTTGTCCCTCCCGCCAGCGCTGCAGGGAGTACATCGGTCTCCTTCCTGGGAGGGTAGATCTGCGGTGATGGAGGCCTTCGTCCCCATGGGGATGCTCATGGAGACTCACCCCGTGAGCCCAGAGGAGCGAGCCCAGGGGTGCCCACCCAGGTCCACCAGGCCATCCCACTATGTCCCATCCCATCCTGTCCTATCCCGTCCCGTCCCATCCCATCCTGTCCTGTCCCATCATGTCCCAAGGGCGGAACATGAAGCCTGCGGAAGCCTCCAGTGCCACGGCGCCCACGCACTCTGCAGACGGCAGGTGTTTTCTGTGCTCCAGAGAAGGCAGGAAGGTGAGCAGACCGAGGGCCGAGGCAGCGACGGGGCCTCCAGAGTCCATCCCGGACGGCGGCATCCACAGCCCGTGACACCAGGGTGGGATGAGGCCTTGCCACCCCATGCAAGGAGCATCTGGGCAAGGCCAGGTGGGAGCCCCGGTGGCGCAAGCTGGGCTGGGGTCTCCGGGAGCCTGACTAAATTTTGCTTGAGGGGTGCGTCTTGGTCATGAGCTTTCTCCACACAGGAGTGAGACGCTGGCTTCCACGCAGAAGCACCCAGGACCCCCTCCCTGAGCCCAGCCTCCTTCTGGGCACACAGGAGAAGGAAGAGCTTGCACCCGGGGAGGTGGCCTGATGGTGCTGAGCCCACGGTCACGGCCACAACGCCGACGCTCCTCTGCAGAGAAGAGGGGAGGAGGGTCACACTCTGAGGCTCAACCTCCTTCCTCCCGGGAGGGCGGGTGCACCTCAGCCCGCGGGGGTCCATGGGCCGTCATCCCAGGAGCCTCCCCAGGGGACAGGGCCTCAGCACCAGGCAGATGGGCCAGGCCGGCTTCCCTTCCAGGGTTCGGGGGAGCCCTAGACTCACACGCACACACGTGTCCCCAAGAAGCAGCCCCGACTGCTCAGCTCCCAGCCCTGGGGCCCGGGATATGTTCTGGTCAGGCCCAGAGAAGGTGGGGACACACAGGGCCAAAAGCCCGGGGCATCCTGGAGCTCTGGCTCAGGCTGGGCACAGCCAGGACCCACAGGTCCGCCCTTGGGCCGCAGCAGGGAGGCCACTGCCGGCCTGGGGGTCTGGGCTCCGTGAGCAGGAAGGGAGCACCCGTGTCTTCTGGAGATGGCTGAGATGCGGCTTGTGGGGAGGTCGGGGCCATGCCCCCAGGAGGTGCCCCAGGCGTCCCCCACAGCTGGTCACTCCCCACCCGGCGTCTGCCGAGGTCCTGGGTAAGGGGCTCCCTCCGGTCGGGGCCGGCGAACGCGGGGTGGAGGGATGAAGGGCAGGTGACGGCCTGGGCACGGAGAGCGGGGCCGCGGGGGTAGCCAAGGGCACGGGGGTCCCGGCCTGAGGGATCTCCGTCGCCCAGTTTTTCGGGGGCGGTTGTCAACCCCATTTGGGGCATCGCCGTCATTAACCGCACAGATGACACCTTCACTAACAACATCGATTTGGTCCAGTTACCAATTTAATTCCCAACATGGGGCCCCATTTCCCCCACGTGGACCCCCGAGGCTGGGCGGCCCCCATCATCAGTCACTGGGAGAGAATGAGCTTCCTAACTCCCAGGTAATTAAAGGTTCTTTTCTGCTTCGGATTCATAAACCCGCCGGTCATGACAACTGCATAGCCCCCGACTCCCCGGTCCGGGCAGCAAGGGGCGGGGGTCCTCGGGGGGAGCCCGGTGTGCACCCTGAGCCCCAGGGCGGCTCCCGCTCGGGCGACAGGTGCTCGGCTCAGCAGGGAACCAGGTAAAACCACCCCGATGGGGCGCGACCCCGGGACACTGTGGCAGGAGGTCGGGAGTGGCTCAACCGGCTGCTCGTGCCCACAGGTGCTCTGGCTTCCAGATTCCATGTTCAAGGCCAAAGGCCGTGGGCCAGGAGTCCCCAGGGGATTGTCCAGGCCCGTCCCTGCCGCCCCCAGGGTCCAAGCCTCAGCCCCAGCGCCCCCGACCCTGCAGGAACCGGGACCCCCCTGGGGGAGCAGGGGTGCTCGGAAGAGCTGCAGTCAGGGGCCCAGGGGCCAGCGGGCTCTGCCCAGGAGGGGCCGAGGTTTACTGGGGGCGAAGGTGGTGTTGGGGTCACACGTCATCATCAGGCTAAGGTCTCAGGAGGAGGGAGCAGGCGTCTCCCCTTTCTGGCCAGTATGGTTGCAAACACCCCTCAGGGCCTGTCTGGAGGGTGCGGGTCGGCCAAGCAGGGAAACACCTGCCCCGGGGCAGCACGTGCAGGGTGGGAAGTCGTCCGCGGCCACCCCGTGGGGCCCGTCAGCAGGCTCTCGCTGCGCTGGGCATTTCCCTTTTCCTGATGTGCCTTTGCGTGGCTGTTTCATCCTGGGAGGAGTCTGTGTCTCTGTGTGTGAGGCTGTGAGTGTCGGGGCGTCTTGGTGCCCCCAGCCGTGGTCCCCAAGAGGCGGAGGCGGGCCCGGCCTGTCCCTGGGGCTCAGGGGCCTGAACGTGTGCCTGGCCTGCTCCGGTCCTGGGCGTGCGGCGAGGACACTGCCTCCGCTCAGCCACACGGGACCCTCCCGTGAACCAGAAGGCACAGAGGGCGCCCCAAGGAGCAGGTACCCTGGGGAGCCAGCCAGGCTGCGGCCGTCCGGGGGTGCCGTGGCTGCCCCTGCTGGCGGCCAGCTGCTCCCAGGGCCGCGACCCCCCAGGTGTCCCCTGCCCTCTGGCCTCCTCCCTCAGCAGCCGCCGCTCGTCTCACATCGGGCGTCACTCACTGGCCGCTCACCGCAGCCCTGGGACGGCAGGGAGCAGAGCCGGTAACTGTCCACAGCTGGAGGGGCTCCCGTCCCAGCACGGCCGGGGGTCGGGAGGGCACATGGCCCACGAGCAGGTGGTAGGTGTTGCCTCCGAGATGGGGTGAGGCCTGGCCCCCCGACTGACCCTCCTGGGCATGGTCACCAAGAGGGGCTGGGAGGACGACAGCAAGAGGCTCCTCAGGCAGGAGGTCATGCCCTGCCTGCCATGCTGGCCAAGGCCTGGAGGGGCCTGGAGGGGCCTGGAGGGGGGATTGGAGGGACCTGGAGGGGACTGGAGGGGACTGGGAGGGCCTGAAGGGGCCTGGAAGTGACTGGGAGTTCTGGAGGGGCCTGGAGGGGCCTGGAGATGCCTGGGGTAAACTAGAGGGGCCTGGAGGGGCCTGGACAGGCCTGGGGGGCCTGGAGGGTTTGGCTGGGGTCCTCTCCTGAGCAACGGCCCAAGCAGCACTTGAACCGGCTCCCTGCACAGGTCTCACAAGCCATCCAGTCCTGCCCCAAGGGACACACAGGAGGAAGGCGGGGAGGAAATGGCTCTGGGGAGGGTAAGAGTTCCATGCCTGTGACCAGGGGCGTCCCCCGACCCGCACAGTCTGGCTCAAGGGCTCTCTGGAGGAGCGCAGGGCGGCCTGCAGAGTGACGGCTAGGGGTAGCCTCAGAAGCCCGCGACCCTGGGAGTGGACGAGCCCCCAGATCCAAGTGTGAGCCCTGTCCAAACGCTCAGGTGTAGGATGCACACCCGGGGTCAGGTTAGAAAATAAGCACAGACGGAAGCCAAACCCAGAAAGCCACGGCCCCGAGCAGACTCTGCTGCCGGGTGTCACAGTCTGAGCGCCGGCGAGATAATTGCCTTCCGTCACAAAAACCAATAACCCTTGGGAAAACACAGACAGTCCGAGTGTCCACAACATATTAATGAGAGTGATGATCTTTCCACCAAAATTTTAAGGAACAGCGAAGTGTTAACTGCGTGCCCTGTGATCCTGTACTTCAGGAAAAATCCAGGTACAGAAACCGACTCTGAGCCGGCCCTTAGGTTGAGTTTCGCAAAGATTTCAAAGTTGCTCCTACAGCTACGTCTAAATAATTAAAGGAAAATGTGGTGTTCATGAGTGAAGAGGTGGAGAATTTCAGCAGAGAAGCGGAAAAAAAAATTTTTTTTTTTAAGGAGACAGAATGGTAGTTCTAGAGGCGAAAAATACAGTATCGGGGGGGAAAAAAACTGAGAATTTTACCAGATGGGCCCAACAACAGATTGTAGAAAACATGAGAGAACCAGGGAACCTGAAGATAAAGCAATAAAAAAGATCCAATCTGAGAAACGGAGAAAAGGCTGAAGAAAAATGTGCCAGCTTCCGAGAGCTCTGGAACAACATCTACCAGCCCGACAGACAGTGGAATTAGAGCCCTGAATGCTGGAGAAAATGTGCTGTCGCTTGAAAAGCATTGGAAGGAGAGACGGCCAAGACTTCCCACATTTGGTGACAGCCTTGACTTCCAGACCCAGCCACACCCGTAACCCAAAGTGGCATAAAGAGGAGAAAACAACCCAAGAACGTGGGCGTCCAGCCCCCGGCAGGTGGAGTCGGGAAGGTGTCCCGGCCGCATGGGAGGAGACGCGTGGCACCTCCCAAAGGGGCCGGTGTGGTGCCGAGCGGCGGGCTCCCCGTCACACGCAGCGGAGGCCAGAGGCATGGAGCAGCCAAAAATTCTACATCCCTAAAAACTATTCATCAGAACAGAACACGAAATAAAGACATTTCCAGTAAAACAAAGCTGAGTTCAGTCGGTGTCCGGGTGGCATTGCAAGAACAGGTGGAGTGTTGTATGGATATAAGTAAGTGTGCGTGTGCATCTCTCCTCCTTGCCAGGAAACACGTGGCTGCTTAAAAATGTTATCACTGGGATCCCGAGGGGCTCAGCGGTTTATTTATTTATTTTTTATTTATTTATTTATTTTTTTTGGCTCAGCGGTTTAGCGCCGCCTTCACCCCAGGGCGTGATCCTGGAGACCCGAGATCGAGTCCCGCGTCGGGCTCCCTGCATGGAGCCTGCTTCTCCCTCTGCCTGTGTCTCTGTGTCTCTCATGAATAAATAAATAAAATATTTTTTTTAAAAAACGCATTCATTGCGCAGCTGGGCGGCAGTGAGAGGAGGGAGCCGGAGCAGGGCGCCCCAAGTGTGGGTGCAGCTGGCAGAGGGCCGTCCTCTTGATTTCAGTTGTGAGCTCAGGGCCATGAGACGGGCCCCGGGTGGGCTCCACGCTGGGCTTGGGGTCGGCGTAGGACCCCCTCCCTCTCCCTCTGCCCTTCCCCCCGGCCTGGTTCTCTCTCTCTCTCTGAAAAAAAAGAAAAGAAGCCTGGAGTGGACGTTAGCACCAGAGAAGGCCCACTTTCAGGCAAGCACTGGGCCTTCCTACAGACAAAAGGAACATTTCACAGTAACAAAGTGTTGATTGGGCAGGAAACAGGAGGAGTTGTCACATGCACACGATGCATATGTACCTGGAAATAAGTACAAGGCGCATGGAGCCAAAACCCCCGGGAAGGAAACGGACGCGCGAGCATCACCTGCGGAGATGTCACTGCTGCTCTGTCCTAACTGACGACGCAAACAGACGCCAGATTGGCAAGTGCCCAGAGACGTGGCTGCCCTCAGCTGACATCCTTGCACATTTATGGAACATTCCGAGCCCCCAGAAGGAGCACCTGGGAGCAGCTGGGGCACGTGACAGGGCATGACAGGGCTGTGCAACGTGGTTTGTTTTTTAATTGCCAAACTGCATTCACAAGTGGTTGTACTATGTCTGAGCCTTCTTTGCTGCCTTTGAGCCGTCCTAAAATAGATTAACTTTGTTATGCGGTCTTTAAAAAAAAAAAAAGATTTTATTTATTTATTCATGACAGACATACAGAAAGAGGCAGAGACACTGGCAGAGGGAGAAGCAGGCTCCATGCAGGGAGCCCGACGCAGGACTTGATCCCAGGACCCCGGGGTCATGTCCTGAGCCTAAGGCAGACACTCCGCCGCCGAGCCCCCCGGGCGCCCTGTACACAGTCTTTTCAAGACACGTAGAATATGAACCAAGATAGACCAACTGTTAGACCACAAAGCAAGTGTCAGAAAATGTCAAAGAATGAAAACGGCACAGTTGCACGTCCTCTGGCCTTCTGACCACGCAGTACGAAAATTGGATCTGGCGAATTCTTGAATATTCGGAAATACCTTCTAAACAACCCATGGGTTAGGAAAAAAAAAAGATGAAAATTTAAATGTTGCATATTTCATTGATTTAAATATTTTGACTTGAATGGTAGCAGAAGCACGAAATACTATGCAGCGTTGCCAAGGCTTGGAGGGATCGGATCACAGTAGGAAGTGCAGGCCGTGGTCCATGGGAGCTTCCACCCCACGCGGCTGCAGAAAGAGGGGCAAACGGAGTGTACGTAGGAAGAAAGAGGCATCATGGGTCACAGCACAGTCAGTGAAGGGGCAGCAAGGAAGCCGAGAGCTCGGCAGCGTGGCTTCGGCAGGCCAGTCACTGCACTCAGCTGGACATGTCCACGCGTGTGCACCCTCGCAGCCAAGGCTGCACTCGGCCTGCGGCACCTAAATCCCGTGGACGGGTTCCGCATATGAGGGGGTTCATTTCTGCGGGGTCAGACGGCTGGGAGGTGCAAGGCCAAGGTGCCAGCAGGCTCTCCCCCTGGCTGCCAGGTGGCCTTCCCGTCGCTGGGGCCCATGTGCCGGGGTCCCCTCTGCTGGAGGCACAGACCCCACGGGCCCAGGCCCCCACACCCGCGTGGCCACAACCCAGCCCCTGTACCGACCAGAGGCTCCATCTCCAAAAACCGCCACTCTGGGGTTAGGACCTGTGCACGGGACCTGGAGGGGACCCCGCCGTCCCGGAGCCCAGGCAAGAACGCACCCCAGCCCCGAGGCCCCTCCTCCTGGCCCTCGCTCCTGACTGCTCCCGAGTCACATCACCTTTGTCACCGTCCTCCTTCTACTTAGGTTTTGGCTCTGCTCCGTTTCCTGGGTCACGGGGGTGAAAGTTCGCAGGTTTTATCTCGGGCTCTTGTGCTTTTCGAACATAAGCATTGAAAGCCGTCAGCGTCCCTCCGTGCGGTGGTTCTGAGGTGTCGCACGCACGTTAATCTGTTGGATTTCCATCACTGTCCTGTTCAAACTATTTGTCTCATCTCCTCAGTTCTTTCTTTCTGACCTGTGACTTGCTCAGAAAGGTGTCTAATTCCTATGTCTTTGGGTGTTTTCTTAGGTACGTTGGTGTAACTGGCATCTAGGACGTGGCACTGCAGTGACGGGACGTGTCCCGGGGACGTCGGTCCTCTTGCCTGGTGTTCAGCCCATCGCACGCTCTACCTCGGTGAACGCGCTGTATTGGTTTGAAATAAATGTCCATTTGTAAATGTTGGGTCAGTGTTTCGTAAATCACAAGTGGAGCAGCGAGGTTGATGGTGTTCCCGGATGCTGTGTTTACTCCTTTCCTGCCAAGTTTTCTGTGAATTTGCTGGAAGACACGTTAACATCCTTGACTATGGATGTGAAGTCGCTTATTTTTTCCTTTAATTTTGATATTTTTGTTTGTTTAACGCATATAAATATCAGTGAGGTGAAAATGTTTGCTGTCCTCATGTGGGTCGTGTGCGTCTGGCCCGTCTTTGCGTGTGGCTGACTCGTGAATCTCTGAGCTGCTGTGGCCGCCTCCTACTTGGACTGCGGGCGTGTGTGTTTTTCCGTTTGGTTATGTTCGTTTTTTGCTTCAGCCTCTAGAATCTCTGTTAGGATCACACAGATTTATACCCCCATCTCTTCCTGAACAACTGACCCTGTCATCACTCACCTGGTGTCTGTCTTCAGCTCGGCCGTGGGACCCAGGCAGTGTCGGCTGTCACCAGCATAGCCACCCCTGCCTTCGGATGCCGACGGCGCGCACGCTGCATCTTCTCGGAAACCCGCAGGTCGTGCACAGCCTGGGAGGCCCCTCCTCGGGCTCTGCTTCCTCTGCTCTGGCTCCCCCTGCCCCCCACCCCGTCTCAGGTGTCCATTCTACAGCCGTCTTTCCCCAGGTCCCAGGCTGGAAGGCTGCATGGTGTCTCAGAGCGCGAGGCGCCGAGCCTGCCACGTCCCGCGCCGGTGGCCTCTCGGTGTGCTGAGGCCTCTGCACAATCAGCTGCTTCCCATTCGCTCTCAGAGTCCTCGGGTGGCTGCGTCTTGCATTTGCCTGGCATCCCTGGCTCCTGTTAGCAACAGGGCCGACATGCCGGGGCCCCCACTGCCACACCAGGGCACCAGCTCACCGCGTCGTCCCACGTGGCATTTCCATGATATCTCAGCTCTGGGTCCTTTGACATTTTCCTTGTTGTTATGGATTTACTGCAGGAGTTATGTAGCCGTGGTGGCATTTCAATTTCTACATTTACAGGTGATTTTTTATTTTTCTCTGTGGTTTTGAATTTTTCCGACTGCACGGAGGTCAGAGGTCCTGCTCCACCCTGCAGATACACCTAGTTAGATATCGAGGCTCCCTTCACGGCCTCACGCGTGATTGCTGATTGTTGTGATTTTTCGATGTGGGCTTGGAAAAAAAAAAAGAGTTATCCTTCGTGTGTTCCTGCCCGAACTCTAACTGGTCCTTGCTGGTCCTTTCTCAGCCTGGCCTGTGCAAGGGACGCTCGAAATACCCGCCAGCATGATGGATGAGCGTACATGTCGCCCACGAGGTCTGCTCATTTCTTTTCTTATATATTTGGAAGCTCTTTTATTAAGAGCAAGCATGATAAATGTTGCTGTATTGTATCATGAAACTTAAACTTTTATCTGTACTTGGCGATCCTATTACAAATAGGATTTTGTGCTGGGGTTGATTTCCTGTGGTCCGTGGACCTGAGCCGGGCCTCTTGAGTGGGCATCGTCCTGTTGTACTTTGCACCTTTGCAGGCCCATATCTGAGACGCACCACAGGTAACCACGCGTACCTGTGCACGCACGTTCCATCAGAAATCTTGCTAGGGGGATCCCTGGGTGGCGCAACGGTTTGGCGCCTGCCTTTGGCCCAGGGCGCGATCCTGGAGAGCCAGGATCGAATCCCACGTCGGGCTCCTGGTGCATGGAGCCTGCTTCTCCCTCTGCCTGTGTCTCTGCATCTCTCTCTCTCTCTCTCTCTCTCTCTCTCTGTGACTATCATAAATAAATAAAAATTTTAAAAAAATTTTTAAAAAAGAAATCTTGCTAGGATTTTCATGAGGAATCGTCCTTATGGATAATCATTTTAGATTAATGAGGGAAAATGGATATCTCTAAGGAATTGAGACTTTACATAAATTAATGCAACAGATCTCTCAGTTTATTCAGATTTTCTCAATGTCATTAGTTTCTCCTTGAGGGACTTGAACATCCTAAGGTTTTATTCCTTTTATTTTTGCACAAAGCGTTTTTGGGAAACTTTTATTATTTTGAATACTCTGTTGAGGCAATAATTTTGGCAACAATGTCCATATGTTTATGTTTAAATTTTATATCTTCTATTTATTTTTCTTGTCCTACTCCACTAGGTTAGAGTGTCCTTAACCTGCCCCAGGTTTTAAGGAGAATGTGTCTGGAAGTTTTATCTTGAAGTATGTTTGCTGTCAGTTTTTATAGATAACCGATATCCAGTGAAGAGATTTGACCGTTTTCTCAGAGCTTTTACCAAGAATGGGATTAAATTTTTTAAAATGTGCTTTCCTGCATCTATTCCAATAATTGTACAGTTTTTATTCGGTGTGGTGTTAATGCATCCCTTTTATTCCTAAAGAAAAGAAAAGAAAAGAAAAGAAAAGAAAAGAAAAGAAAAGAAAAGAAAACCTCAATTTGGTCATGAGCAATTTTTATTGGATTACTGCATTTGAATTGTTTACATTTTGATTGATTTTTAAAGATCTATGCTCAGAAGTTATACTGATCTACGCTTTTTTTTTTTTTCTTATGCTGTCCTTGCCTGGCTTGGGATCAAGATTATACTCACCTCATAAAATGAGTTCTTTCATTTTTTATTGTCTGGAAAATTTTTTATGAAATTGGAATGATCTGTTCATTGGCTATTTGGTAGAAGTCACCCATAAAACCATCTGTGCCTCTTCTTAAATTGAAAATACAGTGTGGGTGGACTTTAAAATACTTACCCGGTTTCTTTAATGGTTATAGGTCTATGTAGGCTTGCTATTTCTTTTTGGGTCATTTTTTGGAGGTGATACTTTTCCAGCAATTTTTTAAGCTTACTCAAGTTTGCACATTTATTGATGCAAATTTGTTTATAGAGTTCCCCCATCGTTACCATCCTTACTGCGAGATTTATCACGCATTTAACGTTGCATGAGAGGGGTTTGAAGAATCACAAAGTGTGGTGTACTCATCCTTCCAGAACTCGTGTTAGGACTCCGGCAGTCCTCCTGAAGCCCCGTGCCCACGGCCCAGGTGTCATTGCTCTGACTTTGTGCAAATCATGTTCTTATGTTTCTTTATACTTTTGTGGCCCCAGAATCTATCCATAAACATTATATGGTTTAGTTAAAGATGTGAGTATTAAAGACAAAACTGGCTTTATGAGCAAAGTGTAGTATTGCTACTACACAGGTGAAGGTGCCCAAGGAAATAAGTAGGAGAGAATTTCTGGGTGGGAGGCTGGTTTGGGGTCTTGGAGAGTTTTATCTGAGACTTCTGCAGAATTCTGGGAGCAGGTCACACATGAGGAACCTGAGGACCCACCATGGTTGGGGCGACTGACTGCGGGGACTGTCGTACACGCCAGGAGCTGCACATCTTGGAGGAACACGGCCAAGAGCTGGGGTGGCCAACGTGCTCCAGCTCCCAGGAGGAGGTCAGAGCACGTGCGCCCGCAGGGTGGTGTGCAGGCCCTACAGGGGCAGAGAGTTCAGGGCTGGGGAGCAGAGCACACAGCCAAGGGCAGCCACAGAGAGGAGCCTAGACGGGCGCCCCAGGCGTGCTGTGCTGGGCACAGTGGTGGTGAGGGCTCTGGGATAACCATAAAGCGCCTGCCTGTGGGACATGCGCCAGCTGGGCGGTTCACCTCTGCCCCTGATGATCAGTGTGCCTACGGCGGATCCTTCCCCAGCCTCCCAAGCGTGGCAGCCACCGTCCTCCCATGCTGGATCCCCTGTGTCCTGTATCCCACGTCACCCCTTTGTGGGTTTGCTCTTCCAGCGTGGGGGGCACCTCTTGAGAGGAGCTGATCAGAAGCTAAATTTTGAGACCCCACGTGCCCGCAGCAATACCTAGCTTTATTCCACAGCTTCTATGTATTTTATCATTGGATCTTAAATCATATTTAAGAGCCTGGCTGGGTAAAGAGATTCTGGTTGGAAACCACCTCCCTTCTGACTTTTGAAGGTAATACTTCCTCATCTGATGGTTTCTGTGTTGCTTGGAGAAACCCTAAGCCGCTCTGACTGCCCGACCTTTCATCTGACCTTGAGTGAAGCGGAGTGTCTTTGTATCCTGTTTTTAAGATTTCACAAAGATGAGCCCAGGGGCGAACCTATGTATTTAATGGGGATTTTCAAATCCATAAACCCCGTGTTCTTTATTTCTGAGAACTTTTTTTGAAAAACATGTTTCATGACTTCATCTCTTTTTTTTTTAAGATTTTATGTATTCGTGAGAGACACAGAGAGAGGCAAAGACACAGGCAGAGGGAAAAGCAGGCCCCCTGCAGGGAGCCTGACGTGGGACTCGATCCCGGGACCCCGAGGTCATGGCCTGAGTCAAAGGCAGAGACTCAACTGCTGAGCCATGCAGGCATCTCATGACTTTATCTCTTCTATAAGTTCCATTATTTGGGTGTTGGACCTTCTGGACTGCTCTTAAAATTTCATTTCTTCCTTTTTCATCTGTTTGTTTTTATCTCTGCTAAAGTTTTAGAAGATGGTCTCCACCTCATTTTGCAGATTTCTATAGAGTTTTTCACTTTGGCCGCCATGTTTTCAGTGCCCAACAGCTATGTTGTTGTTGCTGTCGGAATCAGCTCTGGTTTTGTAGATCGCTCTCGTTCTGGTTTTATTATTGCAATATTCTTCTTATTTCTGTGGGATATCAGATGACTTTCTGAGAATCTCTGCTCTCCAAAAAACCTTTGCTTCCTCCAGCGGTGCTGTCTGCCTGCCTTGTCCTCTCCCTTCCATGTGGGGGCTCTTCCCTGCACTCGAGGCCCCTGGACGGATGGCTCCTGGTGAATAACGGAGTCTAGAACATGGTTTGGGATCTCTGTCCACAGATGAAGTCACCGACGCTGAATTGTGTTACATGGGGGTTGGGACGGGCTGTTTGCTGGAAAATCTCTGCTTTATCTCAGTTCTTTAGATATTTCTTCTGGGTTGATCTTATTTCGTAGAAAATTATCTTCTCATTTTTGCCAAAATGGGAAGGTGTGTCTGGCAGCTTTGGTTTCTTGGGGTTTTTTTATTTGTTAATTTTCATTTTTTATACTGTTTTGATACATCCCAGTTATGCCCTGTACAGAAAATACACCTCTGGACACCAGCAGGGGTGCAGGAGGAGATATGAGGTGGGAGAGGAAAGCTGGGGTCCAACCACATCCCAGACAGTATCCTCTGGACCTCCTTCTGTCCCCTCCCCTCCCCACCCTCTTCCCTCCCTTTTCCCCTCTTCCCTCCCCTTTCCTCCTTCCCCTCCCTCTACCTGTCCCACCTTTTGCTCCCCCTCCCTTCTCACCCTCTCTTCCCCCTCCTTCAACCCCTCCCCTCCTCCTCTCCTCCTCCCCTCCCTTTTGAATTCTTTCAGAAAATTAGTTTTGTTCTCAGCATTCCTGGCTGCTGCTTGAGATTCAGATTTCTCAAGCTCACTCACTTAGTTATTATTCATTGGTCTGTTTCTCATCTTCAAAAATGTTGTCCCTTTTCTTCCCATCTGTTAGAGTTTTTAAGATTTAAAAGATATATACAATATTAGTGGAGTTTGGGGGGAAGTTGCAAAAAAATGGAGTATGTGATCAACCATCTTAATCTGAAAATTGTCTTATCTTTAAAGAGATAATCGGAACATGCTACATCTGTAGTTATAATCTTCTTTTATATTCCCAGCTTCGGTTTGTCTGAAAATGCTCTGGTGGTGTGTGTGTGTGTGTGTGTGTGTGTGTGTGTGTTTTTATATAAATTTCATGGAGGTTGTCAATTTTAATCATTTTTTTTTCTCAAAAATCTAGATTTTAGGTTTTGAGCTTCTTCACTGCTTTTAGTTTGAATTTTATTTCATTGCATTCCACACTTTTGAAATTGCCTTTGTTCAATTTTTTTGTATTCACGACATTGTTTTTTGTTTGTTATTTTTCATAACTTACTAACTCTTGATTCTCAATCTTTCTTCTTCCTGTTATGAGTATTTCAAGCTTTAAAATTTTCTCTAGTTTTACATCCATTCCATCCAACATGTTTTGACATATAGCGTCTTCTTACTGCTGAGATGTATGTATTGTATCATTTCCGTCACTATTGATTTTTTATACAATAAGGAATTCTAAAGTCTGTCTCAAATTTTTTAGTGTAGAGAAATTGCCATTGAAATTGTTATTGAGATCATTGGAGATTCACATGCAGTTGTAAGAAATAATACAGAGCAATCCTATGTACCTTTTGCCTTGTTTTCTCCACTAAAACCATCATGAAAAACTATAACGGTGTCACAGCCAAGTGATGTAAACCATAGACTATACCCAGATTCTCCCATTTCTGTTGTACTCATGTGTGTGTGTGCGTGTGTGCATTCAGTCCCATGCAGTGTATACACATGTTTATAACAACATGCGTCCAACAACAGATGAGACCCCAAGCAGTTCCCATGTCCATGGCTCTTTCTAACCATGCTCACCTCCCTCTCACCTGTCCTCCCCCTCCTGCCCCTGGCACACTTGCTCCATTTCTAAACCTTTGTCCTGTCAGTGGACGTATGCAGTGTACGATCTTGCAGGATGGATGTCTTGCTCCACACAGTTCCCTAGAGACCCATGCAAGAGGACGCATGGACAGTCCCCCCTGCCCGTCCATGGCTGAGTAGTATTTCAGGGTGTGGATGGGCCCCAGGTTGTTTAGGTGTTCTAAATGGTTGGGCTTTTAAGTTCCCTTGTCATGGGTTTGCAATGCAATTAAGTTCACAAAATATATTGTCTCATAGTAAAAAAAATGTGTCGAGATGTGACTTATAGTGTAAATACGGGTCAATTTCCGTAAGTGTTCTGTGTGTGCTTAAGAAGAAAGTGTATCCTGCAATCTTGAGGTACACAGTTCCGCAGCCTGTATTTTCAGTTGATCCATTTGTTAATTGTGCTGTTTCAATCTTTTATATATTCGTCAATAAATATATTTGTGCCTTGATTTACTGTGAAAGCTCTTTTAAAATCTTCCAGTGGGTGCTGGGTTTGCCTATCTCTCTTTGACATTATGAAATGTGGATATATTCATGTGCACTCCTATTTGGACTTTTTTTATTTTTTCCCTGATGAATTTTCATTGTAAAGCCACCCTCTTCACATCGGGTAGCTTTTATTCCATTTTTCACACTCCAGGATGGCTTTTGTTCTCACTAGCTTCCAATCCTGTGTCCTTCTCATTGCTTTCGACTTTTGTTTCCTGGTGTTATAGGCATATCTCTTCTGTTTATCAGATGTCTGTTTTCCTTGAATCTTAATACTGTCATAATTAGTTATATTGAATATTTTCTCTGTATATAAAACCTTCATGCTATTTTTCTCTTTTATCTGAGGTTTTATTTCCTTTTTTCCTCTCCGTCTTTCTTTCCCTTGGAAGCAGGATCTGTGGGTATGTGTGTGTGAACTTCGTGTTGGAAGAGCCAACTCTACACCCAAAAGGAGCAGGACAGGGAGAGGTTAGTGGAACCCTGGAGGAAGAAGTGATGAGAGAGCCAGGCCACTTTGAGAGGAACAGTAACTTTCTGTCAAGGGTCCATAAGGTCAAGGAGACCAAATCAAGGAAACTTGGAGAATGGGCCCCCTGAACCCTCTCTCCTCCATTCCTGTGATTTCTCACTGGTGCTCCAATTTAGCTGCAAACCAGTGGGATCAAGAGCCTGAGGGGCAAGCCTAAGATACCCAGCATTGCTAACTACATAATTATTCTGATATATTTTAGAAGTTATCATTACATGCTCAAACGATTTAATCATACTTCTGGGGCACCTGGGTGGATCAGTGGTGAAGCACCTGCCTTCAGCTCAGGGCATGATCCCGGGGTCCCGGGATCGAGTCCCACATTGGGCTCCCCGCAGGGAGCCTGCTTCTCCCTCTGCCTGTGTCTCTGCCTCTCTCTGTGTGTCTCTCATGAATAAATAATTTTTTTAAAAAAATCATACGTCTATTACTTGTTTTGTGAGCTTTACATAGCACCGTGGTCTCCTGAACTGAGAGTGACCATGAGATCACTCCTTAATCAATCTCTACTTGCCTTCCCCATCCACATGCTATTTGGTTAGCTGTGTTATCGTTCCTACATTATGATAGCTGATGACAATTACCACCCACCCCATAACCATCAATTGTACAGTTGATTTAGCCTCGCTGTTAGAGTTATAAGGTTCTGTAAGAGGCTCATTACCAGCTCAGTTGTCACAGCTTCTTTATTCAGCTTGTATCTGGCTAGCTTTGTTCTTTAGGAAAGTTGAGGAGAGTTTTCCTATTTGAGGAAAGATCTGTTCTTTACTTTCTCCTTAAATAGTCATTTAGCTGGGTATAAAATTTTTGTGTGACGTCTTCTTTCATTGAAATCTTTGTGAACGTTGCTGCACAGTCTTCCAGCATTGAAAGCTCCTGTGGGACATCCTGAGACAGCTCAACATTCCCCCCAAATCTGTGGGGGAAATAGGTGGATAAGGTATCTTACGGGTCCAGGAATCTCACATCCTCTTCGTCAGGCCTAACAGTTATATGGACAGTGGAAATCTTCCTCGTCTCATATAGCTCTCATATTCTTTCTTATATCAACACACTTAAACAAATTATTTCAGTTTGCTCAAGTTGTTCACATTTGTTCCCCCCTGCCTATAGCTATTAGTCCTTGAGATGCTTCCAATATGGACTTCTTAGTGATGTACTTTTCTCCTGCCCTCTGCCATTTCTGCCTAAAGTCTAGTAATTTATTTTCATCTTTTTTTTCTCTTTTATTATCACTTCCATTGTTCTTTTGTGTCTTGGCTTTAACTTCCTGACTCATTGCAACTTTTTTTTGTTTGTTTGTTTGTTTTCTAACTAGGGTCTTTAAATCCATGAGATATTATATTTCCTTGATCATATTTTTTTCATAGATTTTACTCATTTACTCATGAGAGACACATAGAGAGAGGCAGAGACATAGGCATAGGGAGAAGCAGGTGCCCTGTGCAGAGCCCAATATAGGACTTGATCTCAGGACCCCAGGATCATGACCTGAGCTGAAGGCAGAGGTTCAACCTCCAAGCCACTCAGGCGTCCCCTTGATCATGTTTTTTATTATCAGTTTTCTGACCAAATTTTTCTGTGGTATATTTTTAGTTTCCTTCTTTATAGTATTCCTAATTTTTCTTATTTTTATTTGAACAGGAGTATTAATTCCAAGCCAGACGTCTGTAGAAGGACACTGTGGGCCAGGAGCCCATGGTGTGCGTCTGGCTAAGCCCTGTGTGATACAGGGTGTGTGTGTGCAGGCACATGTGTGGTGTTGTGCACAACACTGGTTGGCAGTAGACTTCCTCTCTCGACATCAGTGGTTTCTTTTTTTTTTTTTTAAGATTTTATTTATTCATGAGAGAAACAGAGAGAGAGGCAGAGACACAGCCAGAGGGAGAAGCAGTCTCCATGCAGGGAGCCAGATGCAGGACTCGATCCTGGGACTCTGGGATCACGACCTGAGCCAAAGGCAGATGCTCAACCGCTGAGCCACCCAGGTGTTGCAACATCAGTGGTTTCTTTTTTTCTTTTTTTAAAGATTTATTTATTTATTTATTTATGATAGACATAGAGAGAAAGAGAGACAGAGATACAGGAGGAAGGAGAAGCAGGCTCCATGCCAGGAGCCCGATGCAGGACTCGATCCTGGGAATCCAGGATCACGCACTGGGCCAAAGGCAGGCACCAAACTGCTGATCCACCCAGGGATCCCCACATCAGTGGTTTCAAAGCCAGTTCTCACCTACATCCTTCCTTCCTTAGATCCCATGTTGGACTGGTAGCCTCTTACAAAGGTGGCAGATGGTGCTTTTCTTTGTTTACTCCAAATGTTATGACTCATTATGGTGTCAAGAGTTTTAGGGGAGCCTATGTAGCCAGCCCAGTGCTTCTGGGTATCATTTCCATGTGCTCACTTCTTTGGAAATGTGTACTGTGTGGGTTCCCCTGGGGTCTGCAGAAGCTGGGGGGGGGGTGACATATGGGTTCCCCTGAGGTCTGCAAAAGCTGGGTGTGTATGCCGTGTGGGTTCCCCTGAGGTCTGCAGAAACTGGGGGTGTGTATGCTGTGCAGGTTCCCCCGACGTCTGCAGAAACTGGGGGTGTTTATGCTGTGCGGGTTCCCCTGAGGTCTGCAGAAACTGGGGGTGTGTATGATGTCCAGCTTCCCCTGAGGTCTGCAGAAACTGGGGGTGTATATGCCACGTGGGTTCCCCTGAGGTCTACAGAAACTGGAGGTGTGTATGCTATGCGGGTTCCCCTGAGGTCTGCAGAAACTGGGGGGTGTATATGCTGTGTGGGTTCCCCTGAGGTCTGCAGAAACTGGAGGTGTGTAAGCTGTGCGGGTTCCCCTGAGGTCTGCAGAACCTGGGGGTGTGTATGCTGTCCGGGTTCCCCTGAGGTCTGCAGAAACTAGGGTGTATGTGCCATGTGATTCTCCTGAGGTCTGCAAAAGCTGGGGTGTGTATGCTGTGCGGGTTCCCTTGAGGTCTGCAGAAGTGAGTGGGTGTGCCGTGTGGGTTCCCCTGAGGTCTTCAGAAACTGGGGTGTATGTGCCGGGTGGTTCCCCTGAGGTCTGCAGAAGCGGGGTGCTGGGCACCTCTCACCTCTATGTAGTGGTGCCTCTCCCAGTGATTAGATGTCATAAACACAGGAGTCCCAAGTCATCAATGCCTCCTCATTGCAGGAGACAATGTTCCTACTTCTTTTCTCTTCTCCTTGTTGTCCTTTTCATCAGAGGAGAAGGCGGCTGGCTTCAGGGTGACCCCCAGAGCACGACGTTATTACACGTTCTCCCGAGTGTCAGGGAGGCGAAGCCATGGGACCTGGAGGGGCTCACGGGAGCAGGGTTGGAGGAAGGAACCCATTCCCATGTGGGGCACCGAGGGAGCAGAAGGGGCTACTGCTTCCTGAGGGCAACATTGTTGCTGCCACCGGGGAAGAGGCACCAGGGGACACAGAACAGACGAGAGGGCAAGGTAAGGGCTCCTACAGAAGACCCGAGGAAAGGAGGTGTGGGACTGTGGCCCCAGGTCCCAGAGCGTCAGGAGGACGGGGCCCTCTGTGCCCCAGTGCACCCGGAAGGCGGGAGTGGGCGGATGGATGGTGCCCGGGGAGGGCAGGAGGGGGCAAGGTTGGAGAACCCTGGAGGACCACGGCAGGACTCTGGATGTTGCTCTGTGTGTGTGGAGCCACAACTTGACGCAGAGAGGCTGCGCACTCTGACCGGCCACGTGGGGGCCCCAGACCTTGGGGAGGCCCCTGGAGGCACGGGCAGCGGGGCGGTGGGGCGCGTGCGCACCAGCTGAGTGCCCCCCAGGCCTGTTCCCCAGGATGGGACAGTGCTCCCGCTGACCAGTGCCAGGGATGCCACCCCCGCCCGGGAGAGGGGCCCCCGGAAGGCAAAGGACAGGGAGCTGCTCCCTGAGCCAGGACGGATGTGGACGGAGGGGAGATTTATCCATCCGTTCTCGCGGTGAGGTGCCCATTTACCATGCGATGGTGGCTGATGTAAAATCATAAAATGGGCCATTTGCCTTTATTTTCTTATAACCTTGGACTTTGCAAAACTCTCTGAATAACTTACTTGGAATTTAACTGAACATCAGCAAAATGTCTGGCTCAGCGGCGTCCACGGGCCCCAAGTCCGGTCCTCTGTCCTCTTGCCCACCGAGCTGTTGCCCTCAGGCCCCGGGGATGGTGCGGGTGCACCTGCTGGCTTCCCTTCCTGCTCTCAGGACCGCAGAGGTGACCCTGTCTGCTGGGGCCAGCGCGCACCTCCCTCCATCTGTGAGACAGCCTCGCAGGGAGCACCGCTTGGCTCCTGTTCACAGAGGAGGGAGTTTGGAGAGATGTGCGGCCCCTGCAAGGCCACCCCGTCACTCAGATAGCAGAGACCTGCTGCGCTTCCCTGCAGGGGTGCAGCCTGGGCCCCACCTGCAGGTGTGACCACGTCAGTAGGGCTTAAACAGAGCCGAGAGGACACGCGGGTGGAAGTCAGAGGAGATGCACAGCTCTGGAGGCTGAGCAGGGCCCCATGTGCCCACTGGAGCCCCAGGAGCCCCGCCGGACAGCTCGTCCCAGGGGAGACGGTGGGGCTCTGGGCTCGGGCAGAGGGAGGGGACTCAGACCCTTCCTGGGTCGGTGAGGCCCGTTCACACTGGGCGGGGCGCCTGCTGGCCCCAGGTCACAACTCTGATGCTCATCTCTCCAGGAGACGCCCCATGGACATGGGGACGCCGTGGGCCTGCCTCCGCACATCCCTAGGCCCCGTCAGCTTGACACGTAAGATGACCGTCCCAGGGACCCACGGGAGGAGGAAGAGAGAGGAACGGAAGAAGAGCGAGAGGATCGACTATTTTGGGGACCAGAGCAGAGACCCTTTCCTGCGCATCAGGCTGAGCTTGAATGAAGAACGTTACGCAGATGTGTTAGTTGGGGGGGGGATGTGAAGCCACCAGCCTGGGGGGCAAGCACGGGTCGTCCCCATCTTCTCCAGGCTCTGGTCACTGGCCCCCCACGTCAGGTGCAGGCAGGTGGCTGCCTCCCCAGGCCTCCCTCCCTGGTCCTCGCTGGGTCATCCCCGTGTGTCTGTGTCCTGAGCCCTCTTCCCACAGGGACACCAGTCTCGTCGGATCAGGGCCGCCCGTGTGCTCCTTTGCCTTAACCAGCCCTGGAGAGGCCCCAGCGAGCACAGTCACGTCCCAAAGTCCGGCCTGAGAACCTGGGGGACTTAGCTCAGCCCCCAGGGGCAGGTGGGTATGATGGATGGACGCTGCATCCACCTGCTGCCTCGAGGTGTCAGGGGGCCCGGAGGCGCGGCTGCCTCATTGCACCCTGGGCTCCTCGTCCTCAGCCAGTTCTGACGCTTGACCTTGACTCTGACCCGTGGCTTCTGAGGTGGGTTCCCTGGAGGACCCCAGGACTGGATGGGGAGACAGGGTGCGCCCACACTGGGTGGGGGGGAGCAGAGCGGGACACGTGGTCCGTGTGACCCCAGCGCTGCACCGGGAAGCAGCTGTGAGGCCCCAGGAAGAAGAACGCCGGGTCCTCTGCTGGGGCTTTGCTATTTTTCCTGAACAAAAACAATTTTGTTTCCGTGATGCCCACAGTCCCAGCAAGGCTGGCCCGGCCCTGAAGGCAACGTGGCCATCCTCTGGGTCCCATGCGGCGGCCACTCCTCTAAGCTCCCCTCCAATGGCGAGGCAGCCCGTGAGGACCCCACGGCACTTGGCCAGTGTCACGTGGGGACGGGGCAGGCCGTCCCTCTGGCTGCCGGGTCCACCCGTCGGCCCAACACTGGATGGCTCCCTCTTTCTTTACGTTCTTGCAAAATAATTACGTCATTAAACAGTAAATGTTTAGAAAATGTGCACAAAGCTCCCGAATGGAGAGGAGGAGTTGGAGCCCAACCTGGTCGGCCCCCGTGGGGGACCATTCCAGCCCCTCAGAGGCCTGTCGGGGACGCACGCCACAGGGGTCCTGGCACCGTCTCCCTGCTCCTCACGGACCCGAGCGGGGACGGGCCCAGGTCCCATCAGCTGCCAAAGGGACCTGTGAGTTGTGGTCTATTTAGGGGCGAGGAGGAATTTACCACAAATCTGGGCAAAGCAGGGATTAATCCTAAAACCAGCACGGGCGTGGAAGACGTGGGGCCCCGGGCGTAGACACAACATGGGCTTCTACTTTTATAAAGTTCAGCAAAGAGGTAAAAACGTGCTTGGCTTCTCAGAGGCGTGGAAACTAAAGGAAAATTGGAAGTTATGTCCCTAAACTCAGAGACTGGTGACTCTCAGGGACAGGAGGGCGGCCGCGCCAGGGAGGGCGCGGTGGGGTGGGGGGTGATGGGGACGTGCTCGGCCCTCCTAGTCCCGTACCGCACGCAGCGGGGGGCCCCAGGAGCCCTGACCAGCAGCCGCCGCCCTGGGGGACCTGCTGAGCGCTCCGAGTGCCCCTCTGTCTAGTGAGGCCCCTCTGGCTGGCGAGAACGACCCCGAGGATGAGCGGGGGGCCGCGCGCAGTGCCGGACAAGTGGTCGGCCCCTCTTGGCCCCGGCTGGAGTCTGGGGTGGCTCAACCGCACCCCCTGAGGGACCCCCTGGCATCCTGAGCCCAGGACCTGCGAATGGGACCTTTGTGGGGCAACAGGCTCCTGCGGCTGTGGGCAGGTCCGGGGGGGTCTCCCCGACATCTGGAACAGAGCGGGTGCTGAGCCCCAAGACAGGCCCTCCCGGGACGGGGGCACCTGGACACCCGGAGCCACAGGGCAGGCTCAGGGAAGCAGGAGGACACAGCGAGGGGGCCTGCCTTGACCTCGGGATCTAGAACTTTCCGGGCCCACAGTGGGCTTGGTGGCCGCTCTTCTCAGCCGGCACTTTGTGTCCCCTTGTTCTGGGTGAATAAAGAGAAGAGCTGAGCCTTCGGAAGAGGGAGGGCCGGGGCCCTGGGCACTCACAGGGCCGTGCCCCTTGCTGTGATGATGGTGCCGCCGCCACCGGTGGATGAATTGGGGCACAGCCCCCCCGCACCTCACCTCATAATCCCCGCGTGATAGGCCCTAGGCCGGGAGTGAGGGGTGAGGAGTATAAAAGCCCCGTGTGTTTTACATGAGCCGCACGTTGCCCAGCGCCCCCCAGGGCAGCGGGACCTTTTCAGAAGCCCCCCAAGCCGGGGAGAGGGCCTGCCTTTCCCACACTGCTGCCCAGACCTTGGATTATCTTCCTTTTAATCTTTGCCAATTTGCTGAGCAGAGAAAGGTATCAATCGCTTTTTTGTTGTTTGGATTTGCATATCTTTGATTACTATGGAGTTTGAACATCTTTTCATATGTTTATTGGCCATTTATGTAAATAAGTCTCAGCATTTAGGAAAGCCATTTAAAGTGCCAGGGGGCCTCTCTGGTATCTGGGGCGCCCAGACCGCCTGGGGGCTGGAGGACAGGCGAGGTTCCAGGCCCAGGGCAGAGGCAGTGGGCAATCGGATGCCCATGCCAGCGTCCCCCGACCACATGGTGCCCCTGGGCCATGCCCCATAACAGGTCCCATACGATCCCCACATACCATCCCCCGTACCATGTCCCCATATGCTCCCCCCATACTGTGCCCCATACTGTGCCCCAGTACCACAACCCCCTATACCATCCCCCCTACCATACCCTCTTGCCGGACCCCAGCACCATCCGCTTGTTCCCTCTGGTCCTATAGCTGGATGCCCACCCCGTGGCCAGGCCTCGGCTCTGGGATCTGCACTTTAGCAAGAACTCTCTCCAGCATAAAGGACCCATGAGCACCCGTGCGGGGCTCGGCTCTGGGCCTTTAAAGCGAAATCTCCGAAACACAGCTGCTGGGGGGCGGGCAGCAGGGCCAGGGCCTCCTCTGCTCGCTGTGTGCTCTGGGGGTGGCGGCTGGGGCCTCACTGTCCTATCCCAAATCCAGCGCGGGGCCTGACCTCTGGGCCGTCTCCTGTGCAGACGCACCCAGGGCCCCAATGGCCAGGGCGCCCTGAGCCGCCCCAGGGCACCGCAGCAGTGGACGCCCCCCTTCCATCCGCAGACCCTCCCTCCTGAACCATCCCTGCACCGTCATTCCACCTGCCGAATGATTCTGCTTTTTAAGTTTTATTTCCCGATTAGTCACGTGCAGCTCACTAAATGGAGGAGAGGGGCTTTCCATAAAACACAAAGAGGAGCCCTGGATTATTAATTCCAAAATTAAAAAAAATAATAATCCCAACGATGAAATGCATCGTGTGTCCCTAAAACTCATCCAGTGTCTTGAGGAGGGTTTCCCACCTTGGGGGCCCGGGGGCAGGGTCGTCCTGGGGCCTGACCTCCAGGGGTCATCAGAGCCGTGGGGCCCAGAGCCAGCCCTGTACGGGAGCCTCCGGATTCCGGGGCATCTCCCTGCCAGCTCCGTCACACCTGTCCCGGGGCCCCCGGCCGCGCGTCATGGAGCACAGGGGCACCACCGTTCGCGGCTGAGGCTGCGGTTCTCCCACTGGTGACCTAGAGACCCCCCGGGCCCTGAACCCTCCTGCCCTGGGTCGGCCGCGGCCCAGAGCTCTGCATGTGCACATCTTTCGGGCCACATCCAAGCGGGCCTGGGCCTGCCGCTGCCGAGGAGCTCATGCGCCGGCCGTCACCGTCACCGTCAATGCAGATGACGTGCTCCAGCTGAGGGACGGCCGCTGCCAATAGGACAGGGCTGGTGTCCCTGCGGGCGTCCTGGTCCCCACCTCAGGACACTCTCACCGAGGGTCAGGCCATGGGGGCCGCGGACACCCACGTGCTCCGTGTGGGTGGGGAGGGCGGGCAGGAGGTGGGTGGCCGTCTCCAGACCCCGGGGGGGGGGGCGCACCTTTTGACCTGTCTGTGCAGCTCTTCCACAAGCTGGAAATTATTTCAGATAAGAAACCAAACCCCAAATCAAGTGAGGAAGGGAAGGGCGCGCGCGGGGTGGAAAGGTGGGGTGTGGCTCCCACTCTCCGTTCCCTGCTGGCCCCACAGCTTGATGTGGGGGCCGGGGTGTCTCCCTGGTGACCCCTCCCCGGCTGACCCCGCTGCCTGGCCTTCCAACCGCAAGTCACCCCCGAAGCTCCAACCCCACAGTGCCGTGTCTGGAGACGGTGGCCCCGACCCCTGGTCCCGTAGGACCCATGCCCCGTGGGAAGGCGTGAGCCTACAGCGGCATCTCTGCTATGGGGACACAGCGCAGGTGGCCGTGTGCACGGGGACCACCAGCCCTGCAGACCCTCTGGCCTCGGGCTCCCTGCTCCAGACCCCGAGAAGCGCACCCCTGCTCCGGCGGCATTGTCTGCAGTGCCAGTAGAGTAGGACGGGGGCCGGGGGCCCAGGTGCCGTCTGCATCCCTGTCCCTTCTCGCGGCGCCAGGACTGTCGCCATGTGGACACAAATTGCCGGTGGGGGTTGTGGCCTCCACCCTCCCCCAGAGCATCTGCAACGTGGGCATTTGTCCCAATCAGCAGGCATCCCCACCCCCAGGGCTCTGCTCGGGGTGGGGGTCCTGCTCGGGGTGGGGATCCTGCTCCGGGTGGGGGGTCCTGCTCGGGGTGGGGATCCTGCTCAGGGGTGGGGGTCCTGCTTGGGTGGGGGCCCTGCTCAGGGGTGGGGGTCCTGCTCGGGTGGGGATCCCGCTCAGGGGTGGGGGCTCTGCTCAGGGTGGGGGACCCTGCTTGGGGTGGGGATCCTGCTCAGGGTGGCGATCCTGCTCAGGATGGGACTCCTGCTCGGGGTCGGGGGCTCTGAGCAGGGAGGCTGGGGAGGGACACGAGGTGTCTGTGTGCCTGTGAGGCTGCTGCTGGGGAAACCACCGGGTAGCGTGTGGCCAGCAGGTGCCCAGGAAGGGGCTGGGTGTGCAGAGTGGATGTGAGCGGATGTGGGAGCCACAGCCCCAGGCCAGTCCAGGGCGCCAGGAGCCAAGCCTGGCTACAGGGGGGTGTCCTGCTTCACGGATTCCAGGGTGCTGGGGATATGGAGGGGACCCGGAACCCAAGCCGGGTCTTCATCCCTCCGAGCCACCCAGCGTCTCCGTGCAGGGCCCTGCACACACTGGCGTTTCCTCTCATCCCGAATCCCCCTTTCTCTGCTCTGCCTCAGTCCTCCTCCCACCCGGGGTGGCCCGTCCATCCTGCAGAAGGAGAAGCAGTGAGGGCAGGACGGCAGGGGGCAGGGGGCAGGGGGAGGGTGGATAATGCGGGGCGGGTCTTCCGTGTCTCCCCTCTGCCCAACCCCTGAGGGCCCAGCAGCCACCTGCTCCCCCCCTCGTCACCCCACTCCCTGTGGGACGGCCTGGAGGGTGCTGGGGAGCCGGGCATCCAGGAGGCGGCGGCCCAGGGACTGAAGCCTCCTGCTCGGGGGCTCCCACCTGCAACGTGGGTGGGTCCCCGGCCCTGAGAGGCTTGCTGCTCAGTGAGGGGACCCAGCCCTTCACACTGGCTGGCATTTCAGGGTCTTAGCAGCTCCCACTATGCCCTCCAGAACCTTCTGGAGAACCCAGGAGGCTGGTGACGCCCCCAAAGCTGCTTAGCCATGGAGAGGCACAGCGGGACCACTTCCTTCCTAAACGGGCCCCCTCGGTGCCTGGTAATCGGGGCAGCCCGTCACTGTCAGGTGATGTCCTTGGGGACTACAGGTCAGGACAGCCGGGACCGGACATGGCACGTGGAGACCACGTCGTCCTATCATGTCACCACCAATCACACCACATTGTTTATGGACAAATGGACCAGTGGACCCTCGAGGGGCACCTTCCGGACCCCACGGTCTAGAACAAGCCAAGGGGTCCGAGCAGACCCATTTCCACCGGCAACGCAGCCTCGACTGAGCCCCGGAACAGCCAGGCCCGTTCCTTCGGGCGGGTGAGCAACGCAGCCCCTCGTGTGACGAATGGACTCGTTAAGGAGATGGATAGCTCGGGCCCACGGCGTCCTCCCCCTTGGCGCGGGGCCCGGTGCCTTCGGGGCCCCCGGGGTTCGCAGGCGGATGGGCTGGGGCGCTCAGGTCCCTCAGGAGGAGGGCAGCCGGGTTCCGGGCCTGTCCCTGTGGCCGCTGCTCGTGGCAGGGGGGCAGGCTTTGGCAGCCGTGGCGGGAGACGGATGTTGAGGGACAGGTGATGTGCCCGGGGCCGCCAGTGAGCCAGCGTTTCCGGGGTCCGAGTCCAGCCGGGCCGAAGGACCCAAACCCACGGCCGCTCTGGGCTCCAGGCCCGGCCTCGCCGCTTCCCTCCGCGTGCTCCCGGCTGGCCGGCCTGAGAGCGCCCAGCAGCCCGCCTGGAGGGAGCGCCCCGGGGAGGGACGTCCCCACCCCCGGCCTTGGATTCGGGGGCCTCGCCCGGCGGTCATCCACCCACCCACCTGGCACACCTGCCCTGTGAAGAAATGTGCGTGAGGATGCGAAGCAAGAGAGCCTTCTAGAAGCTTCTGCAGGCCTCCCCTGAGCCCCATCCCACAGGAGGAGGGCGTCTGAGCTGTTGGCACGCTCCTCCAGCGGCTGGCCCTCAGCCTGTGCCTCCTCCTCCAGGAAGCTGCCCTCCCCAGGTTTGCCAGCCGGCGCCTTGGCTCGCAGGGTCCCGCAACAGCCCCGGGGCAAGCCACCCTACCGCCCGGAGCTGCAGCGTCTCGGAGTTAAAGGCCCCAGCCCCGGGGTGGGGGTGAGCCTCACTGCCTGGGATGGTGAGACCCCCAGGCCTCGCCCGAGCCACGAGGGTGCCAGCGACTGTGAGGGCACATGTGCCTTCCCGCGGCCCTGCAGGGCCCGCGTCCATGGGGTCAGGGCCCCGAGAGCAGCCAGGCCACCCCCGCAGCCGTCATAAGGCCTCACACACTGTTCTGGCAGCGGGAGAAGTGGGGCTGTGAACAGGGACCACTCTCACTGAGGCCTCTGGGAGCGCGTGGCCGGGTCCTCCTGCCCCCGCCGCCCGCTGTCCACGCAGCCCTGGCCTCGCGGGGTGTCAGCCGAAGATCAGACGCGGGCTGCAGCCTGCGGGCCAGGCGCTGCTCCTTCCGGGTGGCAGAGGCCGGTCTCCTTGCAGCCGAGAACGCATTTGGGCCCTTTTGTGCTTGTTTCTGCCTTTCCAGGCCCTGTGGCTTCCCAGCGCTGGGGGGAGTCCGGCACCCCTGCAACCAGGGCAGCCCCGGGTCATCTACTTGGCCTCCGTCCACGGGGTGTGGGGCCCATGAGACCTGAGTGCACGGACCGGCCCGGGCATGAAGGTTCGCGCTGACCTGGGCGCGCCCCTCCCCCGCCTCTGTTGGGGGTGCAGCAGGCATGGGGGAGCGTCGGTTGGGCAAGGGGGCGTGTGAGGCCGGGCGCGTGCTCCTGCTGCCTGTACCCGCCAGGCCCGAGGACAACACCCTGTGTGCCTGTCGGGGGGGTTAAGAGCCTGTGAGGTGCAGGAGCAGCGGGGTGAGGGTGCACATTGCCCGTGGGGCACCCCGCCTCCGCCCTGCTGTCGGCCAAGCGGGGAAGCGGATCCAGACCCAGCTCAAGAATGTGTTCCGTCCACAGAGGGGTCCCAAGGAATGTTCTGCAGAGCCAGGAGGGTGTCCAGGGGTGGGTGTCTGCACCGGGGACGGAGGGGTGAGATCCAGGCTCCGGGAGGGCCTCAGGGCAAGTCCTCAGGGCGAAGCGGAAGAGAGCCCCACACGGCATCACAGACGTCACTCGGCGGGCGCCAGGCGTGGGTCGGCAGGGTCTCCACCGCGCAGACCCCCGTCGGGCGTCCCCCTGGGCGCAGCGGGTTGGGGTGGCCCGAACAGCCTCTCTGGCTCCTGAGCCCTGGGCGGGGCAGGAGGAGGCTGTCCTGCTCCTTTCGCTCTGGGGCTCGTTGCTCAGGGCAAGATGGGGCAGCTGTGACCGTAGCTGCCGCAGGCTCGGAAGCTGGGGGGTCGGTCACAGGGTTCCCCAGAGTCCGCTCGGGCCTCACAGAGGGTCAGGGCTGGGGGACGGCTTGGCCCGCAGGCCCCCCGCCCCCCGCTTCTCTGTGGCTCTGCCCCAAGTCCCGGTGCTCACCTGGCGGGACGGACAGGTGCGCAGGCAGAGAAAACGTGGCTGAGCCTCTCTTTGTACTCGGAGCGTGCGTGGGGGGCTGTCCCTGGGACACATGGGCCCCCGGGCATCCCGGGGATCCCATGGGCTGAGCCTCCCTCGAGCTGGGGCCGCCGATTGCCACTGGGCGTCAGGTCTCCGCAGCTCCTCTGGTCACTCCGGGCATCTGTGGACGCTCCTCAGGTAGACGCCCAGGAGGGCCCAGGACCCCGCGTGGGGTGCTCACCCGCTGGACGACACTGGTCAGCGGTGTCCGTGCTCCAGGGTCACTGGGGACATGAGATCCGGGGCTCGTGGATCACTTCTCCGAGGGTCCTCAACATGTTTGTCCAGCGTCTCCTGGCATGAGTGCCGCTTCTGCAGGCTCTGGCAACCTCACCGTCTTCCCTACAAGCACGGCCACCGCCGCTCCCTGGTCCGGGGCCGCCTGCCTCTCGCTGACCATCCACCCTGCACGTCACGTCAGGCTGCAGGGGCCTCGCCTCCCGAAGGTCCTGGATGGACGGGAAGTGATGCCACATGCCTTGCAAACGTGCCGGAGCTTTGCCCACATGCCCTAGGATTTCTGTAGGGCCCGAGAGGCTCACGGGGACGTCACTGACCACTGGCCCCGTGGGGTTGGTTCCCAGGTCCTGACGCCCCCCCCCACCCCCCCGCCACCGGCTGTGATTGTCCCAAGGACGGGGATGTTGGCACTGCCCGCTGCTCCCTGCCCGCCTGCTTCCTTTCATTAGCCTCTCGGACACACTCTGCTATTCTGTGGCTATAATTTTCCTGAGAATCTGCATTTTTAGCTCATTTTCAGTTTGTCCCTCGTCTCCCTCTGACGTGACCACAGTGACCGCAGCGCCCGCAGTGTCTGTCCACTCGTGTGCGTGCGCCGACCGAATCCCCGTTTCTGACTCACGTCTCCTCCTTTCTAAGCGCGTTCAGTCTCCTGCGGGGTCCTCGTGGGGCAGCTCCTGTCCCAGCCTCGCTCCCGGCGTCGCCGCGTTCTCCACCGCCTGCCGCCCTGCCCCGCACCCCGAGCAGCGCGCCCGTCCCGTGGCGCTGGGTCCCCGGGGCTGCTGCAGGGCTCGGCGGGCGCTCTGGTGTCTCCAGGAGGCTCGCTGTGTGGGGTTTCCGCCACCTCTGACCTTGGCCCCCACCGCCCCACCAGGGCAGCTCAGTTCCCGAGTTTCGGGGGAGGCGTCGTGAGTCACCACCAGCTCCCCAACACCGGGGGCCCCGCCGGCACCCGCCCGCCACCCTTCCGCAGCTGGATCCTCCCAGGTGGCATCTGTGCTTCTGGGACTCGGCGTCCTCGGGGGTCTTTGGCCCCCACGGTTGCCTGGCGCCCCTTCGTCCTCCCACGTCCCCCCTGCCTGCATGGACCCCGTAAATGTGAGCCCTGGTGCCCTCCGGGGTCCTCACGCCTGCACTGGCATCCCTGCTCCGACCCACCCAGCCTACGCGGGGCGGGGGTCCCGTGGTCCATCTGTACCCGTACCTCTGGGTACAGGGCTGGCCCTGCCCTTCCTCCTCCGTCCCAGGGGGCCGTGCAGTCCCGACCCGTCCACCCACGTCCTGAGATGAGCACAGGCGCCTGACTCAGTGGCTTCGCTCAGGGTCATCCGTGGGAATCCGCGTGGGGCTGTCCTGCTTGCAGCCCACTGCCCGTTGGCCCCCGTGAGCACTGTGGAGACGGACAAGCGGCACCGGGGTCCGCGCCCTCCAACCCTGGACACTTGGCTTGTGTGGCTGTGTGTCCTGCCCCCGTGTCTCTAGGGCTCTGGGGGTGGAGAATTTCCAGATTATTCAGTTTTTTCATGTTCATGGAACTGGGAGCCCTTGTCGTTGCATCGGGTTTGCTGGCTTCAGTGTATTCTGCTGAAGGCGCGGCCCTGAGCCGTGGCCTGAGCTGTGGGCTGTCCCCACGGAGCCGCGTTGCTGCTGTCACTCCACTGTGGGACTTTGCGGCGTGGCCTCCCCCATGTGGTCGTGGCCCGTGTCCCCAGGGGCACCACAGGGGAGGCAGGACGTGCTCCCCGGATGGTGGAGCCCCGGCAGGTGGAGGAAGCCCCGTAATCCCCGCCATCCTACGACGGCGTCCGGCAGCGCCACGGTTCTGGCTCTGGGCGGGCGCGTTTGCGCCTTCCTGGCCCAGAGCATGCTCGCTGCTCTCAGTCCTCAGCTAAGCGTCCACGCCCGGGACGGTCGTGCGGCACGTGGACTTAATCAGGGGGTGTCCGTGAGGGTTGTGCTGCCCACGGCCCTGCCTGCGTGCACCTGTCCTGGTTTGAGGGAAGACCACCCGTCAGAGTGGCGACAGAGCACGGCCCCAGGTCGGGGGGCAGGTTGGGGGGCTCAGCACAGGGTCTGGCTGCGCCGTGGGAGGCGGCCTGCGTGGGGCGTGGGCGTGAGCCCGTGTGGGAGGGTCTCGGGGGCCCCCAGGGAGCCCTGGCCCCGCAGGCTCTGCTGGCCTTTGCCTTTCTCGGGTGGCCCACGCACCTGCCCTGACCGCCCTCAGGAGAGAGCACAGGGCGGCTGCGGATCGAGCCAGAGATGCGGGTCCCCTCTCCTCGCTGGGGGGCATCAGACTGGCCGTGGGGACCCCAGTCTCCCCGCACCTGCGCTGACGGCCCCGCAGGCCCTGAGCTCCAGGCGGCTTCTCCCACCGTCAGATGGGGGCATGGCTGTCGAGGCCATGTCCAGCCTCACCCCCAGGACACCCCAATCCTCACTCCAACCAATAATCTCATGTTGATGGACAAAATTAATCTCCGAATTCTAATGAGACTGTGTGCCCGCGAGACAGACAGCTCATCCGAAGATTAAATGAGAAAAATTGCCACTTTTGCTGGTTCCTTTAGAAACTCATTTGCATCCTGTCAGCTTCCATTAGGAAGGGGCCTCAGACAGTGAGGGATGTGGGGGTGGGGCTCTGGCCTGGGGGGGTGAGGGGGCGGGGAGGGGGAGGAGGAGGGGAGGGGGGAGCGGCCCTGCTGCCTGCCTCTGCAGCTGCCTGTCCCCGCCCCACGGCCCTGGTCAGCCGGTGTGGGCTGCTGTCCCCCACCTGTCCCCACCCCAGGGTCCTGGTCAGCGGGTGCGGGCTGCTGTCCCCTGCTTGTCCCCACCCTAGGGCCCTGGTCAGTGGGTTGTGTGCTGCTGTCCCCTGCCTGTCCCCACCGCTGGGCCCTGGTCAGGGGGTTGCGGGCTACTGTCCCCCGCCTGTCCCCACCCCAGGTCCCCGGTCAGGGCAGTGCAGGCTGCTGTCCTCTGCCTGTCTCCACCCCATGGCCCTGGTCAGCGGAGTGCAGGCTGCTGTCTCCTGCCTGTCACCACCCCAGGGCCCCGGCAGTGAGGTACAAGCTGCTATCCCCCACCTGTCCCCACCCCAGGGCCCCGGTCGGTGGGGTGCATGCTGCTATCCCCCACCTGTCCCCACCCCAGGGCCCCGGTCGGTGGGGTGCATGCTGCTGTCACCTGCCTGTCCCCCCCCAGAGGCCAGAGAGCAGAGTGTCCTCCATTTTGGGGTCTCCCTGGTGCTCTGCGGGAATCCGGGCAGGAGGAACAGAGGCCCGGGCATGGAACGTCCCCCTCACACCTTCCACGGTTGGGGGACAAGTGCCTGCGAACTCCATGGCTTGGGCCAACGGCAGTGGATCATTTCCCACAGCCTGGGCTGACCGCACTGTCCCCCGCTGGCCCTGACCTCCCGGACTCAGCCCACCTGCAACGAGGTGATCTTGGCGCCTCGGCGGGGAGTGGGGGCGGTTCTCCTGTGGCCTTGGTCTTCTGCTGGCCTGAGGGGGCTGCCCCCGGACCCTGGGCCTCCCCTGGTCCTCGTGGCCTCGGGCCGACTGGCCACGTGCCCACAGGGGTCAGCAGCCAGCCCAGAGGCTGCGCGGGAGGAGTAGGTCCTGCCCTTGAGCAGAGGGCAGCCCGGGGAGGGGAGGGGAGGGGAGGGCAGAAAGGGGGCGACCACCCGTGCCGGTCATTGCCCGGGCGCATCCACGTCGGGTGCATGGCCCTCAAATCCCTGTTCTGGGGAAGCTCCCCCCGGAACCTCTCATCAGAGTCGCACGGGCGGGTCATTAAGTCAGTCACCAAAGCTAACAGCTGACACTGGCACTAATTGTAATTAAAAATTAGCATAGAAATGTGCTTTTAGGAGATTAAAATTATTGGTGGGTCCCGACCCGTACGCGTCACCCGGAGTGATGGACGGCAACTAAGCCCCACATTAAATAAAGTACATCTAATGGGCTTTTGAGAGAGAAAAGATGCAAATACATCGATTTTCCTTTCTCCTTGATTTACAAATACATCTTCCGCATAGATAAACACCGCCCAGCGCAGCGGGCGCCCCCCGAGCTTCTTCATCGATTCCCACGCCGGTCCCTGACCCCCAGGAGCAGTTCTGTGCACCCGCACTTCCCATGCTCTATAAATCGCATTACGAGTATTAGAGATATTATCTCCGCGCCGCATCCTATCAGTTACTGATTAGTTGAGTGGGCGGGACGCGTGTCAGAGAGGAGTGCGGCTTTCAGGGAGCTGTGGGGGCTTGGCGTCCTGTTCCCCCGGCGTTCCTGCGGCTGGACTTAGGGGGGCTGTCGCTGTTGGGGGAGTGATGTGGGGATGAGTGTGTCACGCGGGGCCCGAGGCAGCCTCAGGGTGCAGGATTTCTCACCAGCCCCCACCCCCCCGGGTCCCCGGGCCTCCGCGTCACCGGGATGCAGGGGTGAGGCGCCCACAGATGCAGGCAGCACCCGGCTGGGGTTGGTTGGCACAGTTCACGGTCGCAGGCCCGGGGGTGGGGAGCAGCACAGACGCACCCAGTGGCACCTGCCACTCGTAGGATGGGTAGGGAGGGAAGCGGCTGGGCCAGCCGGGCCAAGGGCAAGCAGGGAGCAAAAGCAGGTGAAGTGCTGGAAGGAAGGGTGGGGCAGGGGGGCCAGGCCCTAGTAGTGTGGTCCTAGAGGGCCTCTCCAGGGAGGTGAGACCCGGGGAAGCACCAGAGGAGATGCAAGGGCAGGTCAGGCTGGGCAGAGGAAGCGGGGACAAGGGCATAGGGGGCAGGTCCGAGGCTGTCTCCAGAGGGAGGGACACAGGCCAGGGGGCCGGAGGAGCGACGGGCTCAGGCTGGGGGCTTGGGCCTCGGGGTGAGGACGTGGGGCTTCCCTTTTGGGGAGATGCAGGTGCCACAGGCTGCCCAGCAGGGTTGGCATGACCCCTGCTCTGTGCATGGGGGCGGACGTGGGGCGCACCCACGGGCAGGGAGGGCAAGGGGACTGTCGGAGTGAATTGTTTAACGTGGAGCGGAAACCTGCCCTCCGAGGGTCTCTAAGAACATGAGAGCGCAGAGGAGTCGAAGGTAGGCGTGTGTCCCTTAACATCATCTTTGCTTTTCCCAGAGCTGCCCCAGGAGTCTGCTCCTCACGCTGGAGGCCCCGCGCGCTCCCCCATGGGCCCCTCCCAGCCGGCCTCACACCTGCCGCCATCCCCTGTCCTCAGCCCATCTGTCCCCGTCACCCACACATCCTCGGCCCCCCGGCCCTCCCTGCATCCTCAAGTCTGGGGCTCCCGGCAGGTGGCCTGGCCCTGCCCCTGCCCTGCCCGAGGCCGCACCCCGGCACCGCCAGCAACTCTGCCCCCACCATGGGGAGCACTGCCCTGCGGAGAGCTGGGGACACAGCCAGGCAACCCGTCACTGGGAGCACCTCTGTCACAGGGGTGCTGGTGAGGGCGAGGGGTGAGGATGGGGTCCCCGGCCCTCGGGGGCAGGTGATGGGTGCAGAGTCCTGGCGGGAGAGGCACATCAGCTGAGACAGAACCAGGATGTGGGCACTGCCTGGGGGCCGTGGTGTCGGCTCAGGTGGATGTCCTGGGTAAAGGGAGCCCCATGGGACTCAGTGCCCCTCTGCACGAGTCAAGGTGTGGGTCCCGTGGGCCCCAGAGACACTGGGAGTCACGGAGGGAGAACAAAGGGCAGGGCGGGGTGCAGCCGGGCCTGCGGGGTGACACCAGGACCTGGGGTGCCCCTCCTCCTACCCCGCAGGGCCTGCACTGCCTGCTCTCCCTCGGGCAGGAGCCTCAGGGCGACTAGACCCTGGGACCCAGGCCGGGGTGGAGGTGGGTTCTCAGCGCAGAGTGTGAGGGCACGGAGGATGCATGTGGGATGCATGCGGGATGCACACGGGATGCACACGGGAGGCCGGAGCTGGGGGCTGGTTCTGATGACAGGTGGAGGCAGGGCTGCCCCAAGAGGCCACATCCCCACTCAGGAAGTGCTACGTTCAGAGCATGGCTGGGGCCGGACCTCGGCAGGGTGGGGGTAAGACCCTCCACGTGCTCACCCATGCCTGTTGTCAGCTGGGTCCCCTGGTATCAACGCCCTGGTGGTGCGAGGGGCACGGGTCCCATTTATGTCCCAGCCCGGAAGTCAGAGGCCCCGCGGGCCAACGGCAGGGCAGGTGGACATCATGGGCAGCCCTGCCGGCAGGCGGCATAAACACGGGCACAGTGTGTGCCCTCTGGCATGTGGCTCAACGTGCAATTTCAACAAAATGACATCCATTTGGTGAAAAACTTCCCTTCATTCTCCTCTCATTGACGCAGACCCCTTCTGGGGTCCATAAATTAGGAGAAAATCGAAGAATAAAACCTGCGCAGGACGGTGCCCTCGTCATCTTCAGGGTGCCACCTACATGTGGGCAGAAGCCACGTTCACTGTATTAGGAGATAGACACACAGCTTTTTCCAAGTATCGGTCAAAATGCATAATGCATAATGTGGTCACGTGCTCTTCATCTAGGCTGGTGGTGACCATAACCGCGACCTGTGGGACATGTTAGTGCCAAAGCCCCGCGGCGCCTGTCAGAAGGGGCAGCAATTACACACGTCTGTCCATATTCCCACAGGGGTCCGGTGGGGCTCTGGGCACCCTGCAGGCTTAACCCCTATTATATCAGAGCTATAATGTGGGGGCGGCCTAGCCCGCTGGCGACAGGGGGTGAACATCAGTGCTTCCTCTTCGACCTCTGCGGAAAAATGAGGATTTGCCAATTTCTTCCAAGTCTGCATGACGCCCGGTATCCGCGGCTGTGTATTTAGGTTCTGTTGCGCAAACATTAAGTAACGATGTGTGATCACACACTATTGTGTGATCTGAACGGCAACAAAAAAAACACAACTTTGCGACTATTTTACAGTTAGGATGAGACGCTCGGTGTCACTGTGTTTAAGTGTTCTCATGCGAAGAAAAATACATAAAAGGCACATAATACGTCAAATAAGATGTGCATCTGAATTAAACTTCATCAAATGAGCACCAACCCAACAAACACCAGGTCACGCAGGACGAGCCTTGCTGAAACCCTTCCTATTCTCGCTGGCCACCGCTGACGCCGCCCCCTGTCCTGACTGTGACCAGAATGACTTTATGCGGTTGTGCACACGATGGACCACGGGAGACCAGCCCCAGGCTCTATTAAGTGGTTCTCAGCCTTTCATACCTGAGGCAAATCCCACTTGGTTATGATGCATGATTTTTTCCAAATATTGATGGATTTTTTTTTTTATTTCGCTGAGGATTTTTTGCTTTTGTGTTCCTGAGATACTGGTCTGTAGTTTTCTTTTAATATCTTTGTTTGGTTTGGATATTAGAGCAATTCTGGATTTATAGAATGAATTAGGCAGTATTTCCTTCTGCTTCTACCTTCTGAAAGAGATTTGATAACTGGTATAATATCTTACTTTAATGTTTGGTAGAACTCATCTTGACCTGGTGCTTTCTGTTTTTGGAAAGTCATTAATTTAGTAATTTTTTAAAAGATTTTATTTTATTCATTCATGAGAGACAGAGAGAGAGAGAGAGAGAGAGAGAGGCAGAGACACAAGCAGAGGGAGAAGCAGACTCCATGCAGGGAGCCTGACATGGGACTCGATCCCCGGTCTCCAGGATCATGCCCTGGGCCGAAGGCAGCACTAAACTGCTGGGCCACCCGGGCTGCCCTGGAAAGTCACTAACTGTTGAATCAATTCCTTTAATAGACACAGGCTTATTTAGATTATTTCTTCTTTTTTTTAGATTATTTATTCTTATATGAGTTTTGGCAGATTATGTGTTTCAAGAAATTGGTCTGTTTCATCTAGGTTATCAGATTTATGAGCATTAAGTTGTTCATAATATTCCTTTGCTATTCTTTTAATGTCCAAGGATCTGTAGTGATGTCTCCTCTTTCGTTTCTGTTATTAAGTAGCTCATTTCTCTTGTTTTTTTTTGTAGTTAGCCTGGCTAGAGGCTTATCAATTTTATTGATCTTTTCAAAGAGCCACATTTGGTTTTGTTGGTTTTCTCTATTCGTTTCCTGTTTTCAATCTTATTAATTTCTACCCCAATATTTATTATTTCTATTCTTCTACTTTCTTTGGATTCAATTTTCTCATCTTTTTCTATATTCCTAAGGCGAAAGCTTAGATTATTGATTTTAGATCTTTCTTTTCTTTTATTTAAATTCAGTTTGCCAACATATAGTATAACACCCAGTGCTCATCACATCGTGTGCCCTCCTTAGTACCCATTACCCAGTCTCCTTTTTAATACATTCATTGCTACAAATTTCCCTCTAAGCACTGCTTTCACTACACCCCTCAAATTTTGAGAAACTGTGTTTTTATTTTATTTAGTTAAAAATATTTTAAAATTTCTCTTGAGATTTCTTCTTTGAGCCATATGTTGCTTAGAATATGTTGTTTAATCTTCAAGAATTTTGAGATTTTCCAGCTACCTTTCTGTTATTAATTTCTAGATTTATTTCATTTTGATCTAAGAGGAAATATTTCATGATTCCTATTCTTTTAAATTAAATTTGCTAAAGTGTGTTTTATGGCCCAGGATGTGTCTATCTTGGTGAATATTCTATGTGAACTTAAGAAAAATGTAGTTGTTGGATGAAGTACCCTGCAAATGTCAATTATACCCAGTTGATTGGTGGCATTGTTGAGTTCAACTATGTCCTGATTTTCCACCTGATGGATCCATCTATTACTGGTAGAGGGTGCTAAAGTCTCCAACTATGATAGTAAATTTGTCCAGGCAGTTCTATCAGTTTTTGCCTCATATATTTTGATACCCTGTTGTTGGGCACATACACATTAAGGATTCTAATGTCTTATTGGAATAGTACATCTTTAATATTTTTCAATGTCCTAAAAAAAAAAATATTTTTCAATGTCCTTGTCGTAAAGTCCACTCTGTCTGAATTAATACAACCACCCCGCTTTTCTTTGTTTAGTGTTAGAGTGGCATATCTTTCTCCATCTCTTTACTTTTACTCTCTATGTGTCATTTTATCTTATTTTATATTTTATTTTATTTTATTTATTTATTTATTTATTTTTTTATTTTGTAGGTTCCATGCCCAGGGTGGGGCCCAATGTGGGGCTTGAACTCATGACCCTGAGATCAAGACCTGAGCTAAAATCAAGAGTCAGACACTTCACTTAATTGACTGAGCCACCAGGTGCCCCATATGGGTCTTTTTATTAAAAGTGGGTTTCTTGAAACTTTTAACTGTAGAGAGCAAACTGATGGTTCTCAGAGGGGAGGTGATAGAGGGATGGGTGAGACAGGAGTGCACTTGCCATGAGCAGTAGGTGAGGTACAGAAGTGCTGAGTCACTATATTGTGCACCTGAAACTAATATAACCTGGTATGTTAATTAACAGGAATGAAAATAAAAACTTAATTTAAAAAATTAGTTTCTTGTAGACAACATATAATTGAATCCTATTTTTGACCCACTCTGTAGACTCTGTCTTTGACTTGGTTTATTTAGATCATTGATTTTTTTAAAGATTTTATTTATTTATTCACCAGAGACACAGAGAATTCCATGCAGGAAGCCCGATGCAGAACTCAATCCTGGGACTCGGGGATCACACCCTGAGCCGAAGGCAAACAGATGCTCAACCGCTGAGCCACCCAGGCATCCCGAGATCACTGATGTTTAAAGTGATCATTGGTGTAGTTGGATTAAGGTCTACCACAGTCATTACTCTTTGCTAATTGTTGCCCTGGTTCTCTGTTCCTATTTTTGTTTTCCACTCTTTTTCTGCCTTTTGTGGTTTTAAATGAACATTTTATATCCTTTAACTTTCTTGCCTTTCTTAGAATATCAGTTCTATTTGGCCTTTGGATTTCCGCCATCCTGAGAGATGTGTAGTGCTATCACATAGTTTTAACTTCTGTTTCCCTAATGGCTAAGGAAACCAAGATCTCTTCAGGTGCTGATTCTCCATCTCGACATCATCTTTGTTAAAATGTCTTTTACCCATTTTCTAAATGCATGGCTTTATTGGTTTTTACTGTTGAGTTTTGAGAGTTCTTTATATAGTCTAGCTACTAATTCTAAGTCATATATGTAGTTTGCAAATATGTTCTCTCAGTGTGTAGCTTGATTTTTAATCCTCTTCACCTTCATAGAACCAAATTTTACATTTTGCTGAGGCCCAGAGTACCAGTCTTCCCTTTGATGGCTCCTGCTTTGGTGCCAAGTCCAAGCTTGGCCCTAGAGCTGAGATTGTCTGCTTAGTTCTAGTATATGTTTAAATAACAAAACAATGCTAAGTCATTACAAGTGGTTTAATGTTGACATTAAATATAATATTAATACGTTACATCTTCCAAAATAATAAAACCCCACTCTTACTGTGCTATTGATAGTATGGACTGTAGTGGATGCACCTCTAAGACTCAGGCAAGTGACCTTCCATCCCAGATGGCTGGGGAGTGGTGCTCAGTCTCCTTTGGAGATAAGATCAAAAGTCAGGGTGAGATCTGCTCTCCAACGCACACTGGACTTGGCTAGTGGGTGGCCTGGGCACCCTCCAAGCACCCAGCAGGCTTTGAGGAGCTATGGGGCCCTGGACAAGTCCATCCCTGTTACACATCTTCAGGGTAAGCAACAGGAAACCTTCTGAATGTGTTAATCTGAGCTCACGTGTAGGGCACCCCGTCTGTGCCTAGAGTGGGCTGATCCTGACACCGTTGCCTCCGTGAACCCTGACACCCCTGTGAGGTGAGACCACCTGGCCCCACTTAGGGATGTGGGACCTGGGTGCAGACACGAGGAGGGAAGGAGGGAGGCAGCTGGGATTCAAAGCCAGCTCTAACTTAGGCTCCTCACCCCAACCCAAAGAGTGACTTGCCAACCTGCAGCAAACACGTGCAGTCACCTGAACAAGGGATGGGGCGTCCAGACCTCCGGGAGGCAGAAGTAGAAAGGTACCTAGACGTGATGTTGTCCATCGTCACCTAGTGCCATGGTGACGGAACTCAGGTCGAGGTGGGCGAGGCGAGGTGGGCGGCCCGTGTCCTCTCTGTGCCCCAGGGAAGGTGGGTGTCCTGCACTGTTGCTACCCTAGGCCTGCCCAGAGCCCGGGTCAGCAACGTGCATGCCGTGGTTTCCGGGGCTGCATCCTCTCTCCCCTCTGCTCTCCTGGGGTCCCCACATCCTTCTCGCTCTGTGGACAGGTGCCATCGGTGCCTCTGCCGCTGGCCCCTCCCGGCCTCGGTCCACGGGAGCCCTGTGTGTCCGGGAGGAGATCTGGGTCTGCCGGCGCACCACCAGCCCGTGGCCCGCGCTGCTAATTCCTTAATGAAAGAGTGCGTTTATGAAACCTGACAACATCGGGGCGATTCTTACACGCCGTGCGTTAGGCCTTGCACGGGGAATCGTTAATGACAGGCGGGCTCAGCACAACAGAGCTTCTGTCTAATAGCAGACGCGGGAAAGTCAGTTGCAGGGTTCTTTCTGCAGATTAAATTAACTCCATTTGGAGGTCACCTCCTGTAGCTAGATTGAGAGAGACAGATACACAGTAACAAGCGCTATCAATGAGATATTAATTCCACTCCACAAACAAGGATATTATGTCCCCCAATACTTCAGGGAGAAGATTTTTCTTTGTCAACCCCTTTCCATTTGGACAAAACGTATGGGCCAATTATCGGGAATGTGCACATCCATTCGAGAACTTCTCACTGGGATCGTTGGGAGTGACTGCCCTGACTCCAGCCCCGCTTGCTCGTGGGGCACCCAGGGCGGTGCTGGCTGCAAGGACCCGGGAGCGTGGAGGTCATCGTGGGGGCTCAGGGGTCCCTCCCAGGACGGCCCCTTTGGCGGAGCCCACTGGTTCCCAGACCTGGCCGGGCTCGGAGTGCCCAGAGGGATCCCTGCGTGGGCTTCCCGGCAACCCGTAGCTTGGGCCGCTCCTCCACGCTGGCTCCCTTGCTTTGAGTTTTATGTATTTCTTCTTTCCTTGTTCCTTGTGTTCGGGAACTTGATGGGTTTGTGGAGGTGACCACGAGGCTCTGGGGTGACATCAGGCTTCCCGGGGCAGGAGGGGTCAGAGCACCTACGGAGGGAAGCTGGAGGGGGCCTGGGCTGCAAGGGCTGGCCTGGCCCAGGGCCTGCTTTCCCGTTGGTCCTGCGGCCTGGCTCTCCCGCCTCCGCTCGCTCCCCTGGGGACACCGGCCCTGCCCTGGTGCCTCGGGTCCCCTCCTTGCCTGGCTGTGTCCTCTCTGTGTGCCCCAGCCGGCGTCCCCCCGCTTCTGTCCTGTGGGGAGCACTGGGGACCCGCAGGGGCGGCCGGGCCACCACCCAGCCAGGATGTCGGCTCGCACCCACTGCTTCGGCTCTGCAGGGAGCCCCGTGCCACTTACCAAGACAGAGGGGCCCTGCCCGGGGCCTGGCGGGACAGGCCTCCCCAAAGTCCCCATCTACCTGCTGGCTCACAGGGCCCAGCGTCCTCTGCGCTCACCTCCCTGCTGCCCCTCGAGCCCCGCTTCCCGCGGTTCCCGTCCCTTCCTAGGACCAGGCGTGGCTGGGGCGTGCCCCTGGGTGAATCCAGGCTGACGGACGTCCCTTCCTCCCCACACCTCAGGGGTCCCTTGGTTTCATGGCCTTGCCTGCTTGTCCTTCTGCGCTCCAGCCATGTCCTTCGTGGGCGCCCCCGGGCAGCGTGAACCGTGAGCTGGCTCCCTTGGCCTGTGTCCCCCTGGGATGCACACCCGTCCGCCTCTGCCCTGGAGCCTTTGCCACCACGCGCACAGGCTGCCCCTCAGCCGTGTGACACACACCCCCGACTGGGACCCTGAGCTTGGCTCCTGGGCTGTGTGGTCGCCTACGTGGAGGCCCCCGAGAGTTGTGCTCATGTCCCGACCTGGGCCTGCGGCTTCACCTTATTTGGAAAAAGTGTCTTTTGAAAACGCAGTGAAGTGAAGGGTCTCGAGATGGGGTCTCTCGGCTGAGGGCGGCCCCTGAGTCCAACATCCAGTGTCCAAGTGTCTTTGGGGAGACTGAGAAGAAGGGACTCGGGGAGAGGAGGGTGCAGAGGGTGGAAGGACGTGGCTGCAGGGCAAGCGCCGCCCAGAGCCCCCGGAGGCCGGAGGGGGCAGCAAGGACCCCCCACCCCCGACCCACCAGGGAAGCCAGGCCCTGCTGACACTGATTTCGGCTCCCGGCCTCCAGAGCCGGGAGGGTTTGCGTCTGTAGTCGTGACCCCAGGTTGGTGGCCATGGGTTCGGGTGGCCCCGGGGAGAGCCCCCAGGACCACCACAAGCTGCAGGCTCTTGGGTCCCCACGGCCGGCCGCAGGGGCGAGGCCCGGGAGTCAGTGTTCTGGCTGCAGCCCCTGCTCCTGCCGTCTGACCACCTCGGGCAGCTCTGTGTGTCCCGCCAGGTGGGGGCCATCCCCTTGCTTCCCGGCTCCGTTGGCCACCACCGTGGAAGGGGTGCTTGCTCTGGCCCTGTCCCCCCATCTGCGGCTTCGGGGGCGGCCTCACGCGCTCAGGCCCCTGTGCCGGGGGGTCAGCCTCCAAGACACGCTGCTGCATTGTTTGTTGTAACCCTGCGTTGTGTCCTTCCCCTGCCCCATCCCCTCCTCCCGGGTCCTGGTGTCCTGCCTCCCGCAGCTCATTCTGGAAGCATCTCTGGGAGGCAAGTGGGGATTAGCGACCTGTCCTGGGCCCGCCCGCGGAGCTGCCCCTGCTGGGAGGGGAGCTCATTTGGGGCAATTCGAAGCAGATGTTAATGACTTCGGATAAGCTTCCATGTGGTTGATACCAGCACAAAAATAAACATCGGGGGGGGGGCACCGGGGTGTCTGTGGGCTCAGGGGTGCCGCCCTCCCTGGAGGGCCTCCCCTTTGGGGTGCTGGCTCTCCCCACGCACCCCGCGTCTCTGGCTGATGGGTCTCCATCACCTATGCCCTGTTTCCTTCTCGTTAGCTCTCTCACAGGGCAGGGCCTAACTCGACACTGTTGGCGGGCTCGGCAGGGTCCCCCACAAAAGGACTAAGCCAAGGACGGAATTAGCCATTTGCCAGCATGAGGAACGGGAACAGGGTGGAGGTGCAGCCCTCAGGAGGCCTGCGGAGTCAGGGAGACGGCTGCTGCGATGCCCCGTCCCCCGGTACCGGATAGCACACAGCCGGCGGGGTCAGGGGCGTGGGAACCCACATAGAGGCCGGGGGTGGGGATTGCCCCTCCCTGTCCGTCCTTGTGGGTTCACTTCTCAGAGCCAAGACACCCCCCCCCCCACCAAGGCTGTGGCCCCTGCAAGAACCTACTGGAACTCAGTGGCCAAGGACACAGAAGGCAGCTGGGGCTGGGCTTCCACCCCACCCAGAGAGGATCCAGGGACCTGCGGTCACACCCATGAGGGGCGTGGGGTCCACGCAGCAAAGAGACACGATCTTCTCCGAGGTAGAGGAGGAGCCTGAGCCCCCGGCTCTGCCTCTGCTCATGTTCACGAACTAAAACCAGCGGGTCTTCTAGGCCCGACCACCGCCTCCGCGTCCACTCTCGGGTGACCCCGTGTCCCCAAGGGCACACCGGATGTCAGCCCTCCCCACTGCAGGCCAGCTTTCCCGCACCCCCCGTGCTCCCAGGACCGAGTGCAGGGTGACGATGTGGATTGACGATAACCTCCGCTTCCCTGCCACGCAGAAGGGGCAGGAGCACATGGTCCGGGCGTCCTGGAGGGTCGCAGTCGGGGTGCCGGGGCTGAGTCTCCCCTGGACGCGGGGAGGCGCCCTTTCCCCCGAGGGTGAGTGCGGCGGGCAGAGGTTCTGAGGGCTCCGACCGGGCAGCGGGGCCTCTGCCTCCCCTGGTATCACCTCAGTCACCCACGGCTGACGGGCCGCGTCCCCGCAGGTCACCCCGGCCCGGGCACTGCTGACCGCGGCCACCACCGCGGGGACGGGCCCCAGATCAGAGTGCGAGGGCGCCGGCCCGGAGCGCACGGGTGGCAGAGAGCGGGCACCCAGCTGCTGGCTTCCCTGGGTGGGCGCCAACGTCCCTCCCGGCTCCTTCTCCCAGCGCCTACACCCGGGCTGTGGCCTCGGCCCCCAGAACACGCGCAACGCTGCCCGCGCCCGCAGACCACATCCCCGGGGACCCTAAAGTTGCCCAGAGCTGCACACGTCCTGCGCTGGAAGCACAGACCCTCCCAGGAGCCGTGGGACCCCAAACTGGCTCCTCTACATTTAAGGGACCAATGTAGCAAGTCCTATGGGGGGAAAAAAAGCCCTTAAATGGTGATAATGTGACCTAGAAATTTCATTTCTATAGTGTTTTCCTAAAAAAATATATATATATAAATCTAGATGCAAAAGATTAGCTGCCTGCACGTTCATGTCTGTTGTTTGTGCGAGTAAACCGGGAGGCACAGTGTCCAGGGGGCTCATCGCCGGGGGGGTGGGGTCAGCGGGGGCTCATCCCGGGGGGGTCAGCGGGGGCTCATGGGGGCAGGTGAGGCCAGCGGGGGCTCATCCAGGGAGGGTTGGGGCTCATCCCGGAGGGCTGGCGGGGGCTCATCCCGGGGGGGAGGGGTCGGCGGGGGTTCATCCCTGCAGGGCAGCGGCTGGAGGGGCAGGTACAGGTGTTCTCATCGCAGCCCCCTGACCTGCACCCACCCCTGGGCTGCAGGGTGGCTGGTGATTCCTCTGCCTGTGCTTACGGAGCCCCCTGATTACTGTGCCCCCGGCCGTTTGCCCCGACGTAGGTTTAGAAAGTGTCAGTAAAGGTTTGTTGTGCAGGATCCACAGGACGAACCCATCGGCCTGTGTGTGGGCTGCGTCCCCAAGACCTGGCGGCCTTCCTGGTGCCCCCACACTCCGGCGGCTGGACCGTCACTTGGCTGATGCAGCCCCCGTGTCCCACCCCCATGTCCCACCCCCACGACAGAGCATCTCACCGCTGCGGGGCGAAGATGGAGCTTTCCTGGCCCCCAGCGGGGTCTCGCGGCCCTGGAAGGAACCAGCAGAGCTGTGGCGGGGGGAGGGCAGGGCCGTCATTGTGCAGGTGCGCAGGTAGGGGTGTGGCAGGCTGCTCCCTGGCTCTGGGGCTTTTCCCTGAAGCTTAGCGTCTTCGTGACCCAGTGGCCTCAGCTGTCCGCGTGTCTGTCCAGCCGGGCTCAGGCCCACACTTGCTGGGGAGTTGGGTCCACACAGTTCGAGGGGTGGGGAGCGAGGCCAGACCACACTGAGGGGTGAGGGGTGAGGGGTGAGGGGTGGGGCGAGGCCAGGCCGCACTGAGGGGCGGGCTTCCTGCACAGGTCTTGCTCGGGATCCCTCCGGGCACGTCCACGGAGCTCTGGGACCACAGCGTCTGCTGGAGCCAGCCGTGCCTGCTCTCCACCATCCTGGCTGCTTCCCCTTTCACCTTCTCGCGTCAGTTCTGGTCACCTCGACGGTTCCTGGAGAAAGGGGCCCACGAGCGTTTTGGTTCTGAGCACGTGGAAGCTGCGCGTGAGCGGAGAATTACGTCTTGGTGGTGCCGACTGTCTCCTGAGCGTGTGACTTTCCATTTGTTCAAATCTACTTTGGCTGTTTGACAAATACCTTGACGTCGCCCTCACAGGCCTCACACGTTTCCCGTTAGGTGTATTCACAGGTATTTTATCTCCGTGGCTCTGGTAAGCGGGACCTTGTCACCGTGGTTCTGCACCGGCCCGTGTGCGGTCACGTGTGGTCCTGCGGCCGCATCTCCTCACGGGCCTCATTCTGGCTTCAAGGTCAGCCTTCTTCAGGGGCTCCTTCCTCCTCCTCCCCGCCTGCCGCCTGGGGCTGGAGAGGGCGGGTCGGGGACGGCAGGCTGTCCCCACTGCCCCCTGACCTGTGACGGTTCTGGAGCCCGGGCACGTGACCCGCGCTTAGTGCTTCCTCGCTGGCACACTCGTGGGGACCGGGCTCACGGCACGCCGGCCCCGGGTCACCATGGAGGTCAGAGCCCCGAGAGGCGGGTCCCGGGCTGGGAGGCTGGCAGCTGGCCCTCCGTGGTCAGCATCAGTGTGTGTTCATGTGGGCACACATGTGTGTCCGTACACACATGTGCATGTACAAATATGCACGAGTTCTCACGTGTGCACGTGTGTTCACGTGTGTGCGTGTGGGCACCCACGTGAGACTCGGCCTCCCCAGCCCCCTTCTCACCGAGGGGTGGCCTGGCCTCACTGTCTGGGCTCAGGCCGCCCTCCGGCTCACCCGACTGTGGGCCAAGGGCTGCAGGGGTGGGTGCAGAGGGTCCCCTGGTCCCCCTAGGACCCAGAATCTGGACACGTGTCCTCTGGTGCAGGTGCCCCGGGCTGCCCTCGGGGGCAGGGGTGTGCTCAGTCCTCCTGGGGAAGACTCCCCCAGCCCCATGTGGTCCCAGCTCGGCCGTGCACCTGGGAAACCGTGGGAACGCAGGACGCCCCGTCCCACTGAGTCCGCGTGAGCCGTGCCGCTCCCGTCGGAGCGTCTCGCCCGTTTGCTCCTTTGATCATTAAGTAAACACAACCAGAGAATCCAATTCCAGCCCGTTCCCCTCGCAGCCCCCCACCCCCCGGCAGCCCCTGGTCCCCGGGAGATGGGTGGTGTGAGCGTGTCCACTGATCCCAGTGGTCGGCCCGGGCCGCGGTGCTTCTCCATTTATATTGGGCGTTGCAGGGGCCTGAACATTTAACCTTTATTTCTGTGGGCTCCTCCTCTGCGCTGCCCTTCCTCGCCCGGTGCGTGTCCCCACGTCCCATCCCATGTCCCAGCCCCTGTGTCCCTTCCCCGTGTCCTGTCCCCTGATCCCCCCCACTGCATGTCCCCTGTGTCCTATTCCCTGTGTCCTTTTTCCATGTCCTGTCCTGTGTCCCTTCCTTGTGTCCTGTCCCTGTGTCCTGTGCCCTGCCCCTTCCCCCTCCCCGCTGCATGTCCCCCATGTCCCATCTCCCATCTTCGTATCCGTGTCCCTTCTTCGTATCCTATCCCGTGTCTCATCCGTGTCCCATCCCCCTGTCCCATCCCCTGTTCCCCATCCCTGTGTCCTTTCCTCACATCCTGTCCCCCGTGTCCAATCCCCTGTGTCTCATCTCCCATCCCCATCCCCTGTGTCTTGTCCCCCATGTCCCATCCCCCGTTTCCAATCCCCGTGTCCCTTCCCCGTGTCCTGCCCCCTGCCCCTCCTCCCCCAATGCTCTTTCCTGCCATTTCTGAGGAGCGCTCAGAACAGAATGAGGGGCGTCTGTCTACTCTGGGTGGGGGGCACGTCACCCAGGCTGTCTCGGCTGGAGGATCACATCTGAGCCGGGGCGGGAGGAGGGCACAGACGCTGGAGGCAGGTCCAGGGGTCCCATCTTTATCTCTTCCCCACACAGCTGCTCTCAGATGCGCCCACTGTGCTGGGGGGGGGGTGGGCACTCTGGTTGAGGCCATCTGCTTGGGGCAATGCAGCCTGTTTTTGGGAAAGTCCTGTATTTGCAATGTGAGGAGCAGGAATTTGGGGACACGGGTGTTGTGACCTGTGGGGTCTCGAGTTTGCGCTGTCCGGCTCCTAGGGGTGGGCCCAGTGACAGGATGATGTGTCCCGCAGGTTGTTCGGGAGGTGACAGCAGGGGTGGACCCTCCCTCACCCACCCTGTGTCCCCAGCCCCAGATTCCAGCCCCTGTGGGGTCCTGGCTACCTGCACCCTCCCGGGGACGAGTATCTGATCATCCCCACCGCACCTGGGCCCATGTCTAGAACCTTCCTCTGCCAGGGCTGGGCTGTAGCTACACCCAACTCACCGGATGGAGGGGAAGCTTCCAGCGGGTGACGCCGGGCCCCCAGGGAGCTTGCTGGGGCTTGCTCTGCTCCTTGTCGCACGCCTGAGACCAAAGGGCCAGAGCGCTGTCCTGTTTCCCTCCTCTGTCAGGAAGGGGCTTCCCGGTGCAGGACCCTGTCAAGGAGGCCGCGGCCTGGGCAGCCCGAGCGCGGACGGGCGGGTGGGTGGTGGCAGGCAGCGTTCGGAACGGCTGAAGGGAAGCCTGTGCCCATTTCCCAGAATTAAGGGGAGTGGGAACAGAGTCCCCCCCATGACAGCCCAGGGCTGGCACTCAGCTCAGGTCTCCGCTGGCACCTTGGTGACCCAACACCCAGACACCGACGTCCCCCGTGCTGGAGGCTGGGGGTGCAGGGCGCAGGCGCCACACAAGGCGGCCTCCACTCAGACTCACACTTGGTGGCTTCTCAGGCTTCCCCCATCACAGGGGCTCCAGCCTCACGACCCCGCACTCTGCAGGTTGGGGTGTTAGCAGGTGGATCTGGGGGCACAACCCTCAGCTCAGGGCACAGGGGGGATCACAGGCGCCAGGAGGTGCCAGGCAGCGTCCTCGGCCAGCAGCACCCACAGATGCTGGTGAAGTGCCTTCCGTCCCGCCCCCGCCCACCCCGGCGAGGAGGCCCCACGCTCCCGCTCACGGGCTTGGTGCACCAGTCGATGATGCAAAATTAAGGTTTTCTTCTAATGAAAGCAGGTAATGTCTACATCCCGTTCCCATTGACTTCCCAAGTCCGCGAAAGCCCGCGAGGCTCCGGGGAGGGGGCTTCTGAGTGCGGCCTGCGTGCCGTCCCCAGAGCGTCTGCTCTCCCTGCCTGCCTGCTTAGAGCTGGGGCAGCGGCCTGGGCCCCCTGCTTGCAGACAGTGGATCCGGGGACCTGCAGTTTCCACAGTCCTGAGCCGATTCCTGTAACTGCCCCCCCCACATGTCCTCCTGGGTCTGTCTCCCTAGGGAACGAACACCGCGCCTCCCACCCTGCTTCTCAGCGAGGCGCCAGCGTCCTCAGGTGGAGGCCAGGCCTCCGCGACCCCCCTCCCGCCTTCTCCTGCAAATGCTGAGCCCTGGGACTAAGGCCCGGGAGCCTGTCGGGTCCCTGCTCCCCCAGGAGGCCTTCCCCACCCCAGACTCGCCCTGGACGTACAGGTGGGAATCCCACCTCCGGGTGGGGAGGCTTCAGGTGAGCCCCCCGGGACCCGTCCCGCCCTCGGCCCCAGGGCCTGCAGGGCCGCCTGCCGCAGGGATGGGGCCAGCTGCTCCCTGTCCTGGCTCCCCGTCCTCACCCCACCAGCTGTCCTTTCCTTCCTGTGCAAAGCGAACGCCAGACGGATATAAAGAAGGCATTAGGCTGGGGAATCCAATTTTAAAATCAGGATTAGGAGTCACTTGTGGACACGGAGGGATCTGCTGAGGAAGCATTTGGGGACAAGCAGGCCGGAGGGCAGCCCGGCTCCAAGGCTCCCCCGAGGGGCTCCCCGGGCCGGCTGTGCTCCAGGCTGAGCAGCCCCAGCTCATCCCACATGGTTCCTCCACCAGCCGCCCTGGGTTCTCACGAACCTGCTTCCAGGACGGGAGGCTTTTAACTAGGGAGAGTGGCTCGAAGAGAAGATGCGACAATACAAACTCCCCATCACCGCCTCGCTTATAAATCGTTTCTGGAGCAACGTGAGGAGTAAATACCTCGGATCACGTCAGAACTTCCACTTTCCAGCAGGAGTCTGTACGTGCTGGAGCGCATGCCCCGCTCCCGGGGCTCTGGGTACCTGCCCCAGGCATCTGGGCCCCTCCCCCCCCGGAGTGGTGACCCCACCCTCTCGGGAGCCCACGTGGCATTTGCTTGTCCAGAGCACCTCGCGGGCCGGTGGCCCGCGCTCTGGGGGCGATGGGTTTTGCTCGAGGCAGGTGCCCGCTCGTATCTGAAAGACAGGAAAGCACGCGGGGGCCTGCAGGTGCCGGGGAGGCACCACCTCTTGAGGGGGAGAGCGTCAGGCAGGGCCGGGCTGGCCGGTCACCCCCCGGGGGCCCCCACGCCAGTGGCATGCAGCCACCCGGCCTCTTCAGCGCTGAGTGTCCACCAGCCTATAGTCTTCCTGCCCCGCCCTCGGTGGCTCCCACTGTCTCAAATCCCTGGCGTGGCTCTGCGCGGCCCACAATGCCGCAGCCCAGGGGCCTCCTGCCGTGCCCCCTGCTCCGTGTCTGAGCACAGGTGCCTGGGGCAGCCCCAGGGCAGAGCAAGGGCAGCCCATCGTGGCTCCGGAGAGGAGCTCCCCAGGTATGCATCCTGCCCTGTGGCTGCTGGGCCCTGCCCCGTGGGCTCCGGGGGGTCTGGTACCCCATGGCTGAGAGTCTGTGTGACGTTTGCCTGGCACCCTGCACCCCCGCCCTGCTCTCTGGTGCAAGGATCTCCGGGCCTGATGCCCCCAGGCCGGCTCCTGTGTGCAGAGCCCAGAGCTCTGCATTTACAGTCCGTGCAGTCCGCGCTGCTGCTCTGGAGGCCTGGGCTCCTGGGGGCCCCCACCCGGGGAACAGGAAGCCGGAGTGAGGAGTGAGCCCTCGGGGACCTGTTAGCAAATTAGGGCATCTCAAGGTCGTTCCATCAAACTTGTAGCATGACAATTTTTCTAGCTCTACTGAGGAACCATTAACAAACCTGTGTCGTATGGAGAGTGTACGGTGTGATAATTCGCCATCCGTGTACACCTGAACACGGTGAGCGGAGCCCCGCCACGTGGGGCGTGAACTCCTCCCTCCCTGCGCTCACATGGTTATTTGGGGCAAGGCGAGAGCGTTCATCTCCTCCCTTAGCGGCCTCGGGGGACGCCGTCACCGACGGTCACCTGGGGTTCCCCAGCTGCATCCCGCATCCCAGGACTGACCCTCCTTCACGGTGAGGTCTGGCCCCTGGATCCACCTTCCTCCGCACCCCTGCAAGCCCCGCACCACCACCCAGGCCTCCTCACTGGCCGAAGGCATCTGCGGGAAGTCTTTCCGGGGAGAGTAGGGGTGGGCCCCGGGAGCATGACCGCATCCTTGCCACCCAGGCCCCAGCGGGACCCTCCAGGGTCCGCGGCCCACCACCCGCGGCGTGGACCACAGACTGAGCCACAGAGGCCTGGCGCCCAGGCCCGGATCCGACGTCTGCGGCCCCTCCGGAAGGGACCCAAGGCCTGTGCCTGGCCCAGCTGCAGGAGGTCAGGGTGTGGAGGAGAGGACGCTCCTGTCAGCCGCTCCGAGTCGCTGTGACGTTCCTGAGGAGGGTGTTCAAACAGATTATTCATTTACTGAAAACCAGCAGCTGATAAATATTGAATTGGAGTTCTTCACAAATACGCCAATTATCTCCCGGAAAGCGGGAATTAGTGCTGCATTGCCGGGCGGCGCTAAATGTCACTCAGCTAATTGAATTCCTTGATTGACTCAAATAGTCTCAGTTCTGAGATTCAGGGAGACAACAACGGTGGAGTGGTTTCCATGACGACCACGCTTGGGGCCCTGGGGCCGAGAGGGGCCGCTAAGTCCGGGGACCCCGGTCACACGGCCGCTGGGCCCCTTCCCGCCTGTGCCCCCTCCCGCAGGCTCCCCAAGCCCGGCCTCTCCGCTCCCGCTGCCCCGCTCCACACCTCACAGGATATGGGGCATGTCCAGCCTATGCCAGACAAGCCTTCAGCTTAAGTCTCCCTGCCATGGAAGTCTTCTCTGGTTTCACAAACCAGGTCAAATCCCAAGATGGCACCTCACAAAATTGTGTGTCTCTGCTGTACAGCACATGTTACAGCTGCAATTTCACATTTGTGTGGTTATTTGAATAAGTCTATTTATCCCACTATTTTGTAAACTCCATGAGGATGAGGATTGTATACATCAGATTTAAATGTCATTGTGTCCTTAATGCCTGGCACAGAGACTGCCCGCGGTAGGTGCCCACCCATCTATCCCTCTCTCTCCCTCTACCACCCCTCCTTTCCTGCCACTCTCCCTCCCTCCCTCCCTCATCCATCCCTCCATCATCCATCCATTCATCAATCCATCCCTCCATCATCCATCCATTCATCCATCCATCCCTCCATCATCCATCCATTCATCCATCCATCCCTCCATCATCCATCTATTCATCATACATCTATCCATTCCTCTACCATCCATCCCTCCACACCTCTATCATCCATCCATCCATCCCTCCATCCCTCCATCATCCACCCATATGATAGTTATTGAGTGCTGTGTGCTAGTAACAGGTGGTTTACACACTCAGTTGATACCCCCAAAACTTAGGAGGGAGTGATAACTCTTGTTATTAACCTCATGTTTCAGAAGAAAATAGTGGGCTTAAGAGAGTTAAGAAGTTGACCAACCAGCCAGCGTTAGAGCTCCATATCAGACGAGTGAGCCCCAAAGCCCACATCTTCCACGAAGCCCTCTTGAGTTGGTCGCCTGTGCGGACTCCTCCTGACATCTCTCCCATGAAAGGTTTTACTCTCAGGTCTGAGCTGACAAAAGCTATGGCAGCCTCTTGGTCTCCAACTTCTGCTCCCGTTTCTTGGACCCCACAGAGACTCCTGGCTGTACAGTGGCTGAATTGCCGTGGTTAGGAGTGCGTGGGCCCCATGACCTCGTGGTTGTCATTTACGGGACTTGCTGTGCATTACTGAGCCTCTCTGAGCCTCCACTTGGAAGGCTGCGGCCCTGCCAGGTGGGATTGCTGAGTCTTATAGATTGTATAGGACAAAGGCCAGGAAGATGGGGGGTAAGAGGTGCTCCTGCACCTTGTCTGTCTCTTAGAGCCCATCAGGCTTGGTTTCGCAGCTGAGACACTTCCACTCCCCTGAGGGTTCAGTCTAATGGGAGGATGAATAACCTGGAGCAGAGGATGAAACCGAGCTGCACAAGCCAGGGGGTGGGAGGGGGATTCCTACTGCTCTGCACATGGAGGACATCTGCTCCTGGACTCCAGGAGACAAGGAGGCTCCACGGTGTGCATGGGGCTGGCTGGTGGGAAGAGGAAAGGAATGTGGAGCCTTTCGCCACCTGCTCCATGCCGAGTGTTGAAAACCTAGTATCTCATTTAATCCCCCCAAGTGTTCTGCTGGAAGATACTTCGTGAACGAGCCAGTCGGCCAGGGACGCACAGCTAGTCATGGCCGGAGTCGCTGGTCCCCCACAGGCAGCCTTCCCACCACATCGTGCTGTGCCGTGTCGTGGGGTGAAGACAGTCCCAGGCAAGAGAATGAGAAAATGCAAACAGATTGGCATGAAAGTGGGCTGAAGTTTGCGGTGGGGGAGGGAGAAGCAGTTGTGACCAGAGGCAAGGACATGACTGTTCGGGTAAAGAGTGTGAACTTCAACTTGACACTAGCGGGGAGCAGGGACTCCCCAGGTGCGTGTTAGCGGATGCACCGGCCGCTGCGGCCTCGTTTGGTTCCCAGGAAGATCAGCCATGGGTATGAGGGAACCAGGGGATCGGGGGTGAGGGCGGGGGATGAAAGCATAAAGTGTTGGGTATGATTTTATATTAAAATCTAGCAGCGGTAGCAGAAGGAAGGGCACACGGCGTCACCGCATGAATTTTGACAACGCTGCCCCGTCCAGAGCGACGCATCCAGATGTGTGTCTGGGCACCTTCCTCCCTGCCCATCCAGCAGAAGGCGTCCCAGGAGAAGAAGAAGGATGTCCCCAAACACGGAGGGAAGGGACCCAGAACCCAGCAGGCAGCTGAGGACAGCAAAGACAGGATTACCAAGAACAGAAGTCATAGCTGGCACGGCCGGCGGGGCTCACCTGGCAGCAGCAGGAGTGCCGTGTCCACCGTGTCCCAGGTCCCTGTGCTGCAGGAGGGAGGGCTCACTCAGAGACGCAGCGAATACTGGCTGGGGCATTGGGAACCTCTAGACAGGAGCGCCTGTGCCCAACTGGGGCTGCTCCCCACGTGCCCCCCGCCCGACCCGGATGGACCAGGCTCAGCAGCAGAGCAGCAGGTGCCCGACTGTGTGGCCAGAGGTGGAAGGGTGCGAGCTGGCTTCGGGCACACCGGGTGCAGGGCAGCCTCAGCCACCGCATGCAAGCCAGCTGGTCAGTGGGGGGCCTGAGCCCCCAGGATGGTCTCTTGCACACCCAGACAGGCTGGGACTCAGCAAACATGTTGGCAAAGCAGAGGAAGGGGGGCGGGCGGTAAGGAGAACAGGAAATAAACAGTGAGCCTCCCTGGAACAAACTGGAAGAAAATATAGCCTAAGAGCGAAGGCGCTTGGGATTGCGTCCGAGGCTTGGGGAGAGCAGGGCTCCCAGGAGACCGAGGCTCCACTTGAGGTCCCAGCAGATGCAAACATCGGGGGCTCTGGGGACAAGCCGAGGAAGAAGAGCCACCTGTGGAGAGAGCCCGGTGCCCACGGCGGATGAATGGATGAAGAAGGTGAGGTGCCTGCCCAGTGGAATGTGAGCCAGCCGTCGGAAGGAAGGAAATCCTGCCATTTACAGTGACGTGGATGGACCTGGAGGGTGTGATGCTGAGTGACACAAGCCAGTCAGAGAAAGACGATCGTCCTGTCATCTCAGTCGTATGTGGAATTTAAGAAACAAAACAGAGGATCAGAGGGGAAGGGAGGGAAAAATAAAACAAGATGTAATCAGAGAGGAAGATAAACCATAAGAGACTCTTAACTCTAGGAAATAAGCTGAGGGTCCAGGAGGGGAGGGAGTGGGGGGATGGGGTCACTAGGGACAGCGCCCAAGGGCACGTGATGGGCGGAGCAGCGGGTGTTTATGCAGCTGATGGTCACTGACCTCTACCTCCAACACTAAGAATGCACTGTTAACTAATTAAATTTAAATTATAAAAAAAGAAAGAAGGCCCCAATCCCCAAACTGGTTATTCATTTAAAATAGGACCCAAAAGGAGAGATTCGCATGAAAATCAGGCTGTAGTCACAGGGAGTGGTTGAGATGTGCTCAGGGCCAGTGAGGAGACACAGGAGGCCTGGGGAGGTGTGGGGCCGGAACTGGAACTGCATGGGGGCCCCTCTGAGAACCAGCAGGACACAGGGGCCTGGAAGCTGTCGCTGAAGAGAAGCCTTCCCCCAGGGGACAGCCGGCGCCCGCGGGTGGGA
>JAEUCK010010687.1:0-18023 GCA_017311455.1 Otocyon megalotis megalotis | reverse complement strand
CCTGTACCGTAACCCCAACACGAACCCTAACCCTACCAGTAACACTAACCCACACGTGTACGGCAACCCTAACCCTAACCCTAATCCTAATCCAAAAAGTTACCCTTACGTGTCTGTAATACTAACCCTAACCCTAAATCTAACGTGTACCATAACCCTTACCATAACCATAACCCTAACATGTACCGTAACCCTACCCCTAACCCTAACCTGTACTGAAACCCTAACCCTAACACTAAACCTAACCCTAACCCTAACCCTAACACTAACCTGTACCGTAAACCTAACTATAACGCTAACCCTAACTTGTATCGTAAACTAACACTAAACCTAACCCTAACCCTACACTGTACAGTAAACTTAACCCTATCCCTAACCGTAGCTCTAAACCTAACCTGCACCCTAACCCTAACCATTACCCTAAACTCTATGGCAATGCTAACCCTAACCCTAAAACTAACCCTAACCCTAACATGTACCGTAACAATAACACTACCCCTAAGCCTAAACCTAACCTGTACCCTAACCCTAACCCTAACCCTAGCTCTAACTCTAACCTGTACCGTAACCCTATCCCTAATCCTAACCCTAAACTTAACACTAACCCTAACCCTAAACCTAACACTATCGTATACCATAACCCTAACCCTAATGCTAACCCCAACCCTTACTTGTATCGTAAACCTAACCCTAAACCTAAACATAACCCTACACTATACCATAACCCTAACCCTAACCCTAAACCTAGCTCTAAACCTAACCTGTACCATAACCCTAACCATAACCCTAAACTCTATGGCAAACCTAACCATAACCCTAACATTAACCCTAACCCTAAACCTAACCTGTTCGTAACCCTAAACCTAACCCTAACTCTAACCTGGACCGTAACCCGAACCCTAACCCTAAACCTAACCATAACCTGTACCGTAAGCATAACCCGAACTCTAACGTTAACCCTAACACTAACCAAATGCTAACCAGTACCGTAACGCTAACACTAAACCCAACCCTAACCGGATCGTAACCCTAACCTTAACTCTACACCTAACCATAACCTGTACCCTAATCCTAACCCTAACCCTAACATGTGCAGTAACACTAAACCTAACTTTAACCCTAAATTCAAGCTAACCTATACCATAAACCTAAGCCTAAACCTAACCGTAAACCTAACCTATAACGCAACCTTAACCGTTACGCTAAACCTAACCTAACCCTAACCCTAACCTGTACCAAAACCCTAAATGTAACCCTAGCCCTAACCCTGACCCTAACCTGTACGTTAACCCTAAACCTAAACCTAAACCTGAACCTAAACGGTACCATAAACTAACCCTAAACCTAACCCTAAGCCTAACCCTAACCCTAACCTGTACCGTAAACCTAACCCTAACCTGTACCGTAATCCTAACCTAACCCTAACTCTAACCCTAACCTGTACCGTAACACTAACCCTAACCCTAACCCAAACCTGTACCGTAACACTACACTAACCCTAAAACTAACCATAACCTGTACCATAACACTAACCCTAAACATAAGACTAACCCTAACCTGTACCGTAACCCTAACCCTAACCCTTACCCTAATCCTAACCCAAACCCTGACCTGTACCGTAACTCTAACCCTAACACTAACCCTAACCCTAAACATAACTAGTACCTACGCTAACCCTAAACCTAACCCTATCCTGTACCGTAACCCTACCCTAACCCTAACCTGTACCGTTACCCTAAACCTAAACCTAACCCTAACTCTAAACCTAAGCTGTACCCTAACCCTAACCCTAACCCTAAACTGTACCGTAACCCTAACCCTAACCCTAACACAAACGTGTACCGTAACACTAACCCTAACCCTAAAACTAAACCATAACCTGTACCATAACACTAACCCTAAACATAAGACTAACCCTAACCTGTCCCGTAACCCTAACCCTAACCCTAATGCTAACCTGTACCGTAACCCTAACCCTAACCCTAAGACTAACCTGTACCGTAACCCTAACCCTAACACTAACCCTAATCCTAACACTAACACTAACCCTAACCATAAATTGTACCGTAACCCTAAACCTAACCCAAACCCTAAACCTACCCTGGACCGTAACCTTAACCCTAACCATAACCATTTACCTGCACCGTAACCCTAACCCTAACCTTAACCCTATCTCTAAACCTTACCTGTACCCTAACCCTAACCCTAACCCTAAAATCTATGGCAAACCTAACCCTAACCCTAACACTAACCCTAACCCTAACCTATACTGTAACACTAACCCTAACCCTAACCCAAAAACTTACCCTAAACCTAACCTTAACCCTAACCCTAACCTAACCGTAAATGTATCCCTAACCTGTACCGTAACCCTAACCGTAACCCTAACCCCAACACTAAGCCTAACTCTAAGCACTACCGTAACCGTAACCCTAACCCTAACCCTAACCATGACCTGTACCCTAAATCTAACCTACCCCTAAACCAAACACTAACCCAAACCTAACCCTAACCCTAACCCTACAAAAACATGTACAGTAACAATAAACCTAACCCTAACCCTATTTTCACGCTAACATATACCATAAACCTAACCCTAAACCTAACCATAAACCTAATTTGTAACGTAACACTAACCCAAACCCTAAACCTAACCTAACCCTAATGCTAACCTGTAACAGAACCCTAAACCTAAGCCTAACCCTAACCTTGACCCTAACCTTTACGGTAACGCTAAACCTAACCCTAACCCTACCGCTAACCCTAACCTGTATGGTAACCCTAACCCTAAAACTAACCCTAAACCTAAACTGTACCATTAATCTAACCGTAGCCCTAACCCTAACCCTAAACCTAACCCCAACCGTAACCTGTCCGTAATCCTAAACCTAACCCTAACCTGTACCGTAACCCTCACCCTATCCCTAACCTGTACCGTAACCCTAACCCTAACCCTAACCCTACAAGGAACACTAACCCACTCATGTACAGCAAACCTAAACCTAACCCTAACCCTATCCCTAAACATAACACTTAACTGTCCCGTAACACTAACCCTAACACTAAACCTAACCTGTACCATAACCCTAAACCTAACCCTAACCCTAATCTGTACCGTAACCCTACCCCTAACACTAACCCTAACTCTAACCTGTACCGTAACCCTAAACCTAACCCTAATGCTAAACTGTACCAAAACCCTTACTCTAACCCTAAATTGTACCGCAACCCTAACCCTCACCCTAACACTTACCGTAACCTGTACGGTAACACTAAACCTAACCCTAACCCTAACGTGTACCGCATCCCTAACCCTAACCATAACCATAACCTCTATGGTAACCCTAACCCTAACCCTAACCTGCACCGTAAACTTAACACTAACCATAACCCTATCCCTAACCCTAACCTTAAACCTAACCCTAACCCTAACCTGTACCATAAACCTAAACCTAGCCCTACCCCTACGCTTAACCCTACCTTTAACCTAACGCTAACCTGTACCGTAACCCTAAATGTAACCCTAAATCCAACTCTAACCCTAAACCTCACCACTACCGTAACCCTCACCTTAATCCTAAACTTACCCCTAAAATGTACCGTAACCCTAACCCTAACGCTAACCTAACTCTAACCCTTACCTGCACCATAAATCTACCCCCAACCCTAACCGTAACCTGTACTGTAACCCTAACCATAACCCTAACCCTAACCCTAACCCTAAACATAACCCTAAATTGTACCATACCCTCACACTAACCCTAACCCTAAACCTAACCTTAACCCTACCCTGTACCGTAACCCTAAACCTAACCCTAAACAGTACCGTAACCTTAACACTAAACCTAACCCTAATTCAAACCTAACCTGTACCCCAACTCTAACCCCAACCCTAACACTAAACCTAACCCTAACCTGTACTGTAACACTAACCCTCACCCTAACACTACCACTAACCCTAATCCTTACCTGTCCCTAGCCCTAACCCTAACCCTAACCCTAACCCTAACCTGTACCATAACCCTCAACCTAACAATAACCCTAACCATAAACCTAACACTAACCCTAACCTGTACCGTAACCCTAAACCGCACTGTCACCCTAACATGTACCGTAACCCCAACACGAACCCTAACCCTACCAGTAACACTAACCCACACCTGTACGGCAACCCTAACCCTAACCCTAACCCTAATCCTAATCCAAAAAGTAACCCTTACCTGTCTGTAACACTAACCCTAACCCTAAACCTAACGTGTACCATAACCCTAACCATAACCATAACCCTAACATGTACCGTAACCCTACCCCGAACCCTAACCTGTACTGTAACCCTAACCCTAACACTAAACCTAACCCTAACCCTAACCCTAACACTAACCTGTACCGTAACCCTAACTCTAACGCTAACCCTAACTTGTATCGTAAACTAACACTAAACCTAACCCTAACCCTACACTGTACAGTAAACCTAACCCTATCCCTAACCGTAGCTCTAAACCTAACCTGCACCCTAACCCTACCCATTACCCGAAACTCTATGGCAAACCTAACCCTAACCCTAAAACTAACCCTAGCCCTAACATGTACCGTAACAATAACACTACCCCTAAGCCTAAACCCAACCTGTACCCTAACTCTACCCCTAACCCTAACTCTAACTCTAACCTGTACCGTAACCCTATCCCTAATCCTAACCCTAAACTTAACACTAACCCTAACCCTAAACCTACCACTATCCTATACCATAACCCTAACCCTAATGCTAACCCCTACCCTTACTTGTATTGTAAACCTAACCCTAAACCTGAACATTACCCTACACTATACCATAACCCTAACCCTAACCCTAAACCTAGCTCTAAACCTAACCTGTACCATAACCCTAACCATAACCCTAAACTCTATGGCAAACCTAACCATAACCCTAACATTAACCCTAACCCTAAACCTAACCTGTTCGTAACCCCAAACCTAACCCTAACTCTAACCTGGACCGTAACCTGAACCCTAACCCTAAACCTAACCATAACCTGTACCGTAAGCATAACCCGAACTCTAACGTTAACCCTAACACTAACCAAATGCTAACCAGTACCGTAACGCTAACACTAAACCCAACCCTAACCGGATCGTAACCCTAAACTTAACTCTAGACCTAACTATAACCTGTACCCTAATCCTAACCCTAACCCTAACATGTACAGTAACACTAAACCTAACTTTAACCCTAAATTCAAGCTAAACTATACCGTAAACTTAAGCCTAAACCTAACTGTAAACCTAACTTATAACGTAACCTTAACCCTTACGCTAAACCTAACCTAACCCTAACCCTAACCTGTACCGAAACCCTAAATGTAACCCTAGCCCTAACCCTGACCCTAACCTGTACGTTAACCCTAAACCTAAACCTAACCCTGAACCTAAACGGTACCATAAACTAACCCTAAACCTAACCCTAAGCCTAACTGTAACCCTAACCCTAACCTGTACCATAGACCTAACCCTAACCTGTACCGTAATCCTAACCTAACCCTAACTCTAACCCTAACCTGTACCGTAACACTAACCCTAACTATAACCCAAACCTGTACCGTAACACTACACTAACCCTAAAACTAACCATAACCTGTACCATAACACTAACCCTAAACATAAGACTTACCCTAACCTGTACCGTAACCCTAACCCTAACCCTTACCCTAACCCTAACCCAAATCCTGACCTGTACCATAACTATAACCCTAACACTAACCCTAACCCTAATCAAAACTAGTACCTACGCTAACCCTAAACCTAACCCTATCCTGTTCCGTAACCCTACCCTAACCCTAACCTGTACCGTTACCCTAAACCTAAACCTAACCCTAACTCTAAACCTAAGCTGTACCCTAACCATAACCCTAAACTGTACCGTAACCCTAACCCTAACCCTAACACAAACGTGTACCGTAACACTAACCCTAACCCTAAAACTAACCATAACCTGTACCATAACACTAACCCTAAACATAAGACTAACTCTAACCTGTCCCGTAACCCTAACCCTAACCCTAATGCTAACCTGTACCGTAACCCTAACCCTCACCCTAAGACTAACCTGTACCGTAACCCTAACCCTAACACTAACCCTAAACCTAACCCTAACACTAACCCTAACCATAAATTGTACCGTAACCCTAAACCTAAACCAAACCCTCAACCTACCCTGGACCGTAACCTTAACCTAACCCTAACCATTTACCTGCACCGTAACCCTAACCCTAATCTTAACCCTATCTCTAAACCTAACCTGTACCCTAACCCTAACCCTAACCCTAAAATCTATGGCAAACCTAACCCTAACCCTAACACTAACCCTAACCCTAACCTGTACTGTAACACTAACCCTAACCCTAACCCAAAACCTTACCCTAAACCTAACCTTAACCCTAACCCTAAACCTAACTGTAAATGTATCCCTAACCTGTACAGTAACCCTAACCGTAACCCTAACCCCAACACTAAGCCTAACTCTAAGCACTACCGTAACCCTAACCCTAACCCTAATGCTAACCAGTACCATAACCCTAACCCTAACACTAACCCTAGCCTGTACCGTAACCCTAACCCTAACCCTAACCATGACGTGTACACTAATTCTAACCTACCCCTAAACCAAACATTAACCCAAACCTAACCCTAACCCTAACCCTACAAAAACATGTACAATAACAATAAACCTAACCCTAACCCTATTTTCATGCTAACATATACCATAAACCTAACCCTAAACCTAACCATAAACCTAATTTGTAACGTAACACTAACCCAAACCCTAAACCTAACCTAACCCTAACGCTAACCTGTAACACAACCCTAAACTTAAACCTAACCCTAACCTTGACCCTAACCTTTACGGTAACGCTAAACCTAACCCTAAACCTTCCGCTAACCCTAACCTGTATGGTAACCCTAACCCTAAACCTAACCCTAAACCTAAACTGTACCATTAATCTAACCATAGCCCTAACCCTAAGCCTAAACCTAACCCCAACCGTAACCTGTCCATAATCCTAAACCTAACCCTAACCTGTACCGTAACCCTAACCCTATCCTAACCCATACCGTAACCCTAACCTAACCCTAACCCTACAAGGAACACTAACCCACTCATGTACGGCAAACCTAACCCTAACCCTAACCCTATCCCTAAACATAACACTTAACTGTCCTGTAACACTAACCCTAACACTAAACCTAACCTGTACCATAACCCTAAACCTAACGCTAACCCTAATCTGTACCGTAACCCTACCCCTAACCCTAACCCTAACACTAACCTGTACCTTAACCCTAAACCTAACCCTAATGCTAACCTGTACCATAACCCTAACTCTAACCCTAACTTGTACCGCAACCCTAACCCTCACCCTAACACTAACGGTAACCTGTACGGTAACCCTAAACCTAACCCTAACCCTAACCTGTACCGCATCCCTAACCCTAACCATAACCATAACCTCTATGGTAACCCTAACCCTAACCCTAACCTGTACCGTAAACTTTACACTAACCATAACCCTATCCCTAACCCTAACCTTAAACCTACCCTAACCCTAACCTGTACCGTAAACCTAAACCTAGCCCTACCCCTACACTTAACCCTACCTTTAACCTAACGTTAACCTGTACCGTAACCCTAAATGTAACCCTAAATCCAACCCTAACCCTAACCCTAACCACTACCGTAACCCTCACCTTAATCCTAAACTTACCCCTAAAATGTACCGTAACCCTAACCCTAACGCTAACCCTAACTCTAACCCTTACCTGCACCATAAATCTACCCCCAACCCTGACCATAACCTGTACTGTAACACTAACCCTCACCCTAACACTACCCCTAACCCTAATCCTTACTTGTACCCTAGCCCTAACCCTAACCCTAGCCCTAACCCTCACCCTAACCCTAACCTGTACCGTAACCCTCAACCTAACCCTAACCCTAACCATAAACCTAACACCAACCCTAACCTGTACCGTAACCCTAAACCGCACCGTCACCCTAACCTGTACCGTAACCCCAACACGAACCCTAACCCTACCAGTAACACTAACCCACACCTGTACGGCAACCCTAACCCTAACCCTAACCCTAATCCTAATCCAAAAAGTAACCCTTACCTGTCTGTAACACTAACCCTAACCCTAAACCTAACGTGTACCATAACCATAACCATAACCCTAACATGTACCGTAACCCTACCCCTAACCCTAACCTGTACTGTAACCCTAACCCTAACACTAAACCTAACCCTAACCCTAACCCTAACACTAACCTGTACCGTAACCCTAACTCTAACGCTAACCCTAACTTGTATCGTAAACTAACACTAAACCTAACCCTAACCCTACACTGTACAGGAAACCTAACCCTATCCCTCACCGTAGCTCTAAACCTAACCTGCACCCTAACCCTAACCATTACCCTAAAGTCTATGGCAAACCTAACCCTAACCCTAAAACTAACCCTAACCCTAACATGTACCGTAACAATAACACTACCCCTAAGCCTAAACCTAACCTGTACCCTAACCCTAACCCTAACCCTAACTCTAACTCTAACCTGTACCGTAACCCTATCCCTAATCCTAACCCTAAACTTAACACTAACCCTAACCCTAAACCTAACACTATCGTATACCATAACCCTAACCCTAATGCTAACCCCAACCCTTACTTGTATCGTAAACCTAACCCTAAACCTAAACATAACCCTACACTATACCATAACCCTAACCCTAACCCTAAACCTAGCTCTAAACCTAACCTGTACCATAACCCTAACCATAACCCTAAACTCTATGGCAAACCTAACCATAACCCTAACATTAACCCTAACCCTAAACCTAACCTGTCGTAACCCTAAACCTAACCCTAACTCTAACCTGGACCGTAACCCGAACCCTAACCCTAAACCTAACCATAACCTGTACCGTAAGCATAACCCGAACTCTAACGTTAACCCTAACACTAACCAAATGCTAACCAGTACCGTAACGCTAACACTAAACCCAACCCTAACCGGATCGTAATCCTAAACTTAACTCTACACCTAACCATAACCTGTACCCTAATCCTAACCCTAACCCTAAAATGTACAGTAACACTAAACCTAACTTTAACCCTAAATTCAAGCTCACCTATACCGTAAACCTAAGCCTAAACCTAACCGTAAACCTAACTTATAACGTAACCTTAACCCTTACGCTAAACCTAACCTAACCCTAACCCTAACCTGTACCAAAACCCTAAATGTAACCCTAGCCCTAACCCTGACCCTAACCTGTACGTTAACCCTAAACCTAAACCTAACCCTGAACCTAAACGGTACCATAAACTAACCCTAAACCTAACCCTAAGCCTAACCGTAACCCTAACCCTAACCTGTACCATAGACCTAACCCTAACCTGTACCGTAATCCTAACCTAACCCTAACTCTAACCCTAACCTGTACCGTAACACTAACCCTAACTATAACCCAAACCTGTACCGTAACACTACACTAACCCTAAAACTAACCATAACCTGTACCATAACACTAACCCTAAACATAAGACTTACCCTAACCTGTACCGTAACCCTAACCCTAACCCTTACCCTAACCCTAACCCAAACCCTGACCTGTACCATAACTCTAACCCTAACACTAACCCTAACCCTAAACAAAACTAGTACCTACGCTAACCCTAAACCTAACCCTATCCTGTTCCGTAACCCTACCCTAACCCTAACCTGTACCGTTACCCTAAACCTAAACCTAACCCTAACTCTAAACCTAAGCTGTACCCTAACCCATAACCCTAAACTGTACCGTAACCCTAACCCTAACCCTAACACAAACGTGTACCGTAACACTAACCCTAACCCTAAAACTAACCATAACCTGTACCATAACACTAACCCTAAACATAAGACTAACTCTAACCTGTCCCGTAACCCTAACCCTAACCCTAATGATAACCTGTACCGTAACCCTAACCCTCACCCTAAGACTAACCTGTACCGTAACCCTAACCCTAACACTAACCCTAACCCTAACCCTAACACTAACCCTAACCATAAATTGTACCGTAACCCTAAACCTAAACCAAACCCTCAACCTACCCTGGACCGTAACCTTAACCCTAACCCTAACCATTTACCTGCACCGTAACCCTAACCCTAACCTTAACCCTATCTCTAAACCTAACCTGTACCTAACCCTAACCCTAACCCTAAAATCTATGGCAAACCTAACCCTAACCCTAACATTAACCCTAACCCTAACCTCTACTGTAACACTAACCCTAACCCTAACCCAAAACCTTACCCTAAACCTAACCTTAACCCTAACCCTTAACCTAACTGTAAATGTATCCCTAACCTGTACAGTAACCCTAACCGTAACCCTAACCCCAACACTAAGCCTAACTCTAAGCACTACCGTAACCATAACCTTAACCTTAAACCTAACCCTAACCCTAACCTGTACCGTAAACCTAAACCTAGCCCTACCCCTACACTTAACCCTACCTTTAACCTAACGCTAACCTGTACCGTAACCCTAAATGTAACCCTGAATCCAACCCTAACCCTAACCCTAACCACTACCGTAACCCTCACCTTAATCCTAAACTTACCCCTAAAATGTACCGTAAACCTAAACCTAACGCTAACCCTAACTCTAACCCTTACCTGCACCATAAATCTACCCCCAACCCTAACCGTAACCTGTACTGTAACCCTAACCATAAACCTAACCCTAACCCTAAACATAACCCTAAATTGTACCATACCCTCACACTAACCCTAACCCTAAACCTAACCTTAACCCTACCCTGTACCGTAACCCTAAACCTAACCCTAAACAGTACTGTAACCCTCAAACTAAACCTAACCCTAATTCAAACCTAACCTGTACCCCAACTCTAACCCTAACCCTAACACTAAACCTAACCCTAACCTGTACTGTAACACTAACCCTCACCCTAACACTACCCCTAACCCTAATCCTTACCTGTACCCTAGCCCTAACCCTAACCCTAACCCTAACCCTAATGCTAACCAGTACCGTAACCCTAACCCTAACACTAAACCTAGCCTGTAACGTAACCCTAACCCTAACCCTAAGCATGACCTGTACCCTAAATCTAACCTACCCCTAAACCAAACACTAACCCAAACCTAACCCTAACACTAACACTACAAAAACATGTACAGTAACAATAAACCTAACCCTAACCCTATTTTCACGCTAACATATACCATAAACCTAAGCCTAAACCTAACCATAAACCTAATTTGTAACGTAACACTAACCCAAACACTAAACGTAACCTAACCCTAACGCTAACCTGTAACACAACCCTAAACCTAAACCTAACCCTAACCTTGACCCTAACCTTTACGGTAACGCTAACCTAACCCTAACCCTACCGCTAACCCTAACCTGTATGGTAACCCTAACCCTAAACCTAACCCTAAACCTAAACTGTACCATTAATCTAACTGTAGCCCTAACCCTAACCCTAAACCTAACCCCAACCGTAACCTGTCCGTAATCCTAAACCTAACCCTAACCTGTACCGTAACCCTCACCCTATCCCTAACCCGTACCGTAACCCTAACCCTAACCCTAACCCTACAAGGAACACTAACCCACTCATGTACGGCAAACCTAACCCTAACCCTAACCCTATCCCTAAACATAACACTTAACTGTCCTGTAACACTAACCCTAACACTAAACCTAACCTGTACCATAACCCTAAACCTAACCCTAACCCTAATCTGTACCGTAACCCTACCCCTAACACTAACCCTAACCCTAACCTGTACCGTAACCCTAAACCTAACCCTAATGCTAAACTGTACCAAAACCCTAACTCTAACCCTAACTTGTACCGCAAACCTAACCCTCACCCTAACACTAACGGTAACCTGTACGGTAACCCTAAACCTAACCCTAACCCTAACCTGTACCGCATCCGTAACCCTAACGATAACCATAACCTCTAAGGTAACCCTAACCCTAACCCTAACCTGTACCGTTAACTTAACAGTAACCATAACCCTATCCCTAACCTAACCATAAACCTAACCCTAACCCTAACCTGTACCGTAAACCTAAACCTAGCCCTACCCCTACACTTAACCCTACCTTTAACCTAACGCTAACCTGTACCGTAACCCTAAATGTAACCCTAAATCCAACCCTAACCCTAACCCTAACCACTACCGTAACCCTCACCTTAATCCTAAACTTACCCCTAAAATGTACCGTAACCCTAACCCTAACGCTAACCTACCTCTAACCCTTACCTGCACCATAAATCTACCCCCAACCCTAACCGTAACCTGTACTGTAACCCTAACCATAACCCTAACCCTAACCCTAACCCTAAACATAACCCTAAATTGTTCCATACCCTCACACTAACCCTAACCCTAAACCTAACCTTAACCCTACCCTGTACCGTAACCCTAAACCTAACCCTAAACAGTATCGTAACCTTAACACTAAACCTAACCCTAATTCAAACCTAACCTGTACCCCAACTCTAACCCTAACCCTAACACTAAACCTAACCCTAACCTGTACTGTAACACTAACCCTCACCCTAAGACTACCCCTAACCCTAATCCTTACCTGTACCCTAGACCTAACCCTAACCCTAACCCTAACCCTAACCTGTACCGTAACCCTCAACCTAACCCTAACCCTAACCATAAACCTAACACTAACCCTAACCTGTACCGTAACCCTAAACCGCACCGTCACCCTAACCTGTACCGTAACCCCAACACGAACCCTAACCCTACCAGTAACACTAACCCACACCTGTACGTCAACCCTAACCATAACCCTAACCCTAATCCTAATCCAAAAAGTAACCCTTACCTGTCTGTAACACTAACCCTAACCCTAAACCTAACGTGTACCATAACCCTAACCATAACCATAACCCTAACATGTACCGTAACCCTACCCCGAACCCTAACCTGTACTGTAACCCTAACCCTAACACTAAACCTTACCCTAACCCTAACCCTAACACTAACCTGTACCGTAACCCTAACTCTAACGCTAACCCTAACTTGTATCGTAAACTAACACTAAACCTAACCCTAACCCTACACTGTACAGGAAACCTAACCCTATCCCTAACCGTAGCTCTAAACCTAACCTGCACACTAACCCTAACCATTACCCTAAAGTCTATGGCAAACCTAACCCTAACCCTAACCCTAACATGTACCGTAACAATAACACTACCCCTAAGCCTAAACCTAACCTGTACCCTAAACCCTAACCCTAGCTCTAACTCTAACCTGTACCATAACCCTATCCCTAATCCTAACCCTAAACTTAACACTAACCCTAACCCTAAACCTAACACTATCGTATACCATAACCCTAACCCTAATGCTAACCCCAACCCTTACTTGTATCGTAAACCTAACCCTAAACCTAAACATAACCCTACACTATACCATAACCCTATCCCTAACCCTAAACCTAGCTCTAAACCTAACCTGTACCATAACCTAACCATAACCCTAAACTCTATGGCAAACCTAACCATAACCCTAACATTAACCCTAACCCTAAACCTAACCTGTTCGTAACCCTAAACCTAACCCTAACTCTAACCTGGACCGTAACCCGAACCCTAACCCTAAACCTAACCATAACCTGTACCGTAAGCATAACCCGAACTCTAACGTTAACCCTAACACTAACCAAATGCTAACCAGTACCTTAACGCTAACACTAAACCCAACCCTAACCGGATCGTAACCCTAACCTTAACTCTACACCTAACCATAACCTGTACCCTAATCCTAACCCTAACCCTAACATGTACAGTAACACTAAACCTAACTTTAACCCTAAATTCAAGCTAACCTATACCGTAAACCTAAGCCTAAACGTAAACGTAAACCTAACTTATAACGTAACCTTAACCCTTACGCTAAACCTAACCTAACCCTAACCCTAACCTGTACCACAACCCTAAATGTAACCCTAGCCCTAACCCTGACCCTAACCTGTACGTTAACCCTAAACCTAAACCTAACCCTGAACCTAAACGGTACCATAAACTTACCCTAAACCTAACCCTAAGCCTAACCGTAACCCTAACCCTAACCTGTACCATAGACCTACCCCTAACCTGTACCGTAATCCTAACCTAACCCTAACTCTAACCCTAACCTGTACCGTAACACTAACCCTAACCCTAACCCAAACCTGTAACGTAACACTACACTAACCCTAAAACTAACCATAACCTGTACCATAACACTAACCGTAAACATAAGACTAACCCTAACCTGTACCGTAACCCTAACCCTAACCCTTACCCTAACCCTAACCCAAACCCTGACCTGTACCGTAACTCTAACCCTAACACTAACCCTAACCCTAAACATAACTAGTACCTATGCTAACCCTAAACCTGACCCTATCCTGTACCGTAACCCTACCCTAACCCTAACCTGTACCGTTACCCTAAACCTAAACCTAACCCTAACTCTAAACCTAAGCTGTACCCTACCCTAACCCTAACCCTAACCCTAAACTGTACCGTAACCCTAACACAAACGTGTACCGTAACACTAACCCTAACCGTAAAACTAACCATAACCTGTACCATAACACTAACCCTAAACATAAGACTAACCCTAACATGTCCCGTAACCCTAACCCTAACCCTAATGCTAACCTGTACCGTAACCCTAACCCAAACCATAAGACTAACCTGTACCGTAACCCTAACCCTAACACTAACCCTAACACTAACCCTAACACTAACCCTAACCATAAATTGTACCGTAACCCTAAACCTAAACCAAACCCTCAACCTACCCTGGACCGTAACCTTAACCCTAACCCTAACCATTTACCTGCACCGTAACCCTAACCCTAACCTTAACCCTATCTCTAAACCTAACCTGTACCCTAACCCTAACCCTAACCCTAAAATCTATGGCAAACCTAACCCTAACCCTAACACTAACCCTAACCCTAACCTGTACTGTAACACTAACCCTAACCCTAACCCAAAAACTTACCCTAAAACTAACCTTAACCCTAACCCTAAACCTAACCGTAAATGTATCCCTAACCTGTACCGTAACCCTAACCGTAACCCTAACCCCAACACTAAGCCTAACTCTAAGCACTACCGTAACCGTAACCCTAACCCTAACCCTAACCCTAATGCTAACCAGTACTGTAACCCTCACCCTAACACTAACCCTAGCCTGTACCGTAACCCTAACCCTAACCCTAACCATGACCTGTACCCTAAATCTAACCTACCCCTAAACCAAACACTAACCCAAACCTAACCCTAACCCTAACCCTACAAAAACATGTACAGTAAATATAAACCTAACCCTAACCCTATTTTCACGCTAACATATACCATAAACCTAACCCTAAACCTAACCATAAACCTAATTTGTAACGTAACACTAACCCAAACCCTAAAACTAACCTAACTCTTACGCTAACCTGTAACACAAACCTAAACCTAAAACTAACCCTAACCTTGACCCTAACCTTTACGGTAACGCTAAACCTAACCCTAACCCTACCGCTAACCCTAACCTGTATGGTAACCCTAACCCTAAACCTAACCCTAAACCTAAACTGTACCATTAATCTAACGGTAGCCCTAAACCTAACCCTAAACCTAACCCCAACCGTAACCTGTCCGTAATCCTAAACCTAACCCTAACCTGTACCGTAAGCCTCACCCTATCCCTAACCCGTACCGTAACCCTAACCCTAACCCTAACCCTACAAGGAACACTAACCCACTCATGTACGGCAAACCTAAACCTAACCCTAACCCTATCCCTAAACATAACACTTAACTGTCCCGTAACACTAACCCTAACACTAAACCTAACCTGTACCAGAACCCTAAACCTCACCCTAACCCTAGTCTGTACCGTAACCCTACCCCTAACACTAACCCTAACCCTAACCTGTACCGTAACCCTAAACCTAACCCTAATGCTAAACTGTACCAAAACCCTAGCTCTAACCCTAACTTGTACCGCAACCCTAACCCTCACCCTAACACTAACGGTAACCTGTACGGTAACCCTAAACGTAACCTAACCCTAACCTGTACCGCATCCCTAACCCTAACCATAACCATAACCTCTAAGGTAACCCTAACCCTAACCCTAACCTGTACCGTAAACTTAACACTAACCATAACCCTATCCCTAACCCTAACCTTAAAACTAACCCTAACCCTAACCTGTACCGTAAACCTAAACCTAGCCCTACCCCTACACTTAACCCTACCTTTAACCTAACGCTAACCTGTACTGTAACCCTAAATGTAACCCTAAATCCAACCCTAACCCTAACGCTAACCACTACCGTAACCCTCACCTTAATCCTAAACTTACCCCTAAAATGTACCGTAACCCTAACCCTAACGCTAACCCTAACTCTAACCCTTACCTGCACCATAAATCTACCCCCAACCCTAACCGTAACCTGTACTGTAACCCTAACCATAACCCTAACCCTAACCCTAACCCTAAACATAACCCTAACTTGTACCATACCCTCACACTAACCCTAACCCTAAACCTAAACTTATCCCTACCCTGTACCGTAACCCTAAACCTAACCCTAAACAGTACCGTAACCCTAACACTAAACCTAACCCTAATTCAAACCTAACCTGTACCCCAACTCTAACCCTAACCCTAACACTAAACCTAACCCTAACCTGTACTGTAACGCTAACTCTCACCCTAACACTACCCCTAACCCTAATCTTACCTGTACCCTAGCCCTAACCCTAACCCTAAACCTAACCCTAACCCTAACCTGTACCGTAACCCTAAACCTAACCCTAACCCTAACCATAAACCTAACACTAACCCTAACGTGTACCGTGACCCTAAACCGCACCGTCACTCTAACCTGTACCGTAACCCCAACACGAAACCTAACCCTACCAGTAACACTAACCCACACCTGTACGGCAAACCTAACCCTAACCCTAACCCTAATCCTAATCCAAAAAGTAACCCTTACCTGTCTGTAACACTAACCCTAACCCTAACCCTAACCCTAACCCTAACCCTAACCATAACCATAACCCTAACATGTACCGTAAACCTACCCCTAACCCTAACCTGTACTGTAACCTCTAACCCTAACACTAAACCTAACCCTAACTCCTAACTCCTAACACTAACACTAACCTGTACCGTAACCCTAACCCTAACCCTAACCCTAACGTGTACCGTAACCCCAACCTAACCCTAACCTTGCACCATAAACCTAACACTAACCCTAACCTGTACCGTAACCCTAAACCGCACCATCACCCTAACCTGTACCGTAACCCCAACACGAACCCTAACTCTACCAGTAACACTAACCCACACCGGTACGGCAACCCTAACCCTAACCCTAACCCTAATCCTAATCCAAAAAGTAACCCTTACCTGTCTGTAACACTAACCCTAACCCTAAACCTAACGTGTACCATAACCCTAACCATAACCATAACCCTAACATGTACCGTAAACCTACCCCGACCCTAACAGGTACTGTAACCCTAACCCTAACACTAAACCTAACCCTAACCCTAACCCTAACACTAACCTGTACCGTAACCCTAACTCTAACGCTAACCCTAACTTGTATCGTAAACTAACACTAAACCTAACCCTAACCCTACACTGTACAGTAAACCTAACCCTATCCCTAACCGTAGCTCTAAACCTAACCTGCACCCTAACCCTAACCATTACCCTAAACTCTATGGCAAACCTAAACCTATCCCTAAAACTAACCCTAACCCTAACATGTACCGTAACAATAACACTACCCCTAAGCCTAAATCTAACCTGTACCCTAACCCTACCCCTAAGCCTAACTCTAACTCTAACCTGTACCGTAACCCTATCCCTAATCCTAACCCTAAACTTAACACTACCCCTAACC